>JAPSGF010000038.1:6778665-6838588 GCA_035772895.1 Perdix hodgsoniae | reverse complement strand
GGGGCCGGGGGGCGCGGGGCCGGCGGCCCCCCCCGCGGCGGCGACTTCGCCTACGCGCACCTGGCCTGGCTCATCTACTCCATCGCCTTCACGCCCAAGGCGGCGCTCATCCTGGGCACCTCCATCCTGGAGCTGATCGAGCTGCGCCTGCCGCTGGGCACCACTGGCTTCCGCATCACCCTGGCGCTCTCCGCCCCGCTGCTCTACTGCCTGCTGCGGGCCATCGGCGCCGAGGGCTCCGGGCAGCTGCTGCTGCCCCCGCAACCTCCGCCGCAGCACCGCGCCGCAGCCGCCTTCCTCGCCACCTGCCTCGACCTCCTCGACAGCTTCTCCCTGCTGGAGCTGGTGCTGCAGCCCAGCCGCCCCGCGCCGCTGCCCGCCCCGCTGCGCTACCTCCTCATCGCCGTCTACTTCCTTTGCTTGGCCTCGCCGGTGCTGTGGCTCTACGAGCTCAGCGCCGCTCGCCCGCCCGGAGCCGCACGCCTCGCCCTCCACCTGCTGCTGCCCGCCGGGCTGCTGGACGCGCCGCTGCTGGCGCTCCGCTGCCTCCTGCTCCTGCGCTACCAACAGCCGCTCTCCCTCTTCATGCTGAAGAACCTCTTCTTCTTGGCCTGCCGCGGCCTGGAGGCCCTGGAGACCTGCTGCCTCCTGCACCCCACCACCACCCTGCCGCCTTCCAAGTATGGCTCTGCTGCCGGGCCCCCCACCGCCGCCCCGCTGGGCCACGGGCTGTCAGACGTCGATGTGGGACCCCACGGTTACGTCAATGCGCTGGCCGTCACCGCTCAGGGCTGAGCCTGCTGAGCCCCGCCAGTCTCTCTGTGTTTCAGCTCAGGTTCCCTCTGCTGTGGCCAAGCGTGGGAAGGGACATGGACACCCTGCCGGACTCCTGCTGCCCTCCCTGTCCTGTAGACAATTCTGTCAGCGGAAGCTTGACGTGAACCCCGCTACCTGCAGGAGTCCGTGGCCGGTGTTTCACCCCTGGAAAACACATCTGCCCCTCACCACGGGTCCTCTTCAGTGCTTTTGCCTCTCCACACTGCCCGGAGGATCCCACCCTTTCCCCTCCAACTCCCCGCCAAGACATTGTGTTGCTTTGTGACCATAAAGGTTTGGTTTTCTTTTCTTCTCCCAACCAACAGGGACCAGACGCTCCCCACTCCTTCAGGAACAACTGTTGACCAGCGATGAGATGCAAGAGGGGCCCGAGCAGCAGAGATGTGCCTTCTTGGTGCGTGCAGAACAAGAACAAGCATGCTTGGGTTCCACCAGTCCCGCAAAGCCACCCCCATGACCCAGCAGAGCTGGGGAGACTGGGGAGGAGCAGCTGGGGAACACCTAGAAGCACGCCGGCCATCTGCTCATTTCAAGCCTTGAAGCCACTTCCTCCAAGCTGTAAATGTCTACCTCTGTGCTTCAACCTTTGGCATCTTACGTTGACTTCACACACTAAAGAAACAAGTGAATCCAAAATGGACACGGTCGGGGGGATTGCTCCCACCGAGACACTGACTTCTGGTGAGAACAGGGTTTAGGCAGCCTCCTGCTGGCTTCAGACAGCAGCGCCCGCTTGCTGGGGCGCTCATTTCTCTGTGAATATGCATGTTTGTGGGATCAGTGTTGATTTTCCTTTATGCTGCGTAGGGACTCCCTTCGTGTAGGGTGGGAGGGCTGGAAAGGTCCCCCCTGACCTCTTCCCACATCTGTTTGTGGGAGCAGCAGGGCAGCTCCCAAATGGTGGTGCCTGGCTGGGTGCTGCCTGTGTCCTGTTGCCGGCTGAGCACGGAGCAGGGCACTCCAGCACCCTGCCCTCCAGGTGTGTGTGGTTAAGGGTGGTGGGGGAGCGGTTAGTTGTACTTATTGTCTCATAGAAACTGTTATCTTTGGTTTTAAGCTCCATGCATGTGTGGGGTGGGTTGTGGCCTGCTCTTCAGCCTGGCTCCAGCACTCCCCGAACTGGCAGCACCGAAGCAGGAGCGCAGAGGCCGTGTTTGGAAGAAGATCTTAGGCTCCCACAGGCCTCTTTTTCGCTCCCTGGCCAAGGCTGCTGTCATTGGCTTCCTGTCTAGAGCCATTTTTCAAGCTGTCCTGATGGCAACGGGCAAAAGAGCCCACCGCCTCCTCCGCAGAGCCAGCAGCAGGACGCAGGCACGGCCCAGTCCTGCCCACATCCACCTCTTCCAGGGCTCCAGCCCTTCACGCAGCAGGGCCGGCTCCAGCAGACATGTTTACAGCAGTGCCAACTTCCAGCTCCCCCCGGCAGAACCACGTGCCCTGAGGTGGCCAACAAGCCTCCAGGGCTCAGGAACAACGGGGTGACAGCGTTGCTCTGCTCCGAGCTGAGAGTGTAGACCTGCTGCTCTCCCCCTGCCAAACAGAGCCAGCACAGACTCGGCTTAACTTTCCCACCAGTGCTTTATTTTTAACCTGAGACCTCAGGTGGGCACTTGTGTGAATTTTGGCCAGTGGCCTTCTCTTCAGTAATTCCTTTTTGTCTGGACAATCTTGGTGCTGTGAGTGACCGTGATTGTAAAACTAAGTACTGTGAACTTTTCCTATGTGATGTGAGCTGTGTCTAGGGGATGCTACCGTCCTGGCCAAAGGGGTGCAGTCGCAGGTCTGTTGGGGTTGTGCAGATGCTGGTTTCCTTGCACCTGCCTTTTCCAGCATTATACACATAGTTAAAGCTCAGAAAGAGCTGCAGTGCTGTTTAGGGAGAATGAGAAGATACGTGCATCTAGGAGTACTCCATGCTTCAGTCAAATGAGAATAATATGTGCCAAAAATACGGTGAAGGAAGAAAAAGCTATTCATCCCCAACTCTGTTTTGCTGCTCCTATGGTGTGGTTCACGATAGCACTGAAGTGAGTAGAACATCCCTAATACACGCAGGCTTAAGCATAACTGAGACACCGGAAGAATCACAGCAGAATTACTACTAATGCGTCTTACTTATTCAGTACCCCCTCACAGCTGCTCTTTCAATAGTGAGTGCCTTTTTCCATCTAAGACATTAGTGAGAAAATGGCATATTGGAAACTTAAGTAGCCATGGCATATTCAAACCTCTGACTACATTGAAATTACAGTTCAAATTCGTCACAAAATGACGATGCCGTTACATCAAATTCCTCTGTAGAAAAAGTGGTTCTTAGTAGCTCCATTATTTGTAGGGTGTTAGAAAATGCTGTTTGGGATGTGTGAAGCTTCTGTAGCAGCTGACTGCAGAACTTCTGTACAGAAGCCCCCATGCAACTATCTACTGGAGGGCAGTGCTACCCTCCAATTACTTACAGAGAAACAATGAAAGCTTTGCAGTGTCTCATTCATAAGCCTGCCCCACCTTTTAAACTCCCTTCTCTTTGTTAATTGAGTTCTCACATCCATTTAGACCCTTCTGCCGCACAACAGATCTGTCCGCAGAAGAAAGGGACAGCGGTGCTGTCCAAGAGCAAACAATACCTCACCCAACACACCTTGCACACCTACTATCTTGTGCCCAACATGAATTACTGGTTCAGGTCCATAACACTTTGCAATATGAAGTTGTGCCATATGAAAATATACACCCCTTGGGGCCCTGTTACAAGGCTTGTAGCAGAGCTCAGCTATTTAGCATTCTGTTGCTCTCCTCACAAAAAAGAGACTATTCCCAGGATGGGAAAATGAAGTGAGAGATGAGGCCTGTGGCCAGTGGACACTTGGCATCCCCCTGGCATTAATCAGAAGCTGTATTTTTTAAAAAGCAAGATTGTTAAAATAAAATTAGAAACTTGTGACTGATTCTGTCCTCCTTTGAGTCTTGCTGAGCTCTTCAGTTTTGTGTTCAGGGACCAACAGATGCGTTAGTGTTGCTTGCTCTCCTCATGTTTGGTTGCTAAAATAGTGTCTGGATTTTTCCCCTCAAACAAACTTCTTGTAAGTGAAAGTGAATTCTAAAAGCTGCAACACCAAGGGGACTACTTGAAAAGGGAAGAATGAAGACATAAAAAAATCCAGATGACACTTCTGAGCTTCCTACTTAAATGATTCACAGAAGCGTACACCACTTGAAAAGAGCTCATGGGGAAAAAAAAAAACATATCATTTAAATGCTAATTACTGTAAGATAAAAGAAATTTTAAAAGCTGGGATCAGCGAGATGGCAATTATTCATGTAATCTGAAAAATGAGTTCCCACTGGAGAAACTCTGAGCTCACAGCTACCACTTGCTTAGCTCCCAGTTGATTAGGTCCTGTGCAGACAGGACTCTAAGGTGGTGCCAATTTTCCTAGAATAAAAAAGCTTGGAAAAGACCTCTAAGATCATTCAGTGCAAATGTCAGCCTAGCACTACCACGTCCACTGTACTGTGTCCCTCAGTGCCACATCCACATGGTTCTTGACCACTTCCAGGGACATCTCCATCCTGGGTATTCTCTTCCAATGCCTCGCCACTGCTGAGAAGAAATATTTCTCCTAATATCCAACCTGAACCTCCCCTGATGCAACTTGGAGCCATTACCTCTCATCCTATACGTGGGAGAAGAAGCTGACCCCCACCTCGCCACAACCCCCTTTCAGGGAGTTGTAGAGCGATAATATCTCAAATTTGGTTGCATACAGAACTCTATGTTCCTGAGCATTTTGCTTCAGAGGCAGCCAGTGTTCTTGACACTCTGCCTCACTGTCCAGGCCCCATGCAGAAATGACATGCATTCAACTTTTGTAACACCCATTTGGAAGGTACGTGCCCTTCCCACAGGCGGAGGTCCCCAGCTGTATCTGTCAGTGCCTTGCAGGCATGTTTTGATGGTTGCCAGCTGATCCGGTTCTGGTTCTATCTCAATTTTGCTAGAATAAATCCTTATCTAACAAGTAAGGCAGAATTGAGGACATACAAGTAGTTAAGTAAATATATCCAAAAGCATTCCTGTTTTTAATTTAAAGAAAAAAAAAAAAACAAGTCATAAACAAAAGTATAAAATATACATAATAAAACATTGGTTGCAAGTCAAATGAACAGATGACCTTTTGAGATATCAGACTTTTAAAAAGCCAAGATAAGATGATCTCAAAATCTCTTGACAAGTAAACTTAAAAGGACAGGAAGATGACAAGCTTGTCTGAACACAAAGCAGAAAGGCTCAGAGGTGCTTGTATCTCATGAACTGTAACCAGCTGGCTAGACTGCAGAAAGTGTGACGATACCTACAGTAAATGCTGGCTCCAACTAGTCTGCTACTCAGTCAATGCTACATGGATCAGTAGAGGATCACTCGCATGGAAAGTCTTCCTAGTGCATCCAGCTCAATTTTGGAATTGACAATTTGGAATTGAGGGTGACCTCACTGCAGCATTTCAGTACCTAAAGGGAGCCTACAGAGTGGAGGGGAATCAACTCATCATCACCACTCATTCTGAGAAGAAATGTTCCCTTATATCCCTAATCTGATCCTCCCCTGGCACATCTTGAGGCCATTCTTTCTTGTCCTATTCTAAGCATTATGTGCATAAATAAAGGGAAAGTACAAAAGAGGAGAGAGACAGGCTCCTTTCATTGGTGCCCGGTGACAGGTAATGAGGCAATAGGCACAAACAGAAACAGGAGTTTCCTTCTGAACACCAGGAAGCACTTCTTTACTGTGCAGCTGATAATGTACAGGGTTGCCCAGAGAGGTTGTGAAGTCTTCCTGTTTGGAGACAATCAAAAGCGACCTGAACATGGGCCTGGACAATCTGCTGTAGGTTGCCTTTCTTGGACAGAGGTGTTGGACCTCTGCAGTTTATCTGGTCCAACATAACCCATTATGTAAAGACAGTCCTAACCTAGCTGAAGTTTAAGGCACACATCTTTAATGCATTATTAAAAAAAAAATTATATATATATATATATATTAATAAAAACCAACAACCTGGCAATGCAAAGTTTGCCATTCTATCTAATTCTATAATCTGATTCTTGGCCTTGTTTTCTGTCCAGTGCAATAAAACCATTACAGTTGGAGGGTGTTTTGAAAGCACTAGTAGATGAACCAAGGTAATTTTTCTGCAGTGAGGGCTCAATATAATACATGTCCCCCAGGAGCAGAACTACTGCCTGTTCTGTCACAGTGATGACTAGTATTCGTTGCTTCTCTCCATACAGAGATTAAAAGCAGAGATGTTAATCAACTGCTGGGCAACCCTGCCTCTCTGCAGCAGACAGGAAGATCCCACCAATTAGTCACATGTAATACAAAGAGAAGGCTGGCACTGGAAATGCAGTTTCAGTGCTTGATGTGATACCACCTTCCATCTGTGTATTTCAGATAGAGCATGTCCCAGATAGAGCCTAACAGTCCTCTGGAGATGGACTCATGTTCATCAGCTCTGCTGGATATCCTGACTCAGAGCTCCGTTGAATGTCCTGGAAAAAAAGCTGCTGTTGGAGACTCTTTAGACTGTTCAAGACCTCTGGAGAGAGTTCATGACAAACCACCTGATTCTCCTGATCCTCTTCCTCCTCTTCCACAGGGTCATCAGGAGGCAAAGGAGAACATCTAGAGATGTAACCCTGGTCTGACTGCACTGACTGTCTTTGGTCTTTGCACTGGTCTTCAAAGATCAACTGGTGCTGCTTTTCAGCCTCCTCTTGGCAGATACATGGATCTGAAGGAATGACACTCTGCTGATAAAGAGAGTACATAAGTCCATTCAGATGGTGCCTCAATTCACCTGAGAGGTTTGCAGGACTCTGGTCATCTATTGCTGAAACATCACAGTCATCATGGAGGATGATGTTATTCCTCATCGGAAAACTTGTCTCCAGAAGAGGAACTCCTTCCATGCAGTCCTCATTACTCAGCACATGATGGCCAAAAATATTTTTGTCTTCCATGGAAGAGACTGGCTCTACTCTCTGAACTGGAGCAGCCTCATCCAAAGGATCTATCAGAGTCTGAGAAGCTGGATCTCCACAGAGATTAAGCTGAGGCTGTAGCATACAACCTCTGTTCTCACCTTCACGAATGTGGAGATTGATGACATAACAGCAGTTAGGGTCAGGTTCTCGTAAGTGCAGCTGGTGTTTCACAATTCCACCTGGTTCACTAAGCAATGAATCCACCTGGCTCTCTCTGTTTAGGGACTGCAACTCTTCATCATTATCCAGGCTGATGCTTTCAGCCTCAAACCAGTTTGGGTGCTCTGTCTGCCAGTTTCTGAACTTCTGAACTGCCTCTTTCAACTTCCTACCACTAGGGGTATCAATGTAGTTTTCAGCTGTGATTTCCTGGATTCGATGGATGCGCCCAGGCTCAAACTTCTCCAAGTCCTGAATCCGAAAATAAATATCCTCAAACTTATCCATCAGTTGGTACCTGGATGTGACATTGAACAGATCAGGAATATCTTTCTCGCTACTTATCCCATCAAAATAGCAGACTATATACATTCCAAAACAGGCTGGCTTCTTGAAATCTGGCAGGATTAAATTCAAGGCTGGGGTGAACAGGTCTCCAGTTGGCTTTTGCTGATCTTGCTTGAGACACACAGGCGCACTCCCAAGCATGGCTTGCCATTTGGCCTGGGTGCCTCGTGAGCATAAGATTATGATCTTTGAGGATAGTTCTTCCATTTCCTTCTTCTGTCGAGTGAGCCAGGGTAATGGCCCAAACTCTGAGATCTGATGATCTTCTAGCAGATCTAGGGCTACAGCAGTGCCACAGACAGTCATCAGAAACTCAGCAAACTTCAACACCACATCCACATAGAGCAAGTGATCGGCAGAATATACGATCCAAACTTTTCGAGGCTTTAAGGGTGGTGGAGGAAGGTTGGTAGGTGGTACTGCTGAAAGACAGAAATATTAATCCCAACCACATTGAAAATTCACATCCTGAAATTGTAACAGCGCAAACCAGTAGCAATCAACATAGGAGAACATTAACAAAAGGTTGTGCTAAAAAGCAGTTCTGAAGCTAATTTGGCAACACGCAGAGACAACACACTATTGTAAAAATTTTATAGTAAAGTCCTGACAGTGAAACTGTGATTTATATTGATGCTTGGGTAGATCATGGAATTTCATCACACAAAAGTAAAACACACAGGCTTCAAGAGTCTTGCACATGTAGCTATGCTCCCTGCTGGGGAGTTCAGTGCATCTCAGAACAATCTCCTGCTGCTACTGCTTAGATGATCAAAGATTCTTTTGCCAGTACAGCCTCAGTTGGGTCACTCACTCTACAAAACAATTATCTCCCATCTGCCAAAGACGGCATTCCAACTTGCACATTCTCTGTCCGACGCTACTTGTTATTACAAAGTGTCTTTTGACTAAACAGGAAGATCCCAAGGCCACATTTTGGTTTTAAGAAGCACCTACAGAGGAGCAGAGTGCAGGAGAGACCCTTTCTGAACAGCTGTGAGACTTCCAGAATACATTACATGTATTTGGCAGCACAACTTACCAGTTTGCAAATCATAGTGGCTGCACTTTCCTTGCCGGTGTCCTGGAAGAAAGAGAAAGTCACTGTCAGTCCTGAAAGTAAGAAATAAAATTAACCCCTTCCAAAGGCCACATTCAAAAATCTATAACTGCATGGGGTAGAAGACAACAGGGACCATAAAGATGACATGGGGAAGAAAAAGTCTAATACAAAATATACTAGATGAATGAAGACTTCTATCTGCCAGTTTTGCTACTTCTCTACATTTCTCCATGGAGAGTAGAGATGCACACAACACCAATTTTCTCCATCTTCCCCTGATCTGAGGAGTACAGAACCCCAAACATTCTTCTACCGCTCTTTAATGCTGTAGAGATGGCATGTTCTTAAGAGGCTTGCCTAATGAGCTAGCTAAAACGCTCCTAAATACAGGTTACAAATAAAGTTTCTTTTTCCCCTCACGAGCTCTAAAGATCTATATGAAAATGGAATACTAGACAGATAATCCATTGAAGACTTGATTTAAATAGGTGGATAGTATTAAGATCTTACAAATCCCATGACGTAGATCAGATGAAAGTATTTACCTTGACATTATTTTAGCGGTAGTACATCAAAATGGGAAGAAAAGAAACAGAGGAATAATTACAGACGTAGGAAAAGTAGTTTTAGCACCAAGTCTTTTGTTTCTACTTGGTATGAGTCTTACCTGCTCGTTTTTTGGTCATACAAATGACACCTGCTATGACTGATCCCACCAGTAACACACAGATCCCAGTAGTACACCAGTACACCCATATCATCATATCTTCTGTGATACAAAAAGAGCACACAGACGTTGTTTACACAAATACAGAGTTTCACTTGGGAACAGAAGTTTGCTGAGCAGCAGGGGTCAAGGGAGAGTTTTGCCCAAAACTATAGGTAATCCAATTCCCTCCTACAACAGGCCACACCACAGTCACTCATCACGACATCCTGCTTTTGTGATGTTGTTTTGCACCACAAACTTGTTCCACTAAGAACTGTATGGGCAACACATTGAAAACACAGACCAATAATCTTTCTCTCTACACAGAAATGTTTACTCAGCTTCGACAGGTACAAAGCCCACGTCCTGCTTGTTCTGCATAACACATCTTCAAAAAAATGTTTGGGTTTTTTTTTTAATTTTTTTTTTTTTACATTTTGGGTGAGGCTTTTTTTTCAAACTACATGATTTTTTTTTTTAAATCAGATGTCACTGCAGCCAAAAAAGGATGTCAAATCATTATGCATTATGCACATGATTTATCTTGACATCCGTAGAAATGAATATATGCAAGCTATTCTCTCTAAAAGCTGCTTAATATTATTCAATTAAAAAAACACTCTAAGCAAAGTGACAGAAAGTATTTTATATTAAGACTTGTCAAAAGCATTTCTCAAGGAATTTTATGGAAGTATCTCAAAAAAGTGCTCTCTATGGTTTATGCTGCATACAAATACTTGCCTTCTTAAAGCTGTGAAGTAACTGTAATACAATTCATTTTGAACTTGGTGGTACAATGAAACATTTCCCAGCCATCGGGCCAGGGACGCTCATTTGCTACTTGAAATGACAGTAAAAGATGTAAGAGATGATTCAGGGTATTAAGGGACCTTACCTGATGGGCTCACACCTGCAAAAGACAAGAGTTATGTTAAAATTCAGCTCTCGTTCATACAAAATATTGAGAAGCTAATTTAGAGAAATGGAAATCTCACTTGAAGCTGGTGAACATGGGATGAAAGTAGAGTGCCTCAGACAGTCTGTACCACAGATGGCAAAGAATGGCTGAATCTGCAGGCAAAATAAATTCAGAAAACAAAAGCTATTCTTAAAAGCAATTCTGTTCCAGCTTGACTTTCCCCTCTGCCCCTACATTCCGTTTTCTTTACCACAGGGAGACAGAATTCCCACTTCCCTTCTGAAAACAAGATTTATCAAGAATTCTTACACTGTTCACTACTAACAGGGCAGGGACAACACTCACAATTAACAAGGCAGGGAGCTTCTGTGGTTGTGCACCTGTCGTTCCCACTTCAGACTCAGACTTGGCAACTCTACACTAAGGAAAAGCCACTGTCTATGAAGACGACCTTTATAAAATATTCTTTCTGCCACAATCATTACTTCCCTGATGTAGGTAATAGCTCAGAACAAAACACTGTGTGAAAAATACAGAATTCTTAAGCTGCACACTGTCTTGCTGAGGAAGGAATGACATAGAGACAACAGTGAGATTATACCTGTACTTTGTAGTTGCAGCAAGCTTTCAAGTTCTTCTCCATTCTGATTGTGACATTTGCTTGTGGTTGCAGTTCACCCTGCAAAAGTCAGATACAAGTTAATGGACAGGAGAAGAAAATGGAATGAAAGAAGGAAAAAAGAAAAGAAGCTGAGCAGAGAATACAAAGCATTACAGACATTTCTAATTATTGTTAAAAAAGGTCTGGCTATCATCTCCTGTGACTGACATAGTAACACTATTCAGACAGCACACTAAGGTTGCACAAGTAAACAGGAAACAAATCTGTACATTGCATAACTTCAAATATATTAAGAAATTGTAAGATTAAGTTAACAATGCCAATATCTTAATGTGTAAATGCTTAATTAACAAGGTTTCTCATGTGTTTAATTAAAAAAAGCTGTCAACACTGCTGCCTCTGACACCACAATGGACAAGTTTCTCCTTTGTTGAGAATTTATCAATTCAAAAATAACATAAATATGTTCTTTCCAGTGCTCAGCAAAGATATATTCCAAAGTAAGGTTTATTAATCTCTATCAAGAAAGCATGCATACAGCTGTACCTGCTGTAATTACATGACACACATCGGTACATGGAATATGAAAACTTCAAGTATGAAAGAAATGGAACAATTAAGCAAGCTGAATGCCAGTTTACCTGCCCTGCCCTCAGGAAGGGTGGGGACTGGTAACAAATATTCAGTACCTCTCTTCCCTCAGATGCCTGAAAGGGGAGGTTTCTTATGCCAAAAGGCATTCTGCATCTGCTTTGTGCTTCTCAAGCACATAGGTCACAAGAACTGGAGGAACTGATTGACAGTTTAATTGAATCAGCAGTTACAAACGAGGGTCTTGTTCTTAAAAAACACACAAAAAAACAGCAAAACAAAAAACAACCAAACCACCAACTCTCCCCATACCATCACTTTTAATGAACTATTTCAATGATTTATCAAAACTTTGTACCTTGGTTTTGGTTAACTTATTTAGTCCTATCTCCCACGTGCTAGCTTGACAAAGGTAATAAAAGCTGAAGAGTCATCGGTCAAAATTCTATTTCCACTGCAGGTGCTTACACTCAAAAAGAACATCTTTTTGGTCTTCTAACCATCAAGTTCCTGGTAGAAATTTCTCTTTTTCAAAGGCAAAATAATAATTTTAAAAATAATTTAATAAATAATTTTAAAATAATAATTTTGCCTTTGAAAAGAACTTGGAAATTGCTGTGCAAGTACATTCATTACATCTCCTGCATCTTGCCTCCAACTCCTTTAACAACTGTTAAAGAAATGTTTGTCTAGATTTCCACAGAAGATATAATTGATAACATTTAGGAAGGTAATTACCTCTGTGACATCACGTGTGATCATTTTACACATCCTCTCATTCAGGAAACTGGTCACATGAATTTGGTATCGGGCTGGCTCCTTCCATGGGTTAAAGCTCACAAGCAGAGTTATATCATCTAGACTTTTAGCTTGGATCTTGGGCTCCCACAGACTGCCTGGAAATAGTGCAAGTATTCTCAAGTTTCACAAATGTCAAAAGCATTTCAACAGGACATCCATGCCTCTGACAAATTCCTACCTGTCTTTACACATGGGGTGGTTCTTTTCATCAGAGGGTGCTTGCAATCTGCAAGACAGACACACCATCGATGACTAGTCAGAAACACTGTACTGCTGTTTAAGAGAAATACCCATTTTCTTAGCAGAAGCCAGAGACATAACTTAATAAGTAGATCTTTGCTCCAAAGTTGCAGCAAATTTCAACAGGAAAAACATCAATTTGCAATGTATAAACTAGTCCTTCCACTGATGCTATGGTTTTTCATTATAGTGATGGTAACAAGAAAAGACTAAAAACATACAGTACTTATACTGACAGTAATACTTGACAGCTCCTTCTGAGAGAAGGCTTTGGTACAGTGGGGGTCCTAGTAGAAATAAAGCTTCATACTGATCTCTGGACTGAAAGCACCACAGCCATAACTTCCTTCAAAAGTATTCTGTCACAGGAAAACTAGTAGGTTGGTGTCTTCTTTGAAACCCAAATTCTCTTCCTCTTTATAATTCTATGAGCTTAATTTAGCAGACTGACCAGAGCCTCTCTGGGACCTTTTTCAAATACAAATACAGAGTTATGCATTCAACATCTAGCAATGCGGAATTTACAGTTCTCAGTTCTACAGTATAACCCTCTTCCGAGGCTTGAATACAAATCAAAAGAACTCCCTACAACTGCTTGCTTAAACAGCTGAAAGAAAAAATTACAGATCTTAAGTTTCCAACTTTCAAGTTTAGGCCCCTGTAATTCAGAGGTATGCTCTAATCAGCAAAGCTCCCTGCAGCTGCTGACCTTGACACAATGCATTAGGTTTCTGAGGAACAGAAGAGGGTAAAACCAGAAGGGCTTAGTATAACCACACATAATAAAGGATAGGATGACTGAAAACTGAGTGCCCCCTCACTTTTTCCAGTGCACACTGACTGCCCCACCATGTACATCACGTCTTCTAACTGCAAAGTCATACTGTCAACTATAAGCAAGAAGGAAATTATAAACCAGTTTTTAAACCATGTATAGAATGTATTTATAAAGTAGCTACTGCAGCCAGAGAGCACTGCAGATGCTCCCCATCTTCAGGGAAAACAAGTTTTTCTTAGTCATAGGAAAGCATTCCTATATAGAACTGACTGTTTGATCCTTTCTTCTATCAAATTTCCTGGTAAATCACATCTAACTGTACCTTTGAAATCAAAATTCATGTGCCTAAAATTTGATAGACTGTGGATTGACCACCCACATCCTCTTCTATTCTAAAAGGTCTGTATGTTTATCTGTTAATTAGGGGGATTTCAGGGGAAGGCTCCTCCTCCTGCTCTAAACAAGGGTCCACTCTCCCTCATCCTGCATGTCTTTACCATCTGTCTCCACAGGGTTAGAAGCCTGTGGATCTTTTTCCCCTTTCTGGGACTTAAGTTGGTCTGCCCACATCACTGCATGATAGCATCAACCTCTCTCTCTCTAATTGATACATATCAGCCTGATGATTTCCTCTCACAACCTAACCACCTGCTCAAAAAGTTCATCAAGCTGGGCAGGTTTGCACCCATGAAACCCTCCTCTTTCCTCACGCCCTTGGGGAACTCGAGTCTTGAAGTTCCATGCAACTGAAGGTCTAGGCAGCTCTGTCTCTCAGGTGCTTCATCTGGATGCATGTGTCAGCCCAGAAAGCTTGTGGCCCCTCTATCTGGGTTTCTGTCTCAGCCTGACTGTTGTGGCAGTGGGTCACCTTGTTTGTTTCAATAGAGTGCTGCATCGTAGTGTTCCCAGATAAAAAGAAAGCAGTCTGCCTTGTGCCTGCTCAGGAGGCCCTGCCTGCTCAAACTTCTGTGCCATGCCCTCCCTGTTTGCCCAGCACGCTCCTGGTCACTCATGCTCCCCCTAAGGGCTGCCTTTGTATGCGAGGGAGTGTTAACACTGCTGCTCCAGGCCCCACTCCCATTGCGTCACCAGCTCTCATGAAGACTAGTGACTCTGGGCAACTTTCTCCTCACTTTGACTTCTTTTTCCCCCCCTCTCCCCTTTCAAGGTAGCCTGTATCACACAGTGATTCCCCATTTCTCTGTATAACACAGCTGCACCGGTGCTGAAAAATATTACTTTATTACCAAACTTGCTCACAGTTCATGGGCATAGTTTTGGGGAAAAAAAAACCCACAAAGAAACACAATAAAACAGGTCCATTAGCTAGAAAACAGAGTCCTCAGCTCAAAGCCTAAGAAAAATAGAGCATCTCTTACCAGGCATTGTGAGAGACTTGGACTTGCAATTGTAGTCTCCATTTACACTCAGTTTGGGTAGGTGGTAGACAGTCACTTGGTAAGTCTGGCCAGGTTCCACCTCAAAGCGGTTAAAAGTGAAATTCCACTGAAAACAAAACACACTCAAAATGAGACTGCTGTGCTATCAAGAAACTGAAATTAACAGGTCCTGTCCTATTCTGTTGTCTTGTATAAACTTTTTTCTAAAGCTTGACTGTAGAAAACAATTCAAACACATTAAATCATCAAATTCTTACATTTGGAATGAAGGGAAAAAAATATTTCTTGGGAATCTCTGAGCTGATACAATGATCTCATAGCAAACAATTGTGTGGAGCTCTGTACTTGGTCATTTTACATACACACACACACAAAGTTTACGCTGTTTTCTGCGTATCAGTAAAGTTATTTAACTTCTTGAAGATGGAATGGCTTGAGTTGGTTAAATGAACTTTGACCCAGTTCTGGTGATAAGGAACAAACTCCAAAATCCTATTCTGTAAGGAGTTCTGTCTGTGGGTGCTGGGCAATTTTCTGATGAGCCCCCTAAACCAAGCACAAGTGTTGGAAGGATCAGATTGGTGCTTTCCTCTCCATCAAGAGAGTACAAGAGAGAACTTAACTTAAAAAGAAAAGATGAGTTTGAAAGGAGGCTATGTCACAGTGGCCAAACAGAATGTAAAAACTCCCACAACTGTTTGCTTTAAGCAACATCCAGAACAGTGACATGTGGTAGGGACTGAGAGTGACTACTTAAACTCAGAAAACAGTAAAAGTGAAAGGGAAATCAACTAAGTAGAGTTGCTTGTAGATAGATACATGCAAGTGTAGAACAAAATGGGTAGGCCACCAGACTTCGGACCCAATATCTTGATTGTCATGCCAACTCTTCTGACTAACCAGTCTGTACATAAAGAGAGAGAGAGAGAAAAAAAAAAAAGGTAGCCTTGCTATAAGATAGGAAAAGCAGAACCAACCCCATGGTAGTTTAGGGCCCTTAGCACTCACCCGGCCTCCATCTGGACGGACCTGAAGAGGCAAGTTGTTCTGAAATTCAAACTGGGCGCAGATCTGTTGATTGCTGCTCACTTGCATCACAGCCAGCTCTGCGCCTCGGAGATAGCGGATGCTAGCTGCATGCACACAGACAGAGATGTGTTTTCCCTTTCCTGTCAGCTGCACATGCAAAGGCTGCAGCCCCGCAGAGATCACCACTGTGCCTAGACTTGTTGCAGCCTTACACTTTGAGGTGCTGGGGATCTCAGCACAGAGATAGCTCGCTATTAAAAACAAGTGTGCAGGGCTGACTAACACCACTACTACCTTACAGGTTGTCCTGCACAGCAAGAACTGCATCCATGCTGATGAAGGGGCAGAGCAGCAGGCAATTGCATCCTCTAGGCACCCTGGAAATTCTCAGCTTGTTTGGTGATGTGTTTAGCTCTGCCTGTCAATACTGCTTTATGTAGATTTGGTACCAAAGCAAATATTGTTTTATTTGATATAAACAACCCCAGTGAGCAAGTTCATAACAGTGGCTGCACCAAATGATTGGGGTTACCTGAGGCACACCTGCTTCTTAGCTATGCTGAGGTAACAGCTCTATACTGCCCTCAGACATAGATCCTGCAGAAGCAGAATTAAGCATGTTTATTTCCTATCTTGAATAACTGAAAAAATATGAATGAGAGCACATAAGCAGAACATCATATAGAAACAAAAAATCCATCAGATATTTGGACAGGAAGAAAACCTGACTAACAGGTACTTGTTAAGGCTCTAGTAAGTCAATTATTTCTTTACCAAGACACGTGCACATAGGAAATTTAAGTTACAACAACTAGATTACCCTAAATAGGAGGTATTTGCACTGGGTTAACAGCACATGAATTAATATTTGCATGCTCTCAAATTAACTCTCATTTGTTCAGTTTGCAGATGTAATTCTCCTGCATGAGACCACAGCAGTCGCTGCTATTGCAGAGCTTGTAGCACAAGTCTTCTTTTTGCCCCTTGCTATTGTGGTAAAGGTACATGCCACTCTTGGGTTAGGTTTCACCTGCTTTTCCCATTTTAAGTGCCATTATCCCATGCTAAAAGGAGTGTTTTAAACTTCTGAATTCCCAGCATACCCCAAATCCCGATTCATTCCTCAAGAAAAAACCAAACCTACCCCTCAAGCAAAAGCAAAGCAGCCAAAAGCCCAGGTTTCAAGCTATCCTTCCACAGCTCAATCAGTTAAAGTCTTCAAGTCATAATTCTCCTCCCTGTCCCTCCTAGACCACACCTCATTCCTCTGTTCTGCTTACCATCGGTGGCCACCTTCCACTCTATCCGAAGCACTGGGAGCAGTTCTCCATCTGTCTGACGGAAAACATCAGAGAAGACATGAAGGCTACTGGGAGCAGAGGGTGTCCACGTCTGATTCTGCAGCCAGCTCCTCTCTATGCAGGTACCTGCCCAGCAAATAAAAGCTGTTATCCAGAGGAGGATGGAATTAAGTCTGCTTAACTGCAGTTGCTGCCTGGGTGAGGGTTACTCACAGGGCGAATCTGAGTAATAGATTGCTTCACTGTTCAAAAAGGCAGCTTTCAGCACGTCAATAATTTATAAATTGCCTGTAATATTCTCAACTCAGGCATTCTGGTAACTTATATTTCCTCTTTTCCTTGAAATCCATTAATAGATGATCACAGTTAGCCTAGTTGGGTCAGGTAAGTTTACTCAGTACCTCCTGCAGCTTGCTGCTGAAAACAAAACTTTGCTAGCACTCATTTCAAGCTTTCCAATGATAATGTCAGGTACTAAAGCAGTTCTTTAAACAACATAATTAACTTTTGGAACAACTGCCTTTTTTCTCATTTGAATACACATCTGACTTCAGCATGCAGTGACTGCTCTTGCACCGTATTTCCTAAACTAATGAGCCCTCTGGACAGAAAAATAATTTATGTCAGTCAATAGAACGTTAGGGAAAACAGGGCCTGAAATCCCATCAGAAAGTGATATCAGGTATGACAGGCATTAGATGGATACGATAAGTGAAATGTTGGACACAAGTCTACGTGGATCATCTGGGCACACTAAAAATAGCTTTGCTGGGTATGAGTGAAGCACTAACACAGGAAGAACCAGGCTGTCAAGTCAAGGAGGAGCTGCAAGTGGGAAACTGTTACTGCTTGAATGTTTTAAATAGATCTGTGATGGTGGCAAGAACAGGCCCAATGGTATGCATTGTTCTAAAGAAAAAAGATAAAAAATCCAGAAGGAAATTGTAAATATCTGATGACAGAGCATCTGATAACTGTTGGACTGGGGGGTAGAGGAAAAAGCAGAACCATACTGACATACCTACAGTCACTGAATGTATCAAAAGAAAAAAGGAAAAAGATATAAGAGGTAGAATGATTACACAGCCCTTGCAGAGCCCTGTTTGACATTCTTCAGCTATTTCCTGCATCCACTCAAGAACTAAGCCTGCTCATGACAGCCTGATTTTAAGTGAAGGAAATAGCTGGAAAATCCTCAGATGCTCATTTTACAAAATAAATAAATAAATAAACAAATAAATAAATAAAATAAATCTACAGAAAACCTGGTGAAATGGAAGTACCTTATAGAGAAGTGTGCCAAGCACTAACAAGACTTTCCCCTAGAACTGTACTAAGAACCAAGAGGCAGAATTTAAATCCAGTATTCAATCAAGGCAGAATTCTAATGGTGGAGCTGCAGTTTGGTTTTGCTGAGCTTCCAGGCTGTACTGTAATGCCAGCTGCCAATGGGAAATATGATCCAATCCCATCCCACCCAGCCCCTCTTCTTGCCAAAAAATGTTTAAAGTCTGTGACCTACAATAACTTCAGCTCCCTTTTCCAATTCATACCCAGTAATATACACTCATTACACTCAGCTGTAACTCTTTATGCTCCCTTTTTCAAAGAATTTTAGCTCATAAAAAAAACCCAAACTCATAGTTTTCCATTGGGCACTATCATACAAGTAATAGTTTGAAATGAACATGCACTGAAAAAATGGGCTTTAAAGATGGGCTCTCTTGGATTTAAAAATAAACTAAACAAGTTGGGTTGTGTGCTTTTTCCCACACTCCAACTCTACCCTGGGAAAGAGACAATTTTCCATTTATCTTTTAGCTGGAATTGATCATGGATCAAACTGAAGACTCCCCGAGCAATGCTTTGCTTCACATCTCTCTGACTCCAGCAGGAAGGACTTTTCATATGAAGCCAGTTAAAAAACCAAAGGGTTGATCTGCTGAGAACGTGGCAATGAAGAAAAACATGACTTACTATTTCCTACGAGGCAGTTTAAATCCTGTTGGGGGAAGGAAAAAGAAAAAGAATATTACTCATCAAATAAAAACTGAATTGAAAATAGTTTGCTTCTCTGTGGTAGCAAGAGGAAAGCAATGTAGTGAATAGCAAGGCATACAAGCTGGCAAAATCAGCCATCAGACATCTACATAAAGTTGTTTTGCAGAAAAGCAAAGCTCGGGTTTGGGTTTAGTCACTGCCCGATGACCCGACGCGTGCATTGCACGTTCATGCGGAGGTGATGGGGGCTCTGCTTGGTTTTCCCCACATGTATTTGTTTATGCTGGGAGACCCCACCATCAGTAGGAAAAAAGCATGCGAATTTGCTTGGTAATGTGATCCTAGTGATAAGAGAAGTTTTTGCCGACTACACAGATCTAGATGAAGGCAAGGTTTCCTCCCACTCTCTTCCTTTGCCTCAAGATATAAAGGGGGATGTTGTCATTGCATTGTGGTCATGATAAGAGACAAGGCAGTGGTGTTTCTGACCTCTGTGCAGCTTGTTATGGCCAATACAAGGCGTGCTTGGGGCTTGGCTTGTGGATCCAGACAGACATCACACCAGCCACACCGACCACCTGGTTATTTCAAATGGGAGCACAGCTCTGCTAGCTAAGGAAAAGCACACGTGTCATCATCAGCGGTCATATTTCAGCAAGCACAACTATGCTCTCTCAAACCTTGAGCAAAAGCAAGCAGATTCAGCATTAAGGTCCTTGTGCTTAAAAAAAAACAACCACAACAAACCAACAAAGCAACCACCACCAACCAACCAAACTGAACATCTCTTCCAGGCTTTTACGCAAGTGGAAAGAACACAAAGGTGTAAATCTTCAAGCTTCCATCACAAGTAACACATCCACACTGCAATAAATAGTGGCAGTATAAAAACACTTGTCTCGGGTGCTTTAGGACTATTTCAATGTATTTGAAATATTTCATATTTCAATATATTTCAATACAGATATACTGAGAAAGGTTCAGTGCAATACTTACATAGTACTGATCAACTTCATTACTGCTTAGAAAACCATCATTTCATTTCAATCACAAGGAAGAAATCTGCCTAATCTGCATATTTAAAATATAAATCTATGCAGGCAGAACCCTTGCCTTCTCCTGCACTGTTTCAGCTCTGGAATAGTGGTTCAGAGCTCACTGTGGGAACCCCAGCCTTGGGCTGGGACTTTTCCCATCGCAAGATGGGGTCTTGGGTCAGGTGGCACCAAGAGGCACACAGCAGTGCCCTGCCTTGGGCAACAGAGCTGCAGTGTAACTGGGAGCAAAAATCAATACGTTTAACATCAACATGTAAAACACCCAGGAGGAACTTGACTATAAAGGTCAGAACAGCCACAACTGCAGGAAGCACCCTGATAATCTGAATATCAGATAGCAACTTAGTCTGAACTACTACTCCTACAGATACGCCACACTTCACTATTGCAAATAAATCCTTCACTGTTTATATCCTTTCGTACTTAAAAACTGTGTGTATATAGAAATGTTATCACAACTTCGCATCTCTGAAATCAGCTATAGTTTTTGGTTTCTCTTTTCAACGACTGGAAGACTCTCATGTAACATCTGCAATGGAAACATTTGGCAATGGAAACAACCTTGAGTGCAAGCTAGCAAATGCTGGTGAACCATGACAAAATTATCCAGGCTACTTTCACAGAAAGATGTACATTATGCAAATTATTCAATGTGACAATGCCACTTACTTAAACAGGTGCACTGGTTTTGGCTGGGATGGAGTGAATCCTTCTCACAGCAGCTGCATTTGGAATCTGTGATGGCAGCAGAGCCAGTCTCACAGCCATTACCAAGCAGTGCTGGTGCAGCATTGAGGCACCTCCTTGTTCCTCTTCATGCAGTTCCTTACAACTGCATGCCTGACCCATGAGTTTCCTTTCTGTGACCCTCTGGCTCTCCCCAGCTGGCTAAGAGGAGCAAGTGAGCAGAGGGGTGGGCTGAGCAGAGCGACAAAAATAACGGGATACAAGCCATGGGTTTGGTTTGTAACCTCATGACTTCTGTTAAAAGCTATCAATTATTATTCAGCCATTTTGTCCTCCTGTTGTTTCAGTTATCAGTATTTATAGTAAACCGCTCCATGATACAGTCCTTATATAAATTATAATGCATTATTTGCTTGAAGAGCACCACCATCTGCTTTTATCTGCATGTTGGTGCTTCTGTTTATCAGCAGATAAGACAATTAACCAAGCAACAGTTGCAATTTGTTTTGTTTCATTATCAGTGTGAACATTGAACCAGCGCAACAGATCAGTGGACTCTCTTCCTCTAGTTATACTGCCCTGAGTGAAGCGTTTCCAGGATGAGACTACTCCCTTTCTGGTGTTCTCTGAAAAAGAACAGCTGAGCACGGAACGCTCAGCCAATCAATGACAATTCAGAACTGAAATCTGACAATTAAGATGCGTTTAAACTTTCAACGCTCAGTTTCTACTGAGACAAACAACAGCAAGGTATCACCATGCCCCAGACCCACCTAATGATTTTTATAGAATTGTCTGATTGGAAGGGACCCTTAAAGGCCATCTAGTCCAATCCCCATGCAGTGAACAGGGACACCCACAGGCAGATCACGTTGCTCAGAGCCCCGTCCAGCCTGACCGTGGGTGTCTCCAAAGATGGGGCATCCACCACCTCCCTGGGCAACCCATTCCAGAGCCTCACTGCCCTTATCATTAAAAAAATTATCTTCTTATATCCAGTTTAAATCTCCCCTCTTGTAGTTTGAAACTGCTCTCCCTTGTCCTGTTCAAGAGGCTATCAGAGTGTTTTCCCATCCCATACGCACCAACCATGCTGGTTTACTGTGCTGTTAGTAGTTGAGAACATAACAAGGTTGCCACCAGAAGGGAAGGACCCTCTGTCCAGAGGGCAGCCTGCACTGGCCCAGCTGCTGGCCCACTCCTTTCCCAGTCCACAGGCAGTACAGGGATGACCCAAAGCCCCGAATACCCAGAAAAAGAATCAATCCGGTCAGCATGCCCTTCCTGCTGGCCACTGGAAACCAACAGGTGATGAAACCACAACGCTGACACAACTTTACACCAAAAGAACGTAACTCCGGAGAACGACAGCTAAAAACTAGCAGGCAATTAAAGACAAAAATGAGTCAGTTTTGCAGTAAAACAAGTCAATTGCCTCTACAATTGCCTGAGCTACCTTCCTAGCACTGGAGGGGAATATTGCTGATTTTCAGCCTTATCTGATGCAGTTGCTCATTCAGACTGCATTAGCAAAGCTGCAGTCAGCAGAAACAATTAACCCAGTTTCCCTCCATGAGCAAACACAAGTTTAGATCATACAACAGAAATACAATTACAGTGATGGTTGCTTCTGCTCGCCCACACAAAAACTAGAAGTGTTGACAAAGCCAATACATGTCAGGCTGCACAGGAGAGACAAGCAAGCTAAAGGGAGGAGATGGCAGAACAAATGCAGAGCTCTGCACAAAAGCTGGAGATAGAGCCTGCAGCCAGGCAGGGTGCTGTGTGTGTTGGTACAGGAGAGGCTTTAACTGAGATGTTCTCCCATGCTCCCTATTGCATCTCGAGATGAAGAAGCGGAGCTACAGGGACACACGCTGCCTGGAACCTTCTGGCAGAGGAGCACAGGCATGGCCAACTCCTCCTGTTTACTTGGTCATATTTCACAGAAAGCCAAACAACTGTTTCTTTTACTTTTTCAAGCCTTTTTCTTCCTTTTGACATCAGAGAAGAACAAACCATATGCTAAGGAGAATCACAGGAATCTGAAACATATGAGAAACTGATTAACAGCAGCACGTCATAACAATTTAATTGAAATAATTGGAGGCCAAGATTTCCCAGCAGGATGCTGTGGTAACTAGCAAGAAACTGAAGTAAGCTGGGCAGGCAGCCAATTTTATCTTAAAGAACAACTGCTGAGTGGGAAGAGCTCCAGCTCTCCAGATCTGCCTCTCTCCTGATGCCTGTCTGATTTGAAGTCTTTTACAGTTTTCCTTTCCTGATTTGTCCGTTCAGAGAAGCAGAGATCAATAGGATGTGAACACATAAAAACAATATTTACTGTAAAACAATTCTTTAAGGCTGGTGGAAAACTATTTTCTAAAAATTATGTGTGTTTTAATTTAGAAGCCATAGAGAAAAATGTTCTCTTCTACCAATCCTATCCTAAACAAAATAGAATCCAACTTTAAAAGCTGAAGTTACTTTGTTAAAATTACTTTGAGTGTATTCTTTTATTATGTTTTGGTAGTTTTGATCACTGATCCTTTTTAGGCTAAGTAATCCAGAGCTATCTTAGCAGCTCTAAGTGTGAACAGGGTCAGTGGTTCCATCCTACACACAAACTCTCGCAGAAAGCAATGGGAGAAAGTCAATAGCAAAGTGAATATGCTTGTAGAAGAGGCACAAGTAAAGGCTTCTTCACATGCATCACCACCACTCATCTTTGTGAAAGATGTTGCATCCACTCTTCTCTGGAGACTCAGTGAATACCACTGAACCAACAATAGTAATTCCCATGACCCAACTAGGCACACCTATCACAAACCCCACATCCCGCTGACACTAGGTACGGTGCCTCACGATGGGCGCTCAAGGAGAACAGCCAGATGGGATGTGTGTGTGCCTGGGGAGGAAAGCCAGCACCACCTCCCTGGAGATGACACATTCCAGTAACAGTTACTGGAAGGAGCTGTTTGCAGCCCTGCTGCTTAGCCTACAGCCAGACAGGCTTGATGAAGCAGTGGTGAACAAGGCACATTAGTGCATTTGTTGACACTTGAATACACTGGGTTCCTGCTAATGAGCATTTATTTTACTTCTGTTACAGTTCAAGGTGTCTGTGACACTGATGTGACACTTTCACTCCTCTGCCCCTGGCTGAAACCCGCTGCTGCTCACTCTGCCGTTCCTCAATGCCTGGCAGCAGCGGGCGAGCAGAAGGATGTGGTCTCAGCACCCAGCCCAACTCCGACACCATGGGAGGGGTTCCCAGCAACCGACAGAAAAGGGAAACAGCTACCAACTGCTGCAGCCTCAGTCAGTCACACTTCTGCATTCGTGTGTCAGCAGCTGTGCTGTTCCCTTCAGCAGGGCTGCTCACAGGTTTGTTTTTAAGCCATCTCCTCTCTGAAAGCTGAAGCTGTGCTTGAGTGTCCTTCACTGTGCTCAGTGGTCTGTCCTCCCCTTAAAAGAAAGAAGCTGAGAGCCAGGGACATGGTCAGTTCAAGCATCAAGGACTGCAGGAGCTCCACATTGCACTGCTTTCAAGCTCTGTGTGACCAGTGGTGTTTGGGATGCCCATGCAGTTTTGTAGTGTCCTCTTTGCCTTTTCCAAGAGCTTTTACTTTGTAATTTCACAACACCCAAAGTAAAACTGTAGAAACTGAATGCTTTTGAGGGGATATTTTCACATAGGAGCATAAAGCAGCAGAGGAGAGGTCAGGTAATATGGGAACAAGAGTGTGACCAAACTTTAGGAAAGGACAGCGAGTAGACAAAAGACAGAAAATGAATACAGGAAAAGGTTACAGATGAAGAGTGTCACATTTTAGGAGGGACCCCGGCTTCCTGTGAGGCCGGACGGACGGCACCAGGAGTACAGGACACGTCTGTCAGCCCAGCACTCATCACAACATCGGTCTGACCCGGGCAGGACAGGAGGATACATCCACATGACGTGATGGACACTGCGCCGCAGGCTTCGCCCAGTGATGCACGCACAAGGCTGTGAAACGGCCTGCCACAGAGCAGATGGGACTTGTCTCTCCCCATGCCGCTGACCACACGCACCCTGATGTCACATACAGAGGGAAATTCCTTTCTCACGAGCGATGGGAGCACGCAGCGCTTCCAGGAAGCAGAAGACAGACTGCGCTAGAAGGAGCGAACCGCTTACAGAGCCACTCACAGCCCCACCATCCCGAAGCAAAGGAATACAGCTCCATGCGAACAGCCGCTCCCCCAGCGCGGCGTCCCCGTCCCTCCCCGCAGGCCGGGAGCGGGAGGCCGCGGCGCCCGGCGCAGGAGAGGCCCGGCTCCGGGCTCGGAGCGGCGGCACTCCGCCTCTCGGAGCGGGCCCCGGCAGCCCCGCGCTCCCCGGGCCCGGGACGCCCCGGAGCTCCCCACGCTCCCTCCGCGGCGCTTACCGGCTGCGAGCACGTGAAGGGCGGCGCGGCGCCGAGCAGCAAGCGCAGCGCGGCTGCCGCGGGCGGCACGGGAAGGACGAGAAGGAACAGCAGCGGAGGAGACCAACCCGGCCGGCCCGCCATAGCCCTGCCGCCGCCGCGACCTCGGGGCTTCCGGGCTCCGGACCTGAGCGCCGGGCGGGGCCGACCCGCACCTGAGGAGGGGCTGCGCGGCGGGGCGGGACGCTGGGCGCGGCGGGGCTCCGCGCTGCTCGCTGGGGGTGCGGCCCAGGGGAAGGCGGGGCGGAGGGCTGCTGGCTCCGCCGCGGCCTGCGGGACGGGGCTGCGGGGTTCGGCCGTGGGGTGCCGTCCTCCGGCTTCGGGAGAACGTCGTGAGCGGAGCGCGTGCCGGTAAAGTGCCGTAGTTACAGGCAGCATTCCGACACGGGGTTCTGTACGCAGGTGTCGTGGGCAGTTCTGCGTGCACTCGGCTCACAGGAGGCTGTGCAGTGCTTGCTGCCGGCGGTCTCACGGGTTTCACCCAGTTTCACACCTTCCTTTGCTCTGCGGTACACCCACAAGTGGCTTTCACCACCAAAGCCTCCACGTGGCTCTCACACAAAGCCCGGGCGCAGAGCAGAGCTGCGCGCCTCGCTCCGCCGGCAGCCGAGGGCATAGAATCACAGAATCATTAAGGTCGGAAAAGGCCGCTAAGGTCATCTAGTCCAACCATCAACCCAAGGGCGTGGTGCGTCCTTGGGCCCTGCGGTGGCAAAAGGCTGCTCAAAAGCCCGAGCCTGGAGGCACGGGAGCTCTGGTGGTCCTGTCCTGTCCTCCGGCTCTTCATGCTGGTGGTGGCATCCACGGCTTGAGATCACCTCCTGGCTCCAACCGGTGTGTGACACCACTACCTAACAACAATAAACTTTGAGGTTCTGGCATTTGTGTGCAAGTTGGGGAATATAAATATACGCACAATAAAATAAAATAAAAAAAAAGCGCGCTTTTTTCTTGCTCTTGGTCTTATGCCACCGTACTTTGGCTAAGCGCTCTGTGGCGCTCTATGCAGCACTCAGCTGGTGTTACAACATAATGGCTTGATAACTGTGTTGTTAGAACAAATTTGTTTGATTGAAAAGTAAATGTGTAATGCGTTACTTATTATCGTCCCATTAGCTCCATGGCTTATGTAGAGACTAATTACACGGTGTTGAGGCTGCAGGCATTCCTCTTTTGATGCACGCACTTAATAAAAAAGAATCCTGTGGAGAAAATGGTAACTATTTGGTTATGATTGAGTCATACCTTGGGCATCATTACAAAGTAGCATTTCTGTAATGATAACAGTACACAAGTGACAGGGTTTTCTAAGTTAATGTTTAACAGGACAGCCTGTTACTATCCCATTCTGTTCTGCAGCCCCTTATGCACATGAGAGACTCCACAAACCTAGAGGGGGCCGCCAGTAGGAAAAAAGGGGCTGCAGGATGCCCTCGTAATTTGTAGCCACCGCTGAGCAAAGGGAGCAATGTCAAAGCAGTTCTCATAAGATATTAAACAAATCTGGACATTGTTTAGAAATTTATTAGCAATTTTAAAATAACATCATTCCTTAGATAAAAATGCAATCTTACAGGAATATACATTTGTCCCACACAGAGATGACCCTATAGCTCGCTTGCGGGCCATTCACTCTAACTTTTCTCTGTTGACTTTAAAACGTGCGAGAGGGCAAGACGGACTCTGGCACTGATGACAGGCTTACATGATGGTTACAAACTGTACAGCATTATTTACAAAAGCATTTCTGTGGCTTCATGAAAACTAGATATAAAATTGTGGAAGGAGGTAAAGACTTGAGAGAGGGAAGGACTTGGGTGGAGGTGAGAGGAGGGCTGGGGTGGGCAGAGAGCACAGGGAAGAGTGGGAGAGGAGGTGACTGACTGGTTTATACTTGAGAGAGGTCATTTTACAGCTCTGGGCAATTCAAATGAAGGCAAAACACCTATATTTATCAACAGTTATAGCTGATGATCAGAGCAGGAAATGATGCTCCAGGGCCCGAACTGAAGAGGTGTTGAGGAACCCCATCTTCCCTGAAGTCACCGGGAAACACAGGTATGCAGTACCTTGCCAGGCCAGACCGCGCCATACAGATGCAGGCCAGGTACAGCAACCCCATGCCTTAAGGAGTTTTGATCCTGCAGTGCTCAGTCATTAGTGTGGATATGAAGTCAGACTGAGTGAGAGATCAGCTCCTAAATTACATTTACACTTCCCAAACTGGACCAGATTCCAACCACTTCTTGCCAGAATTTACCCAAAGCGACTTATCCCTTGATCTACCAAGTGGCAATTATTTGGAGGGAGACTCCGTCATTCGGAATTGATTTTTAAGGCAGTTTTAAAAGTATCTCCCCGTTTTTGTGTGTGATGCAGCAGTGTTGTCAAAGAGATATTTACAATCTGACTCCTCCTCCTCTGAAATCTTCCCACATTCAAATTGTCAAGACTGAATAATCCTGAACCAATCACTCCAATGAGCAATCATGACGTTGATGATGATTAGGTAGTATTGGTTACCAGTCTACCTGCTTAGGATGGGAGTGGACTGGCTTAAGATGCTTAAAATATTAGGGAAAAAAAAAAAATTAAAGGCATTACAACCTTTTTGAGGAAGAGTTTGCATTTTGCCTGACTGGACAAAATGCAAAACAAAACAGAAAAACACAGGTATTTTATCAGAATGATGAGGCTAATGAATGGTGTCTGAGCCTGTGGGTCTGTCTTGAATAGGAAAATGCTTTGGAAAGGGGTTATTTGAACACAGTCAGAAAAAAAAAAAATGCACTGTGTGGTGGGACCATGCCTGCTCTTGCTGCTACTCCAAGGGCCTGGGGTGCAGGCACTAGGCCTGTGCTAGGTGAGGGCTGGGCAGGGTGCCAGGGCTCCAGGCCATAGGAGCAGGGCCTGCCTGCATGGCGTGGGGTGGGAGAACACCATGGGAGCATGGAGATGGGCTCCCAGTCATGCCTTGCTAAGCCCTTGGTAATGCTAAAGAAGATTTCCTCCTTACTTCAGCCGTTGGTGCTGCTCGGCTTGGTTAGCCCTTCAGAAAGGGACTTGGTTAAGTTGCCTAACTGTCCCCTGCCGCCTGAGGCCCACACAGCATACATGGGGCTGGCCGACATGGCACCAGTCATGGGGAAATGTTTTGCCCTCCTGGAACTTCTTCTGTTACAGGCTGGGCAGAATACTGCAGGGTATCTCAGATGGCAGAGGATGCGTACAGTTTGGCAGCTCAATCAAAGTCTGTGCCCTTAAAGGCTTGTTTTAAGATCACGTGTTAACAGTTAAGTCAGGTTCCCTGCATAGGGTGGGGGAAGGATGTAATATTGAGCTAGAACACTAAATTTCATTTCAGAAAAGGATTTTTTTTCACTCCAGTGTGATGATGCTACTCTGATAGCAATTGTAGCTTGGTCTGTTTTCAGTACAGGATTTCCTTATGCTGTGTTTCTGCCTTCAGCCATACCTTCTCAGGCACTGGAGCAGCAAGGCTACAGTTCAGCTGTCCAGAAACAAAGCAAGAGAGAGCAAAGCTCCACAGACTGAGATCCCATCGGAAACCTTTTGGATCCCTGGGCTTGCTAACCCAGAATGAGACTTTAATATCTTTGCAACATTCAAAAGATGAGAAAAGAAATCCTATGCAGCTATTGAAATTTGCATTTCTTAATCTTTGGAGAAGAAAATAAATGTAGGAAAAATATTATTAAATTATTTCTAGGCTCAGTTCTGTTTTCCACATTTTTAACATTAGTAAAACCTCCCTGACCACTAGTGAACTTCTATCCTTGTGTTAGCAAGATGGGAATAGGGGCTTCTGATGGCCAGGAATATATTTTTTTTCAATACATGCTACAAATTAATTATTGGAACCGACAAAATCTCACCACTGCCAGAAGCCTCTGAATGGATTCTATTTACTTTGTTTCCCACTCACTGTTCCTCTTCCCACCCTATCCTGGGACAGTCTCAACTGGCCCACACCATAGGATGCTCAGTTCTGACTCAGTGGGGATGCCCCACTTCAGCTTTCTGGGCCCATGGGTTGGGGTTTCTCACCTAGATGTATGAAGCAAGGCCTCCAGCTTCACCTTCAACACAAGTCCGCAACCCCACGGGCTCGTGGTGCTGTCACCTTGTGCGATTGTGTCTGTGTGCAAACGCGCATACATTTCATACAGCAATCTGAAACTATCAGGCAGAAAAGACACAGGAGCCTGGCTGAGACCCATACAACTGTTATATTGGCGTCAGTCTAAAGAAAGCAATGATACATTGCTTTGGAAATTATCAAGAAATGTAAAAAATGCATTTGCCCTTTTTTTGTTGTTGTTGTTTTCATCATCGTTGTCATAGTCACTGGGGGCAGGGTTCTGAGTCAGAAAACAAAGCAGAAATAGATGCGTTTCTGTACACGGCACCTCTCTGGCTGTCCTTCCGTGCTGGGTGAAGTGGGCAGGGTAACAAACCAGGCTGGACCCTGCAGCAGCAGCAGCATCCACGCCATCATCATCCGTGTGTCCAGCTGAAGATACAGGTGATGCAAAAAAGGTCTGTGGATAGTGAAACTCCAGCTCTGGACCACGAGTTCCGCTTGCTTCCCTGTCACGTCAGCCACACAGAATAAGGAAGAAAAAAGAAATGCACCCGGTGTGGCTGGCCCAGTACTGCCTGGAGTAATGAGCAGGAGTGGTAAAGGGATGAGGTTTGTTGTTTTGTAAGAAATGTCTTTAGTCTGCAGTGTACTCCTGCAAGTCAGAGAGATGCTCAGTGGCAAACAGCAGATTGTTTTCCCCTTTCTTTCCTTCCTTCCATGCCACTCCTTGGCCATTGGTTCCTCCATGGCTTCAATCCACAGCACAGTGACTGTACCCATCATCTACTCCCACGCGCTGGGAGAGGAAGGACCCCCACGTACTATGCCTGCCCCACTTCCATCACCCCCAGACTCCACCTCACCTGAAGGAGGCAGTAGCTCTTTGCTCAGACCTGTCACAACGTGCACGTTGCATGTACCTCAAATAAAAACAAACAAAAAAAGCCACCCTCCCCAGAAAGAGAAAATTGCACAGCTGGCACCAGCAATGCCTATATTGAACACCTACCCCTCAGACAGCACAAGGCATCTGCATGCTCTGCTAGCCATGCACTTCTCACTCTGTAGGACCTAAGCCATTTTCCAGCAGGCTGCGGGGAATTCCTGGCTATTGTCAGCTTTGACCCATGAGGGAGCCACAGCTTCACCAGCAGTGTGCAGGGCACAGTCCTTTCCATTCCTCCCCTTCAGGAAAAGTCCTAAAAGATGACAAGTGCTGGCAGACATCCAGAATGCCCCTTGCCTCCACTGCTCTAGGCCAGTACTTTGTTAATCAGGAGCAAGGAGCACCTCTGTCTCTCACTGGGAGGGCCAGGGGGACTTTCTACTGGAGGAAAATGAGATAGGGAGCCCCTTTGCTACTTTTGTTTTCAGAAAACCACCAGCACAGAATTATTTACTTTCAAGTAGCTTTGGAGCACTGCGGAGCTACCAACAGCAAACCCACAATGGCAGAACTGCTCACATGCCAATCTCGGTACAGACAAGATGGATGGAAAAAATGAGGCTGACAGACTTCAGGTGGTTGCTTTCTCCAGGGACTTGGATTGGGACTCTGATGCCAGATGGTTGCTTAAGTGGGTTCACACTTCCCCAGTTTAAAAGGATTTGTTGGCAAGGCATCTTGAGCTGCTACTGGCCAGTTCAAAATAACAAGGAAAAAGTGCACTTTCAAAAATATCTTCCACTATTTCTGCTTAATGGCCCCAGCAGAGTCAAGAAGTAAACCCAAGGGCATTACAAAAATACATAATAAATGATGTACTAAAACATCTGTGAAGCTCAAGACTGGAATGAAAGTTTAGCTCTGAGTCAGATCACACCTCTGAGCACTCATCTGCAAGTTTGTGAAACATCTTGAAAAGGGGGAAAACCAGCAGTAGTCTAGACAGAAATCAGACACATAAAATCTAATAATATCTCCCTGGTTTCTCAGCCTCTGCCACAGGTTAGGGCCGTGTACAATCGTGGCGTGAATTAGGAGATTCACTCAGCAGCAGGGAAATATGGCTGGGATATGCTGCGCCATCGGATGTTTTGTGACTTAGAGCATGACCCATATGCTAAGGTCTGGGAACACGCATGGAAACACATGGAAGTCACCAAACATCCGTGTCATGACCAGACTGCAGCAATTTTCCTAAGCAACAATCCAGAGCTCTGTCCCTCACTTACCCAGTGCTTTCAGTCCAGAGTTAGGAACATTTATTTTGCAAACGATTCTGCCATTTGCATTTGCTTATTCCAGGATCCTGTTACAATGATCAGGATGAACTATCTAACCTCAATCTGCAAGCAGGTGCTTTCCCCCTCCCTGAATTGCTGGTGCCAGCTGAAGACATGGGATGGATCTTCCACATGGGCTTGGGGGTCTCGCCACCCTCTCGTGGGAAGAGACCTTCGGAGAGGCTGAGCAAAAGGAAAGAGAACAAAGCCTGAAAAAACATCCCGGCCTCGGGAAGAAAGGTACTCTACCAACAAAGTCATCGTGCATGTTTAAAGAGCTGAGGAGGAAGGATAATGAACACAAGATATGCAAAATCAGTAACGTTCGACCTGTCAGTGGATTGCAGAATAGTTACTTACACCAGGTACACTTTGTTCATTGTACAAATTAAAAAAGGAAAAAAAATAGTACCCCTGTCCCCGACCACACGTAGAAAAGCACTTAAAAGTTCAAAGGTAAAGCTTGGCACATTCCAAATACGAAATGATTCACTTGACATGCAGCAAAATATACAAGAAGTGACTCTTTTTTTCTTTTTTTTTTCTTCTTAAACAAACTTAATTCGATTCGATATATTTGCTTGGCACAATTGCAATTCCTTTTAAAAAAATATTTGAAAAATACCGAAACTGACCTGAATTCAAGTATAACGGTTTCTTCAACAGAAACATCATCAATGCAATAAAACATCACACGGAATATATTGAAGCGTAACGCCTTCTGCTTGGTTGTCCCCCCGCCCCATTAATTTTTTTTTTTTTTTCTATACAGTTTTAATGCCAACACGACTTACGATTGTATTTTAAAATTAATATTATTGCATTGTTTTTGCATATCTTGTGGAACAGAAGATGCAAAGAGTTACTGATTCCCCTCCCGACAGTGGGCGCTGCTTTGGCACTGCATCCCAACGGCCCCATTGGTCCCTGGGACATGTGGGGCTGTGCCAAGCGCGCTGCCCGCTGCCATTATATGATAACACAACAACAAAAAAAGGAGGTTCTGCTTGCTTGCAAATCAAATGACAGAGTCTCGGTGTACATGGTGATCGGTAAAACTCGCCTACAGCGTTATGCTTCTACCAAATGCCAATGGAGAAAAGAACCTGGCTTAAATAATACAACATGGTCAAACCAACGTAACATCTGCAAAGGTGAAAATAAACCCAAACAAAAAGGTAGGTGGTTACAGAACCTTGTAAACACTCCCTTCTCCCTCTGAAAAATTATAATAAAAATAAAATAGTCAAAATAAAAACCGCAACATGCTCTCAAGGAAACACCGAACTGCGGGACAAGGAGAGACCCGTGCCTGGCCACTCCCCACTCTCCCACTGGCTGGCGGGGCCGGCTGTCTGAGCTCCAATTGGTCGGCAGGTGACTTGCCCGCACTCGGGTTGGCTGGTGAGCAACCCTCGAGCTCTGATTGGCCAACAGCAGGAGCCGCTGCAGTCCCCGCGCTCCCCTTTTGGTGGCGCTGTGTCCTCCGGGCCCGGGCGGCAGGGCCGGGGTAGCCGGGGGCGGTGAGGCTCGGACAGAACATGTGCAAAATGATTTTTACAAGCAAAGTTGAAGGATGCCCGCTGGAGGCTGGGCGCGTTTGGCTGGGCCGCCCTTGGGAGGCAGTCGTCGTGCCTTGTGCAGGGACTGGAAAAAGAGGGAGCTGGCTCTCCTCCTGGGTGCCGCGCTCTTTCCAGGCGGCCGCGTGCCGGGGTCCTATCCGCTCCTGACAAGCTCTCTGCCACCACCCAACTCTGCGACTCGTCCCAACAGAAATGAATGAAGAACGCTGTTCCGGTTACTCCAGGTCACGAGAACAGTGAGGCACTTCTGAAACAAACCCATTAGGAACATTGAAACAAATAAAAAACCAGCATCGCTTCCAGCCCTGGCAACTACAGGCTGCTGATATAAATCCTGCTGTCCTTCAGCTCCTCCTGACTTTTTCTACAATCCGGGTTCTGCACCTCTTCCTCTTCCTCGCCTGCACTGTCCTGCCCTGCGTCCCTGCAGTTAACAAAAGGCAACAGGTTGCCATTGGGGCTCTGCTTGCTGTTACCATTGAGAATGTTGTCTGCTGCGTTTTCCATCTCTTCTATCGTCATGTCGCAGGCATCAGCGAGTTCCTGGGTCGTGACCTCAATGAACTTTGGATCTTGAGCAAACTGCATCAGTCCTTCCGAAATCAATACCTTCAGGAGGAGGCAGAGAACCAAAGACAAAAGCAGACATTAACACCTTGAGTTGCCAGAGCTACTGCACCCCTATTGCATCTCCCTGTAGGCCATGGTGGTTCCTCTCCTCCCATTCATGCTGCTGACCCCTGCTCAGAGATGGGCTTTGGCTTTGCTGTGCCCTCCCAAGGGCCGTGTTCCTGCATTGGCCTCCACACCTCCCATGTCCCCACGCCACCGTGGCCTTACCGCTTCAACCAGGCTGCTGGCGCTGCCGTGGAACTGCCTGCTGCTCCCCGCTGTCTGGCTGGGGACGGTGAGGGACACCGGCCTGGCTCTTCTTGGGCTGCCACAGTCAGAGCTGTCGGGGAACCTGGAGCTGCAGTGCACGGAGGGGAAGCTGCTGTTGAGCTTCTCGCTGGACTCAGCCCCCTCGAGGCGCAGTGTCGGGATGGGCTGCTGTGGCCAGCCTCGGCTGCAGGGTGTAGCAGGCGGTGTGGCGCACAGTCGGGAGAATGTGGTGGGGGAATGGCTTCGCTGGAGGAGGGGGCTCAGGCCGGCCACCGCCAATGCCTGCAGAGAGAGGGGGGGCACATGGAGTGAGGGCTCACTCAAACTGCAGAGCTGGAATGGCAGAGCGCTGGAGGAACTACCCACAAGAGGCCCAGAGCGTCTTGAGGCTTGGACCAGATGATCTTAGTGGTCTTTTCCAACCATAATGACCCTTATGAGGCTTGTGGAATCGCTGCCAGCTCTTGCAATGGTTGGGATGTTTCTCCAAATTCATTTTGCAAGTTTTCCTTTAAGTGGTGTAGCTTGCACCAGCACCAAGCACCAGACTGAGAGCTCTCAAGACTGAACTTATTTCGCCCTGGATTCACCACGCTGACAGAAGGGATGAGCCCTATGCCCCACAGCCCTGCCAGAAATACCACCTCTTCTCCACTGGTTGTGACAGAGCTTCGTTTTCCCACACTGTCACCACCCATACTGCTAGCTTTTACTGCCAATTGCTGTGCTTTTTCTAAGCATCCATTGTAGAACCTGAACAGATACCAGATGTGAATTTTAGGTGTGTCAGCAGATGGCAACAATTATAAAACCACCACTGGATTTTAAGGCATCTGCTGTGGGTGGGAGGATCAATATCTGATGATTGTACTTTGAGCCTTCCAGCCCTTCCCACAATTACATTCACAGCCCCTGAGTCATTCAGTTTCCTTTTGATAACAAATTTCTCAAGAAGCCCCTTGCTGCACAGGGCTGATCTGATGCCTTATTCATGGTGGATGCTGCTTGTTCCGTAAGCAGTGCCATCAGAATCAGCAGCTCATTCATGCCATGCAGCTCACTGCTGTCTAATATGAACAAAGGAATAAACACACAGAAAATAAAAACTGTGGCTCTTGATCAGGTTGGAGTTTGTCTCTGCAACTTCAGCTGTCTCAAAGCAATGGGTTTAGTCCATGCTTATTGGGCAGAGGCACACCAGAAAGCTCCTGCCTCTTGGATACCTGCTTGACAATGCTCTCTGGAGGATGAGACTTAGACAAGGCTTATTACACTTGCCCTTTGGAGATGCTGTTTCTCTCTGTCGACCACAGTGGGACAGAACTGACTGGTTTAAAATGGACAGCTAACTCTCAGATATCTGAAGTTAAGTCAAGCTCAATCGATCTGCCACTGAAATTCCAGTGAACTGCTATCAGTGTGCTGTGCTGCTGATTTCAGTTGCAGAAAAAACAAACAAAAGAATCAATTATTGGTCACCTACAAAGTTTACCATGATTTTCTCAAGAATTACATGCCAAAGTCCTATCAAACATTATCAAGGAAGAAAGCCCTTAAAGATTAATCATGTAAGTCACAGCCTGCAGGCTGTGATGGCATCAGCATTCCTCTACACTATGGGGACTTGAAGGGGAGCCCTAGATCTGTCAGGCAGAACAACAGAACCAGATTTTCAGCTTAGTAGAAACACATACAAGGTGTTTATCCAAAACGTAGGGTACCAAGGAGGTTGAAATAAACTCTTAGGGATTACTTTTTCAGCTGTATATATATTTAGATATAATTATGCATCAGTATTTCATGAGAATCCTCCTTCAAGAACTGAGAAACAACTGAATCCATTGTGCTTAGCAGAGGCAACATTTCCACTTCATATTCTCATTTGAAGCACTTTTGGAGGCAGATGACTTTGCAAAGTACTAATACTGCTGGGTGTTGCCAGCTGGAAGCCAGATGCCAATTTCATGATGGCCCTGTAGTCTGGCTGGGGGATGCTGAGGTGGGCGGAGCTCTGTCCCTCTAGGTTTGGAACTGTATGGTGGGATGAGGAAAGACAAAGAAGCTCCATCCTCTTTGTACAGGTTGAAAGGTGATTCTGCTGGCCAGCCAGGGTGAGAGGGTAGGAGGCCTGTCTACCTGCAGGGCTGCATTGCTATGGGGAAGGCAGGGAACTGTTCTCTGTACCCTGTCCTGACAGATGCATTGCCACAGCTGTAGCTTTCTGCAGACCACTGCTTTCTGGAGCTTGATCCTTACAGTATAACTGGTTGCTGCTGCTATCAAGAATGGAAGCGAGAAAGCACAGAGCATCCCAAGTGCGTGCACTCACCTCTCACTACTACAGCTGTTGTGACTTCTCACTCCTCCCTTCCCTGCCATGTGGCATTTTCTGCTCCTATGCCCCTGTTCTGCCTTGTCTTGGGGGAGTATGCGGAGTGGGATGCCCCACATAGCAGGACTGGTGCTGCCATTGGAACCTGTTTCTTTTATGGTGACAGTGATGCCATCAGAATAGAAGACACAAACCTACTCTGGACTATGACAGCTGGCTAATCGTTCAGATACGTGCCTAAGCATACACTGGCAGGCTGCTGAATGCAGTTATAAAGGTCTTAAGAGGCTGATAAATTACACATAATCAGTTTATCTTTTCATGATTAATTACCTTTACTGGCTAGCATTCATTAATATGAAGTTAGACTTGGCACATTTTATTCATATGTGCCCTATTGTCCAAGTCAGTGCAACTGCACAACAGAATGCAATCTGGGGAGTTATTTTTATCTGATAGCTAGGTTTCTATTCTGCTCTTTACTGAACATCAGGTAATGCTAACTCTGATGACTCGAAAGAATATGCCCTGTAACACTCTTCTGGGAATTATAAAAATCCTGAAATGAGTGAGATGACAATTACGTTTTCTAAAAATTGGACCTATAATATGGGTGAGAAATAATCTCAAAAGATGTCTAAAAGTTGGCTGGGATGCAATGGGAGAGCATTGCACATGATAGATTCTCAGTTGCATTGCTGGACCCTTTGTGGTTATGAAAAACTTACCTGATGATGTACCATTTGTAAAGGCAGAACTGTCTTCTGCGAGACATCTACGCCCTGGTTTTTCTGTCTTTTCAGACACTCTAAGTGAAAAGATGCTCGTCGACCTGAAACACCAATCACAAACAACTGTGTCCATCACTCATATCATACTATGGATAATCTGAGTTCAATTTCATTTACTTCAGTCCCTCTGGAGAGACAGCCAAGACACCCACAGTTTAGCTCTGTCTGCTTTCCCTCTACACCTTATCCTTTCCCAGGTACTTGTATTTGTGTTGCTGATTTTAATTTTTGAGACATCATTGCAAAACACAGTCAAGCGACATGGCCTAATTAACACTATTTTCCAAGCAGGTTGCAAGACAAAATTCTGTATGATTCTGTGATTGTCCCAAGCAGTTGAAGTGTTCTCAAATCTTTCTTGTTCAGGCAAAAACGTTGGCAGGGCTGAAAGGGCGACCAAGGTCCTGGCGCTATGCCTGGCTGTGCCCAATGTTCAGGAAGGGACGTGTGGCTGCTCAGGTGACATTGGCCTCCCATTTGCATGTGACCTGTCTCCCTTAACAGCCAGACATACCACAGTTTATGAGTCTGTGTCTGCATCAAGATCAAATGGAACTGAATTAATTCAGAGGTTGAATTCACTGGTGAATTAAGAGTTGGGTATGTACAGATTTTAGTAAACTGAAAAGAAGGGAAGAGAAAAAGTCTTTTTTTTAAAAGAAAATAGGAGATGACGAGGAAACTATTAAAATGTCTGCATTGTTGACTTGATACAAAAGTAAGCTTTACTTCTGTAATTATGAGAAAATGTGCTCCCTATACAGGAATATCAAAGTACTGCAAAGTATACAAATGCACAAGCTTTACATCTGAAGAATGGCAAATGAAGCCATTATTTAAGGCAAAGCTGCATGGCACACTAAAATGCTTTGTCTACTTCTTGATCTAATCGACACTGTAACATAGGAAAGAAAATTCGAAGTCTGAAAAAAGAAGAATCTAAATTATTAATGTCGAGAAAAAGCCCTCTTGGGGAATGGAGGGAATATCTGTTATAGCACAGAGAACTGATGCTGCCATGGAGATGTTTTCTCTTTCTTGAAAAAAAACCACCAACAATGTAATAACGTATTGCATCACTATCTATTCATCAGAATGTAGTTAATGCAGTATTGTATCAAGGGTTGGCAACAAATTTGGCCTTCCAGATAGACACAGGAATTCCCACTGACAAATGTTTTAAGTTCTGAAATGAAGTAAATGCTCTTAAAATTCTCAATTGTACAACCTGGAAGGAGTTAAGTGAGCTCCCAGTAAAGGATTTAAGTAGAGGATTTAAGTGAAGTATCGCTTTAAACAATACACTACATAGTCTGATATTATTTTATATGTTTAAAAAATCTTATATGCAGGATTCTTTTTAAGTTCTCCCCAAATGTCTTTTTTTTTTTCTTCTTTTTTTCTTTTTTCCCACAGCAGCACTCAGGAAAAAAGCTGAAAACTATTATACATAAAATATCGCATTTTATTATAGATTTCTTTTTCTTTTTTTATTTTTTTTTTTTAGTATATAAGGTTTATTTTATTTTCATAAAATCTTGTGACTCATGGATTTCTCCTGAGCATAGTCTGCAAAATCAGCACTTGAAAATCTTCAAGTGCAGGTACAATTAGAGCACAAAGCAAATTTGAATTGTATTAACTTAAACTGAAATTTGCTGTTTTCCCTGTAGCAGAAAAAAGAGACAACAACTCCTTTCTCCCTGCTGAATACACACAGAACAGAACACCATATACTCAAGGCCAGTCCACCTGGTGACTCCCTAGTGATTGTTTGGAGAGCCTACAGAGCTCTAATAAACTTCTCTAATTCATAAGAAGGTTCAATCAAACAGATCACATGGACTATCCAAACAGCCTCAGGTTTATATACTGACTGAACATAAAGTCAATAGAACCCCCTGCCTGACCAGGACAGCATACACGCCATGGGATTCCTGGTCTCATTATCTAAATGCATCAAACACTGACACCCAGCCCCATGTATGTTGGGATTTCTCCAGCAAGATGTAAGAAGTCAGCCAGGGTGGAGGAGAACACAGCTGGCATGCTGTGAAGGGACGTTACCTAGTGCTGAGGAGCACAGAAACCCTTTCTTCGGAGAGTGCCGGGTGTCCTCTCCTTTGTTGTTTTCTGGTGGAGTAAGTTGTCTGTTTTCGTCATCTTGGTATGCGAGCCTGGAAAGGAGAGCAAAGGGATTCTTAAAAAGTAGCTCATATCGGACAGAATAACCCCTCTTCCAGCAGGAAAGCCAGGAAGATCATGCTATCAAATGGATGTGAGCTAGCTAACAGGTCCAGGTGAAGCAACAGAGACCGTGAGATAGGAATGCTCTAAATACAAGATGTGGCAGCATTAGGCAGTAGAATCATAGAATCACAGAATTGCTCAGGTTGGAAAAGACCTTAAAGATCACCAAGTCCACCCACAACCTAACCAAACTACCCTAACAACCCACCGCTAAATCACGTCCCTGAGCATCGCATCCAAATGTTTTTTAAACACATTCATGAATGGTGGAAGAAGTGAATGGTGGGGAGGCACTGCACATCCAGATGTCTCATTCAGAGGAGAAGGAAAATCTTATCCAAAAGGTCTCTCTTTCAATGTTATTTTGTTATTTCTCAGGGCTGAACTGCTTTTTGTTTTTCTTTAAACTTTCTTATTCTGAATTGCGTGACTAAAGTTTTTGGGCCTTATCCCATACATTGAAAAATTTGTAGAAAAATGTTACATCTTCCCATCTCTCCCCCTTAATTCAAGAACCACCCAAACACTTTGACTAAAGCTGCAAAGCTCACATTTCAGTAGAGAGCAGACTTGGTTCACTACAGTACTCAATGTCTTCATTCAAATTTTCATCATAAGTCTCATCCTGAGACACTTCCTCTTGGCAAACAATTGCCAGCTGGCTGTCTCTGGAACTGGAGCTAATGAGCAAAAAAGACAAGTCAAGATACAGAGATGGTAAAGAAAACCTGCTATACAGACAAGAATGACAGGCTCCATCTGTCTCAGTTTATTACAATGTTGAAGAGCTATCATAGAAAAATCAGTCACTGAACACAGCTGAAGAGTTCACAAATACAAAAGCAACAACCACTGCCTGTGCCCTCTTTCAGAGGAAGTTTCTTAAGTCAATACTGAATGATACTGGAAACATTTTGTTGTCATTTGTGACTACATGTATTCCATACACTCGCATATCACCCTAAAAAGTTTTCCAAGGCTATGAACTTGAAGCATAATCTGATATGGGCTCTTGGAAATTCAGCTTTTTATCTTGTTGCAAAAGCTTTGGTTATGAACTTCAAAGAGGAGCCTCCATGATAGAATAACCTTCTCAGCTCTGTGGTGTACTGTACTCTCATTCTACATCATCTCTCCCTTTTGCCTCTTCTTTAGGTCCTCATTTCTTCCAGTGTTTTCCACCTTTTCTCCCTTTTTTCTCATCACTAGCTGCAGACTGCTTCTGCCTGAATTCATTTGATCTTTTCAAACTCCTTGGCATAACAGCCCTTAACTCCCTGCTTGGCTCCACCTTGTCCCTCTGATTCAAGTCTCAGCCCTCATATTTCACTTCATTCTGAGTTTGTTTTCTGAGGAGTAGAGTAAAATCTGAGGTTAGCACGAATCTTTGAAATACTGACATGCAGATATCAGAGTCAGTTTTGACTAGTATTCACAGAAGAAAGCGGTGTGGTAAAGGTTTTTTCATCTTTCAGGGACTGCACAGGAAACATCATTTTCTCATTTGGTTCAAGCAAAAAGCACTAGGAGCAAAGTATATATCCGTGGTACAGAACAGTCTGAAGGACGGTGCTAGAGTGATCTTCTATGTGAGATGGGAACCAAGTAAAACTGCTAAGGTTCAAAGGGGAGAACATGGCAGCTTCCCCTATACAACAGTCTCCGTTTAGTTAAAACCAAACCAAATTTTTGTGTGAACACGGCAGGGTGTATTGCACTGTGCTGTGGCCAGAGAGTGCCTACATGTGTGATCCCAGCTAGAAACTCTAAAAAAATCTAAAATTTAGAAAGTAGCTAGAAGAAGTCTGTACATTATGGTGGGCAGAAAAGCTCTAAATTGGCACTATTTTCTGTAGTTGTCACGGCAAACCATAAAACTTCTTTTCAACCTACTGACTCTAAAAAGAAAAGCTTATATTCAGAATTAATTGGGATTTGAACTTTCAGTGGGACAAACAGTGGGCCTTAAACCCAGAGAGTGTTAGAGCATGAGAGAGAACACATACCGTCCCAATGTTTCGTAGTAATGCGTCCTAATTCAAGGAAGGTGCACAAGGAAGCAAGGAGAGAAAAGAACACCATGTTAGCAGTGTCACATCAGTACAAGTCAGCAAGTGGGGGGCAGTTGATAACACACTGTGGCCTCCATGAGGTAGGCAGGAGGTAGACAAGACATTAGGTTCTTCACTTGAGTAATTACTTGAGCAATGCTGCACCCACAGAATTTCCTCCATCTTATCATCTTCAGTCCTGTTCTGGCACAGCATTTATTCACCTTTCTACATTGCCCTTTGTCTAAAAAAAACAATTTGCAGCTCAATCCTGTTTTTACTGAGTGACTAAAAAAAAAATACCCCACCGATAAAAAGGGACATTTCTTTTGCATTAATCATCTATGTGTAGATGGATGCCCAAAGAAGGGGATTTTCTTTGCTTTACTTGCTATTGCATTTCCAAAAACCTTGCTTCCCTCCTCCCAGAATATCTTTGGTGACTGCTTTATGGATATGATGCACTAAATAAAGAAACACTGACTTCCATAGATCTCCCTAACTGAGTTCTTAAGAGATGCACTGCAGTTCCTTTTTCTTTCAGTTAGTAGTTGATAAAACAACTCCCTTTGGTGAAAAAGGGGTAAATAAGGCTCCCTTTGGTCCTTATAAAAGTTTCCTTATGATAAAGCCTGAAGAAATCAACTGTGCCGATCAGTGAGGCTGCTGCTACTTTGCAGTGGTCAGCGGATGCATATCTGCTGCACCGTGGGCTTCAGCACAAGTGGAGAACCCAGAAGGCTCAATCCAGCCTGCAGTCAGAGCAATAGGCAGGGTGACTCTAGCTAGGCAGCAGTGCTTTGGTGTTGGCATGCATGTTGCTCCCCCTGGTCCATTGGCCCACTCCATGCAGTGAAGCTTACCTTTTGGATGGTAATTTCCAAGGACCTTCTTGCACACGTATGGTGGGCGACAGTGGAGTCCCATGGCCTTCCACAGTGCTGACAGTGCTGGGGTAGTTGGGTGGGCTTGGGAAGCGGCACAGGGCAGTGTTATTGGCATTGTTGATGTTTGCATTGGAGCCTGAAGATGAGTAGCTGCTGGGAGTGAAGGTGGAGTCCACCAACTTCTCATGAGATGGAGACTCGGTATCTCCCTGGTTGTTGCCAGACTTATTGATGTGCAAAGGTCGCTGGGTGGTGAATGTCTGGGGGAACGCGCTCCTGCCATCACTTTGGTAATAGCTGACATGGTTTCCAAACAAGCCTCCGGCTCTCTGTTAGAGAAACAAGTAATATTTTCCTTTGTCAGTAAGAAGATGTGCAAGGGCCATGGTATTTTCTGTTGAGCCTGTTTTTGAGGGAAAGAAAATGTAAGGACCAGCTTGGGCACTATGGACACTGCTCTCTATGCCAGAAGATACAGTCCATGGACTTCTCTGTCACAGAGACCTCTACAGACAGGCTATGAAAATGTCACCTTTTAATGATACTTCATAGGACCTTGAAGAAATGTACAGACGCATAGGTGAGACAAAGGTGTCCATATACCTCCCACCAGCCCTGGGAGTGCATGACTGAGTAGGGTGGCATGAATGATGTTAATGCTCTCTGGTCTTCACAGTGTAGTTACAAAACAGTATCTAGACATAAAAGGGAATCTGAGAAGAGCATGAGTAGTTATTAATCACCTGGAGGAAGAAACGAAGAAAGATTTAATAAGCCAGTCATCTACTGTTCGGATGATGAATTATGGGAAGGACAGACAGCATCTTTCTGTAAATGATTTGAAGGGGAGACATGCCAAAGGAGAAGAAATATTACCAGCGGGTAAAATTAGAAGGAATGGGAATGAAATAAGAAAGAGATTTAGATAATAGCTCAGGAAATTTTGTCCAGGATTTCTGTTGGGCTCTGGGGTACATTTTTAAAGGATAATACTTGTGCACTAAAAGGAAGACAAATAAAGAAGCTGCAGTGTGTCTAGCTGCTGCTATATGGACAGGAAGGTGACTTAACTTAGTGCTTTTTTAGACACTTTGGCAATTGTCATTCTGATTTTATTTAGACTTAATGCAGTGAAAATGTCCAATAATAATAAAATGAGATAAACATGTAAAATTTGTAGGATCTGGCACCCTGGCTCCACTAGTCCTTCTTGTCAGCAGAAATACGGACTTCACACACACAAAAAATCTAGGACTCTTTAAACTGAGTTACTGGTCTAGCCTCAACTTATAAATTGGTTTAGCACCTACCCGGAAGATATCATCTTCAGAGGCAGCAGAAACAGCTTCTTTCATAGCCTTATCTAGCTCTTCTTCAGCTGTCAGGTCTCCAGAGATCGCTCGTCGGATCTCTGGACCAATGTCGTGAAGTGTGCGCAAACCAGCCTGCAAAACAGCAAACTGTAGAGCTTCATATCTCCGAGTGGTTATATGAGGTATAAAAGCAATGCTATTTCTTCTAAGCACAGTGAAGCTTTTCTACTTAACATAGCATTGCCCGGCTTCTAGAAAAATATCAACAAATTCAGTTTTTTCGTCTCCAACTTAGAGAGGCAGAAAGTCTTAGCATTACAACTCATGAATGCTCTTTGCTACTCTCTTGGTTTCATCAAAACAGGTCAAAGCCACAAACTGATGGGCCTGACTGAGCAAGTCTATAAGCTTTCAACTTTGGCTTCTCAGATCCACTACCAGAAGCCCTAGAGCAGCCACAGTTCCAGCTGAACCATGTACTCAGCAGCTTTGAACAGCTCTTTTTTTTTTTTTTTTTTGATCAGAAGCTTAAATAAGGATTTCAAAGCCAAGCTTCTGACATCAGAATCTGCACAGTGCTCAAACCCCACACTGAGTGGAGTCCACTTCAGGGAGGTATGCTGATGCTTTGTCCATTGGATGGTCTTGGAACCCAGGTACACTTTTGCTTTTTAACTGATCTTGCCTCCTGGCTACTGTTACTCCCTGACCCTGTTACAGTGACTCTTTTCCAGTGGGGATAGCCCAGTGCAGCCCCCACAATAGCTGATAGGGAAGGGGGGGTCAAATGCCTCAACCGTATCACCCCTGTCCATTCTGTGCCCGTTTGTCACCTGCAAGGAGAGTGCGTTGCGCTGGGAAGGCTTGCCCACCAGGCCCTGCTCTTTGCGTTTCTTGAACTTCCGGAAATACTCTTGAATCAGGAAAGTGGCGTAGAACTTCCCGACAGTCACCTCATCATCTGGAAAGGGGTATTTCCAGGGAAATAAAAAGAAAAAGAAAAAGAAAGCATATCATTTTAAATGGTGTGTTTCGAAGGTGAGACTTGCAGTTCAAAGCAGAAACCCTAAGCGCCACAGTACTTCTCTGCTACTTACAGCACCAGTACACAAGGCTGAGTGAAAGGACTGCTCCACAGTCAGAGCTTTATGTAAGCAATCAGGAGGTGAGGTGAACTCAGTGTTTGGATAGACTGGCCCAGCTGACAGAGAATGCCTATTGCTATGCATCTCTGGATCTACTTTTGTTATGGAGAAGTGCCTTTAAGCTTTCTAGTCTCTATTACTGGTTTATTACATATGATCTTGCTGTAGCAGTATCCTCCCAGTCTGGGTCAGCACATGTTCTTCTGACAGCCTGGGGTAATGTATATTCCACATCTGTTCTAACTAACAGCATCTGACTGACCATCCATCCCAGATCTGATCTGGCTCTTCTCTACACTGAAATTCTGTCTTGTGTCTAGTATGGGTGTGAGAGAAACAAAGTGATCACCTCTCCCCAGAAATGCAGTCACTGCTCACTTCTTGCTATATTCATATTCAACACGAGCCATTTTTGCACCCAGCTTTTATTCAGGCAACTCTCCTCCTTTCTTCAAACCTGCTGGAAATTTTTATAAGATGCAGTCCACTGAGTTCAGAAGAGGCTGAGCAAGGTTTCAAGATATGGGTGCAGCTGTCAACAAACTGCCAAGTGGTATTGTATGTAATAGTCCCTGGAAAAACTGGGAGGTCAGAGAAGGGACAGAGTAGATGCCCACGCATCTGGGCTTTTAAGAAGCCTAGCAAAGGAGGACCTGGAGTCATGGTTAATTACAGTTCAGCAGGGATGCTGCATAGAAACCTGCAGCGGTCAGTTTCACCCCTTCTGACAGCTGAGGATTGTTTGCATGTCCATATGTCCTAGACAGGTATCATAGCAGAAAGCAGTTATGTAAGTAAAAAAGGAATTACAAGGCATAGTAAAGGTAGTTTTGCTAAGTGTGAAGAAATTAAGAGACAGGGTTGCATCCTCAGCATGATTGTAAGGCCGTATCTCTTATACAGTCACATAAAGTCCACGTTGTCCCTGAAGCTACTCACTTCTGTTTGCTTCCTTTGTCCCCAGCAAGGCATTAAGTAATGCCTAAGGGAGCATATGCCTACAGCTGGAGTGGGGCAACATCAAGGAATGAAAATTTCAAACTCATATTTAAACATCCTTCTTCCTCCCTCAATTTTTCAGCATGTATATATATCTGCTGAATATATATGTTGGTACAGGCAAAACCATATCTCAATCTGATGAACAATCAAGCCAGGCAAACAGGTATTAACAGTTTGTAGAAGAAAGCCTGACCCCTGTACTCTATCTGATGATCAGGAGGTGCAGTAGGACATGTCAGGTAGAGAAATGACAGACATTCACAGACTGGGACAGCATCCTGCACTCACCACCTGCAGGAGGCACCACCTGGTCCAGCAACTTCATACTGGTGCGCTTCCAGATTTTCTTAATTATTGCTCTAAGCTCTTCATTGGCTTGCTCCAAGTTACCTGCAGGGTGAAAATCATCAGAGACAGGAATTAAGCCAGAGCCTGCAGAGGAGCAATTTTACACGTCTAGCATGGCAATCTCAGGAGGAAAACACCAGAACTCCTGAAGTGGTGGAAAGTTTTGGGCAAATAGATTCTCAGATGATTGCTAAAGTCCCCTTACAAAGAGAGATTGTTTTCCTAAATATGCACAGTCATCTCAGGGTGAAGGTGACTGTGTTACTATCTCTGTAAGCCAGAAACAAGGAACCACACTACTTCGTTCTGAAAAGCAAAAATCTCACTCAGTATTTTCAAATTCTGAGATCCAGTGAAGGTTAGATACAATGAGAATAGAGGTCAGTTAATGGGAAACTACTTTTTGAAGAACACAAACAATTGTTGGTAAAGATTCAGCTAGAAGTCTGAATATCTAAGCCTCCTTGTAGCACTTTCCAGTAGTTACCTCATAGAATTGTAGAATTATAGAAGATCCTGAGTTGGAGGGGACCCACAAGGGTCACTGATGCTAGTTCCTGGCTCCACACAGCACCACCCAAAATCCAAACCCCGTGGCTGAGAGCGGTGTCCAAACACTCCTCAAATTCCAGCAGCCTGGGGCCATGCCCACAGCCCTGTGCAGCCCATTCCATGCCCACAGCCCTGTGGTGCAGCCCCTGTCCCTCACCCCCAGCTGCCCTCCCTGACACAGCTCCATGCAGTTCCCTCAGCCCTGTCACTGTCACACAGAGCAGAGCTCAGCGCTGCCCCTCTGCTCCCCGTGGCTCTGCTCCCCTCCCTTGCCCAGTGGCAGTTCTGGGCCTGCTGTACCCCAGGGTACAGTTTGCCTTTTTGGCTGCCAGGGCACGCTGCTGATTTGTGTTCAACTTGCCATCAGCCAGGATCCTCTGCTGCAAGTATAAACTACAAAGGACAAAACTACTGTATTTTCTTTCCAAGGGTGCTGTTCCTCCAACTTTTCTTCCTCCTCTCCAAGCACTAAGGCTCCTCTTCAGTGTGCTACGCAAAGCCTCTGCATGCCAGCAGCTCTCTTAATATGATGAAGACATGAACATTAAATAACACTGGTGAGGATAAAACAGCTGGAAAGCATCAAAGGCAGAAATATGACTCAGGAGGTTGAATTCCAAACTCCTGCCCTAACCACTTACAGGATCCTGCAAAGGAAAGAGCAAGCAGTTCAATGGTTTCCCAGGAGTTTACTGGTGATGACCCTGAGAGTCTAAGGCTAAGACATGAGAAATTCATGTCTTTCTTTGTGCCTCTTTTTCGTAAGACAAAAGATGTTGTATTGGGGTTGAAGTTTGCTTTTTCCTCAGGAGATCCTCTTTGGCTACAGCCAAGTTTTGCTTAGCACAATATTCGAAGTCTCACTATTGTTTTTTTTTAATCATACAGGTTTTTTTGTGTGTGCTCTCCTGTGCCTGAAATGTAACATAGCTACTCCTGAGACAAGGACTAATTGTGAATGAGAGAACCACATGCTCTTTTAGAATTCTAATTAATCTATCAAGCCAGGTTTTGACTCAGGACCAGTATCTTTCATTATAGAAGGTGATAAGAGTGCAACAAAGAGGACAAGCTGAGCCCAAATTTTGCCTGCTTTCCCCAGCTGGTCCAAGAAAATATCTTAACACTTGGTTTGCTTCCCATCTGACCTCTGGCCTATAACAGCACTATCGCTGCAATATCATGTTAACTCATGTTAATGGAAGCACTGGCTTTCTAGATAATATTGAGATAGAAACACTTCTTAGAAGACATTATTCCTTCAAACATCATTACACTGTTTTTTTCTACCCAGTAGTGCATATTAATAACTGGGCTCATTTTAGATAAAATGTTGTTGTATTCCAGCTTAGCACACTTTGGTGTGAACATCGCTCAGCTACCCTTGTGCTCAGCAAGCTTGTTACCTTCCGTCTTGATCCTCAGTGCAGTTCTGACCAGTGCAAAGAGAGTGGCATTGAACATGACAGTTCCATCGCTGTTCAGTGGCATATTCATGGAGACAAGGCGCTGTGGAATAAGGAGGAGAAAGAGAACAGTCGTAATTTGTCATGGACTGAATTGCTCTTCCTTACATACTTATGATACCCCCCAGACCTGCCATCCCTCTCAATTGAGCATCCATGGACTGTGGGTTTGGTTACATGATCATAGGAGTATGTGTCATACATAGCTTTTGTCCCAGCTATGTTGAGAGTTTGCCCTGGGATCTCTCTCCAACTGCTGGATACTCTGATTTCTTCAATGTGGCTATCACTTTCTACCAGCACCCAGTAGGCATTTGAGCAAACTTGATTTTTCATACCCCATGAGGCACTTACAGGCTCATCTGCATTAAATATACACCCAGTGGAAGTGTATGTAAACAGAAGGTTAGAAGCCTTCACTGACATAGGTGACAGGCAGGATACAAATGGGATTAACAGGACCTGAAAGATGAATAATTTTCCTTCTCTTTTTTAAAACAGGGCTATGCCCACTTTGTGGTATTACTGTAAGGCCATGTAGGACAGAGAGTGGGTGCTGAATACTGTTGCAGCTGCAGGATGAATTTCATAGAGACTAAGGACATATATCTGAGGCAAGATGTAGCCTTTACCAGATCTTCCACCCTTACTTTTGCCTTGGAACAAGAGATAACACCAGGGACTTGGTTTGAGCTCTTCATGCCTTAAGGGGTTGATTTTGTTTGAGCTCTAACGCCACTTTCATGCAATGGTATTTCTGTATATATGCCTTGCTCTTTGCATAAACACGTCAATATTCACTAGAGAGAATCTTTTCCATATCTGGAGTCACACAACCAAAGAAATGAGTGAGACAGAAAGTCTGTCCTTGGTATGCGTGTTTGATACCATAACTGCAAGTAACTCCCAGCCTTCTCCAAGCTGCCATGTGCCTTACTTTGCAAGCCACTCGGTGAGGGCAAAGCTTCCCGAAGCCCAGTGGAGGCTGAATCCGCCGGAGCAATGTCACCACATCCAAGTGCTTGATCCGTCCCCTAAGGAAGAAAGCATATTAAGGGTCACATCCTTACCACAGGTGATCTGCTGAACCCCATGTAGATGCTGCCAGAAGTACCACCAAGATCTTTCCAGGCCTGCCACCCCCTGTAACTTGGGCATAGCTGAAGATTATTATTTCAGGCCTCTTGTATTCAGTGCATTCCTCAGGATCTGCCCAACACTCACAAAACTCCCATCAATATAGAGCACACAGATGTCAGTGATATGTAAGTCAGTACTTGAAAGAATTGACTTCAGTGTTTCGAAAGCTGCAGTTCCCTAGTGCACAAATAGTCTGGTATTCTCCCCAAACCACTGACCTGCTCTAAATATATGACTGCTTGTTTGCCTCCTGGCTGTAAGGCTACAGCAGTTGCAGAGGTGCAGAGGGTTTCTTTTTTTCTTGAGCTTTCCCTCCCATACCATGAGCCACTTTCTTTTGATGCTTGTTTATGCCTTGGGCTATCACAGGGGCCAGTGCAAAACGAAGTCCTTAAGTGCCTCAACTGAGACAACGGCAGTTGGATTTAAGTTTTGTAAATGGTATTTCAAAAGAAGAATTCTCTCTGGGAGGCAGGAGGGGAGGTTCAACCATGGGACATTGAGGGAGAAGAGTTAAAAAGAGCACATCTATAAACAGCAATGAATAGAATATTATTTGGTGAGGGATTATCTGTTATATGGCTTCAGCTGCTGCAGTCTTGCCTTCAAACAAACACAAACAGTAGCATCTGTTTTGTAAGCTAACAGCATATTTATTAGAATGCTGTGCTTGCTCCCTAACAATATTGAAATTCTCTTTGGACAATTACCCTGGATGGGAAGAGGTGTTTCAATTTAAGTATCACTCTGATAATGTGACATGGCCTCACATATTGCAGAGCTTGAGCCCAGATTAATCTTGACACTATGTCTCCACATCCAGAACTGAAGAGATCTGCTTTTCATTCATGCTAAGATCTCTTTCCATGGATTTTGCATTATGGAAGGGACTTTGCAATTACAATTGTCAACTACATTGTTATGCAGTGGGGATCTAAATGCACTTTAAGCCTAAGCATGTGTCAAGCAGAGCATGTAATACTGAATGTCAGTTAAGCTCTCGTGTGAGTTGTTCGCGTGTAACCTTAAATCCCTGCAAGTCTGCTGATACAACCCTGCAGATCATGTAACGCAGTCATGTGGAGCTACCAGTTTTGATGGGCCTATATGACACGCGACAAAGTGGAGATTTGAGCACAGCAGTTCTTCTGCGAGTAGAAAGTCAAACAGAAGGGCCATAGCTTGGATTCAATATCCCAAACACATAAAACAGTAAAATAACTCTCAAACCGTCTCTTAAGTTTTCTATTATCCCCTCACTCAGCAGTCTGTTTCTCCCCTTGACTGAAAGCAAAGCAGTGTCCTGCCAGGTGATGGTACAGCTCAGAAGCATAGATTTTTGTGCATATCACTGTATTGCTGGCCTGTGGATTTACCAGCAATACCTTAAGGAGGGATCTGTTTTAAGATTCTTGCAGAAAAAGAGGGTTCCTGAGGAAGGGGTGTTGCACTTACTGCACTGGGTCTGAAGAACAGGAAAAAACGGGCCTGTTCTCCTGAAGAGCTCTGCTATCCAGGCTGGGTTACTTACTTGGCTTCAGGGTCATATTCTGCCCAGATCCTTTTAAACTCATCTAGGTGGTGCGGTCCTAAAATGGACCAGTCCCGTGTCAGGTAATCGAAGTTATCCATTATAACAGCTACAAAAAGATTGATGATCTGCAAACAAGGACAAAGATGACTTGGTGTATGAGATAGGTAACAGTACACTTTTCCACAATCTCAATTCAAAGTCCACATTTGGACTTGTAAATCTAGGAGGTCATTCGGGGTGGCCTCTCTCTGTTCCTGCATGTAAACCCCACATTTTAAATGGGAAGATCCCCAAGACAGGATGTCCTCAGCATTCAGCAACTGGATGGATGAGGCCCAAGTGTGCTGTAGGTGTGCAGTGAGGACTTTTTGTTTACCTGTGTCTTTGCCCACTAGAATGTGGTAGTAGTAGAGAACCTAGAATTTACCCTCTATGGGTTGTGAGGCTGAGATAAAAATCCTTTCTCTCGGCCCCAGACCAACATTTTAAAAATCTTGCTACCATTCACTGGAAGAGTTTTGCACACTGATGCGCGCTGCAGAACATGTGCTGTCACTCTGAGCAATGCCATATTGTCAACACGGAGCAGATGCAAGTGGGGTATGTGTATTCTCACAGTCATTGCTGCTGGCAGGGGAGAAAAAACCTGCTCGGCAGCCAGAAGGAAGGTAGGAGGGAAGGTGGGAAGTGTGGCTGAGGCGTTGCTAGCCTCAGCACAGCCCACAACATGCTAATTTGGTTTTCTCATACATGGGTAGAGGGAAGAGGGCTCCTCTGTTGTGCACAAAGAGCTGGGGTGGGAGTGAAGCATCCCCCAGGCTGCAGGGAGAAGTGGCACCTGCAGAGCCCAAGGAGGAATTGTCATGGCAAGAGTGATACTAGGAAAGACCCCACAAGGAATTTTCTCATCTTTGAAGCCATCCTTCTTTGTAGCACTGAAGCCCAGGGAGGCAGAGGTCAGTATGACTGGGGCAAATTACAAGTGTTTGGCCAACTCACCAGGAAGGCACAGAGCATGTAGAAGCTTATGAAGTAGAAGACAGCGAAGCTGCTGCCACAGGAGTGGTCAGCTTCAGTGGAGTTGGCTGGCTCTGACTCTGGGTCGCACTTCTTGTCTGGGAGACATGCCAGCATGATTTCCTGCCAGGCCTCACCGGTAGCACACCTGGGTACAGCAAAGAATAAGGGAAGACAGCAGTGACCCTTGATATGGGAGGGAGCTGCACATTACCAACCACCTCCTGCTCTCCCAAAGTCAACTACAAGCAGGTGAGACCAGTGTCTGGGATTTGGCATTCTGCTGAGATGTATGTGAGAACGACTGTGTATTACATGAAAAACTTCCACGAAAACAAAGGCAGGGTTGTGTTTAGATCAACTCCCCATCCTCTTCTCCCCACCTTCAGCACCCCTCCCTGGGCCTAGCACACCTGGCCACAGCTGGAGCAGATGATGTGCAAACAGAGCTAGGCATGGCCATACCAAAGCAGGCCTGGGGCTTCATCCCCCTTTGCCTGCTAGAACAAGCTGGAGTCATATTGGCTTATTTGAAAGAAGGAGGAGTTTGTGATGAGTACCACGGTGTGAGAGAACTGAACAGCTGTCTGCCATTCTTTTGAGCAGGAGAAGCTGCTTCTCTCCCTGGGCACTGAGTGCTGACCAGTGGCAGGTGGCAGGGCACGAGGCTTAGCAGAGTGGTCATTTCATCTGGCACAGCTCCTAAGTTCTCCCGCCAAGGGACAACATGTTTCTACTCACCTTGTGAGCATGACGTATTGGAAGGAGATAAACTGTGCCCAAGAGCAGAGAAATCACACTCCCGGACTGACACAATCCAGAGCTGTCAGACACCCACCTGAAAAGCAGCAGCACTGCTTGGGGGAAGGTCTGGAAGTTGTTGTTGCGGTTGATTTCTGTGGTATCGTTCAGAGCAATTTTACCAAATACCTGGCAGAAAGCAGAGGTCTTTTAAGGTTAGCCTTGTAAAACCCCCAAACCTCCTGTTACCGGCAGCTCTTGGCCTCCCCCTGACTCTGGAGAGCTGACATTTAAAAGAATCTGCCCTTCTCTCAAACATTTTCACTGGTTTTTCATATTTGCTGTTGCTTCTCTTGCTTGTACTTAATGACCAGAATAGCACTCATATTAAACAAGATATACTTCCTTATTTTATATACTGTGAATAGGTGATATGTGGCCTTCTGTAAACCAGCACTCATATGGGAAATTCCTTGAAGTTACAAGTCTGTGAAGTGCTTTGCATCTTCCCCAAACAGTGTAAAGTATGTTGAGTCTGGAAATTATCTAAATGCCTGCCCTCCTGGTAACCATGCTTGTCACCAAGAGGTGCCTCAGGACCCTTCAGAATGCAACAGTGTGAAGATGGTGACTGGATTTTTTCCAGAGAAAAAGGGAATGGAGCAGTGGAAGAGCCTAACAGAAGGACACATGAGAGGTGTATGTCAGGGAAGATCTAGCTTAAAAGCCTCATGATGTAAATGAAAGCAATGGCTCTTTGAGACAGAAATAAAGCAGACCAGTGTCTTGTGTAGTGTTTTAGATGGTCTGCAGAAGTAATGCTTTTGCAGAGAAGGCAACTGAAGAATTACAGCCCTTGCAGGGAACTTGCTCTGAAGTACAAAGTGATGACGGTAACGATTTAAGTCAGTGCAAAAGAAAAACTCTGCTTGCTCTCTCAAACTCCTTGGGGCTCTCCATGCACTGCACCTGAGCTGCTCCAAATTGTAACAGTGATCTGACAGCCCTTTCCTTAGAGCCATAAAGGATGGCTGATAGCTTCCTCCCATGCCCAGCCAACCATCACTGTACCAGTTCATTCATTCAGCCGCAGCATGAAGCCTGCAACACTTGGTGCAGCTCTTAGGAGTCCACTGCCAGATGCCAAGTCCCTGGTGCAGGACAGTTCTAGGCTTCTTTGAGAAAGTCGGACACTTTTACCTGTGGGCACTGGGACCAAGAACCTGACAAACCCTTGGCAGCGAGGTCTGCACAGCACCGTCGGCCAGGACTATTGCCCATTAATAGCAGCATGGCAGAGGCCTCAAGGGCTGAGAGCTGCAATCTCATAGCCAAGACGAGCAGCAGGAACAGACCAGCTCTGAGAGAACACAGAGCTCCTTTTCAAGCACATGTCACTGATAATTAACACCATGAGACGTGCAGGGACAATGACAGAAGGGCCATGCCAGAGAGGAGGAGGGCCTGCTCATGGCAGACTTTTTGCAGGAGATCCTGGTGGATGTGCAGGCCTGGGGACAGCCCCGGCTGTTCCTGTGCCGTGGGTGGCAGTGACAGCCCCAGCTGTGCTGAGGAGGAGCAGAAGAACAGCTTAAATGCTCAGAGGCAGCTTGAGTTGAAGCAGCTCGTATTTTTTGTTTCAGGCAAGCGCAGGCAAGGGAAGCTTGATTTTTCCTCTCTTCCCAGCAGCTTCCCTCACACATGATGCACCAGCACCTGCTTCCATGGCAGCTTTGCATGGGTCAACTGTGAAGAGCTGCAGGTAGAGGTTCCTCTCCCACAGCCTGTGCCTCCCACGCCATTATAGCAGTGGCTGCCTCTGTCAGCATCAATTTGTATTTTTCTACTTGTCCGCATCAGATAGCAAGGCTTGAATGTTGTTATGCTCCTAGTCAGGTGAGTAGCTGAGATAACGTGGTAGGTCTTGTTTAAGTGGGGAATTCTTACATGTTCTTCAGATCTGGTGCCTGTAGGCTTTAAGGAAGCTGCTCAATGGAGTGAGGAAGGACTCTCTCTACTACGGGTCCCTGAGTGTGAGAGAACTCTACCTGTCAGAGGGTCCAAGAGAACAGCACATGAAATGTCTGAAATGTCGTTATGACAAAAAATGATGGTAGCAGGTCAGCAGGCTAAAAGCATAGAGGAAAAAGAGAAGAACTTTCTTTTCTATTGAAAGATAGGAGGACAGAAAGTGATCCAGTAATCTAGATCAACATGAAAGAGAAATGTATGATTTTCAGGCTGCTGAGATGATTAAAACAGAGGCATGAATGTTTGCCAATGATTAAACAGATAACTTAGAACTAGTTGACAGAAGAGGGAATACAATTACAGAATAATCTATCTAGCCCTGGCAGTGCCATGATCATCATAAGCCCCATCTGAGTAGGTGCAGGGAAGCCATTTCTAATGCTTTATGTAGCTACATGACATAGTGCAACACTCTCAAGTGATTTTCTGTTTAGCACAGGTAATCCTGTAAAGATCTTGTCCATTTGAGCTAGTTAGGCATTAAAGGCAAAACTGGCACATTTAAAGTATAAGCCCAGTATATTAAATGACAGCTGTAATTACTGGGGGCAATTAAGATAACCTATGATAATTCAAGATAAGATTGGTTTTATTTTTCATACTGGGGGAGGGTGGATGGAGCCTATGAAAAGATGTGATTATAGTAACAGGAAGCAAATTAAAATAAGGTCAGAAAGGTGAGATGAATTTTGTTACAAATTCTGTCTGCATTGTGAAACCAAGAAGCTTGTCGTAAAGACCTCTGGAAGTAATTATGCCTTGCCTTTTTATGCTATGGTCTCTGGCCCCAGATGGCCAACTTGTCTGAGATCTTTGATTAACACAGAAGTGGAAAGTGAAGCTTAGTTTGAAAAGAAGCACAGCAAATGAGGCTGGGACTGTCACAGACTGCGCCTCTATCAAACGCTGTCTTCAATGGTCTGCATGCAACATCAGTTCCTTGCACAGATGAATGCTTAAGCTGGTTCCAAGTTCATTTTGCAAGCTGAATAGGATATTGTATTGATGCAGCTTCCTGAAGAACTGGCACAAACACAGAGTCGGTACATTGGTTCTGATCCCATATTTGCCTTCAAGGGTGTAAATCAAAAGCTGCTCTTTATGAGCCAGTAGAGTTAGGCCAGCATGAAAGTGATGGGAGAGAAAAATGGGGTTTGCTCAGTGCAGCATGGCCACGAGCCCACTGAAACAACTCTTTTGAGCCAATGAGCAAGGCAGTAATTCACCTTTGCCAGAGCTTTTGGGTTTTCCTTTGGGAGTGTGGAGGGTTGGCACATTCCTTTTATTGATTTTATACTGTGTTTTGTCATTAAATAGGTCATTTTTTGGTTTTGTTGGAGTGGGTTGTACTTACTTCTTTTGGAAGTGCACATGCAGACAATGCTTTCCAATCAAGGTTAGCTGCCTTCTTACCTTGCTTGGGGAAAACATTCATGTAAGCCTCTACAACTACATGTTGACCTAGTGACCTTACAGTCAAACCTCTAAGAGGAGGAGAAAGATGCAGTTGAGCTCATTAGCATGACTTACCTGCATCCCAATCACTGCGTAGATGAAGAACAACATCACTATTAGAAGAGCCACATAGGGGAGAGCCTAGAAATGAGAAAAAAAAAGAGACGTGTCTGCTCTGCGCCACTGGCTCGGGAAAACCGGGCAGAGGCTGTATCTCGCCAGGTGGCCACTAGATGCCGACACAGGCCCACACTTGCCACCCTTGTTCCCTCCCAGCCCAGACGGGCTCTGACTCCGCTCTCTCTCGGGGTTGCTGCAGCTCTGCCCCATTTGAGCCAGTCCAGCCCTTGGCTGAGTGGGGAAAGTCAGGGCACAAACAGCCCACACAGCTGCTTACAGGCAGAAGAAAACTACTGTAACTGCTATCCTTCTGTCCCGTATGGCAATGTCCTCTGTTTTTATTTATTTACTTATTTTGTTTTCAGGACCCACTCTGGTGAAAGAAAAAAAAAAGCAACAGCTGACCAGACTCAACTTCAAGGTCTCTCCTACAATGGCTGATCCCATCCTAAGTACCTAAAGCAGCCAGAACTCTGTTCCTGGCTCAGTGTTAGGTGTCTGTGATGGTGTCTGCCATGCCCTAGGTGTCAGTGATCTGCTGCTCAAGAGGAAATGCAGAGCCCTGATACACAGAGCTGCCTCACAAGGAAGAGACCTACGCAATCAGCAAAGTGTTGAGTGCTCTTGGTTTCCTCCATGCTAGTAGGAATCAAGACACAGCTCAGGCCCTCACAGTCTTGGGTCTTTGAGAAAGCACTTACGACCCTGCTGCTTTTGAAATATGTAGTACTCAGGCCAGAGATTTCCAGACCTTACTTCAAAGGCAACGGGCAGATGTATTTATCCTAAAATGTCAGTACAGCTCCTGGTCAGGATTTTGAACACCTCATTTTATGGATCTTACAACATTCTTCTTATTATTGTTTTTTAACATGAAATTATTTATACATTTCAAGTTTATGCTTCAATTCAGTAGGACTCAATCCTACAGGAAAAACTGAGGAATTTTCACTGACCGCCATGGGGATTTGATGAAGACCTGCAAAAGTAATCTCAAAGAGATCTGAATATTAAAATAGCTGTAAGTTAAACCTTTGAAAAATGTCTGTAGCCATCTTTTTGAAGTTCAGAGACAGATACTTGTGTGCTTGATGGTGTCAGACAAATCTGTGCGGTTACCCCACAGTGCCATTGGAGATACAGTGGCTCAGAACGGGGCTCCCCACATTTGGGATTATTCAGTTGGGATCTGATTCAAATAAGACCTCAGAAGAACTCCCAGGAGAGTATCCAGATAGGATTACATGGGCGTAACCTTATCAGTTCCATTTTTCACATGGGGTTTGGAAGAACGTCTTCCCACCTGGCCCTTAACCTTCTTCCATGTTTTTCTGCTCAGCCCACTGACGCACCTTCCCACTCATCTCTGCCCATTACTCCCCATGGGAATTCCCCATCTCCCATATTCCCCTCCCCTGTCTCTGTCCTCCTCCAGCTCTGTCTTTCCCTGCATTTACCACTTTGCTTCCCACGGCCTCGCCTTGCCCTCAGCACCCCTCTCGCTTCCTACTCCTCCCACCCACCAGCCTGCTCTCTGCTGCTATCTCTGCCGGCGGAAACCCCGCCGAGCATTTTCCCACCAGGCTCTCCTCTGACCAGCGGCCTGGGCTATATATAAGACATCATATGCCCAGGACGCACCATGGTCATGATGGGATCTGAACTCTTGCATGAGTTTGCTGCTTTTGAGGCTGCCCTGTGCGAACAACAACGCTTCCTGGAAGCATGTGGGGACATGGGGAAGAGCTTGTGCCAGACAAAATCTGCAGGGATCCCAGATTGTGGCGGTGGGAGTGGCTGAGCTGGGAGCTCTGCGCAGGGCCTATTCTTAGCTATAAAGTAGTTGCAAGAGGAGGAGCTCCAAGCAGAGAATACTATGCTATAAACAGCCAAGGGCTTTAAAGGAGAAAGAAACTTGTTCAGTGTTTTTTTTTTCCCCCCCTTGCTGCGGAAGATACCTCCCCTGATACTTTCTCCCATCACCCTTCAACCCTGTCTAAAAGTGACTCTCCAGTCACAGAGGTCTGAAGGTCACTGAAGCACCAGGCACTCCCTTTCCCATCCACGTCATCCTCTCCAGCCGAGAGCCCTGGCACACTGAGCTCAGGGTAAGAGCAAACTATTACAAAGGAGGCTGGAGAAGCGTGGAGGCAAGGGGTGGGGGACCAGGAACTGCGAAGTGTGACTGTTCCGATCCATCAGGGACACTGAGTGGTGCCAAGGGAACCTCATTCATGCGCATGCAGACAAAATGGCTTCCACTGGAGTAGCTCAAGTAATAACAAGACGCTTTCTCCAGCTTCGCCCCAACTACCAGCCAGGTTGTGCTGGCCCACCACATCCACATCAAGCACTCACAAAAGGCAGGAACTTGCTTCATTTCTGACAAATGTTTTTCCATGCTAGATTAGCATCTGTGTTGAAAGCTGTTTTTCTAGCAATACACTCTCTCTTGGTGTTTGTTTCACCACCAGGGGTGACGATTCTTAACCTGTCTGGTCTCCTTTGCCTCCACTCTCTCCTCTGGTACTTCACCTACCACTGAAATGCACCTGTCTGCAGGGTGAAAGCAGCAGTGATCCAATAACTTGTCACTGTTACCAAGGCTAAAGGTTTAGGACTAAAAAGGTGAAATTCTTTCTGGATGAAAGCATGGGGTCCACACCCCTAATATTCACTGGAATCCTCAAAACAAGGCTCAAGGGAAATTTACTTGAGATCCTTGCCTTCCCCTGTGAGTTCCACTTAAAACAAGTTATAAAATACAGCCAAAATTGGGGGAAAAAAAGAAATAAAGAAATAAAAAAAGACTGAACTGTTACAGAACAGTAATTGAGTTGAAGGGAACCATCAAGGTGGTTCAGGAGGGTCTCAAGCAATTACTCATGCTTCAAAGATGAAACTCATACCCAGGCAGCCATCCACTGTGATCTCCATTTGCCTGAGGCTCCTTTGTGCTGCATACTGCCTGTGTGTGCTGCTCTGCTGAGCATTCTTTGGCTTAGAGAGTGGGGGTGAAACTCATCCTGTGGGGCAGCCAAGGGGAAAAAAAACAGAAGGGCTATGACCTATATAAACAAGTGAAGGGATACCTGGAAGGACTTGATGAAGGTCCAAAGCAGTGTCCGGATGCCCTCCCCTCGGCTCAGGAGCTTCACAAGACGCATCACGCGGAAGAGTCGGAAGAAGGTGATTGAGATGCGAGAGTTTTCCTCTGCGTTCTGGAAGCCATTGTCACAGAGGCAGGAGTTACAACAGCACGAGAGAAACAAGGGCCCTGGGCCACAGAGCACGCTATGCTGAGAGCTCACTGCACTGTTCCTTATCCTGGTAATGCTCCCTGGGCTTGCACTACCCCAGCGCACCATGGATGGGCCTTCTCTCCCATGGCGATGAGGCTATCTATGAGGCTTCCTAGGCCATCAGCCTCTCCTTACAGCTTGCCTGGACTTTAGGGATCAGGGACTGATGATGCTCCCCTCGTTACATTCCCTCTAACAGTGCCAGGATGCAATTCTCCTGTGATATTTTACTGGAGAAGAGAGACTTTCTCTATGGACCTGTCTCAGGTGGTTGATCCTGGTGAGCCCCTCAGTCAGCAGCTCTATGGAGTGCTGTAGACACTGGCCATGTGCCACTTGCTCTGCTGGGAAACAGCAGGTCCCAGGTCTGCTCTGAGGTCCAGAACGGGATGCTGGCACTACGCGTACCAATGGTGGCCCTGCTGCGGCCATGCTGCTGGGGCTGAGCTGCACTCCCTGCTCTGCATTTGGGCCTCGTGCATTTCTCACGACCCTGTTGTACTTCCCACAGTCTGTGATCTGCCTTTTTGCTTTCTTTCTTTTTTCTTTTTTTTTTTTTTTTTTTTTTTTTTTTTTTTTTTTTTTTTTTTTTT
>JAPSGF010000038.1:6504272-6778565 GCA_035772895.1 Perdix hodgsoniae | reverse complement strand
TTTTTTTTTTTTCTTTTTTTTTTTGTTTGTTTTGTTTTGTTTGTTTCTCACAGCATTTGCTTTGTCCCTAAGCATTTTCCCCTGGGCCTGTAACTGACTCTGACATTCCTAAGACTTCACACACATGAAGGCAATCTCCTTCTGACTGCCCAGATGCCAGCAGGCTCACCTGCGGAGGCCCTGCTGCCTAGCTCAAGGCACAGCAATGCAATGTTTCCCAGCTCATTAACTCCCTAAAATACTGCACGCAGACTGCAGAGCTCCTGGTTTCCACTAGAAGCACTGTGGGAATGTAACCTTCTGTCACATACGGAGATAACACTGTCACCCTGCCACCTGGCTTGCAATGAAGGGCTCAGAGACCTCTGTTCTTTCCACACCTAGCCTGCAAAGTTGGAGTCTAAACACCAAAAGAGCAACATTTTGGAGGAAGAAACAGTGCAGATCACCCTCGCTGTTAACTACTCACCACTGTGTAAACCAAGAGAGAACAGACCCTTGAGATTTCCTGTCACAGGGCAGCAAAAGCTGCATCTGTCTCTATTTCTGATAAAAGCTGAGGCACAGAAACCTCTCATACATGCATTTCTGGGATTAAAACTCCAGATGTGCAGATGAAGATGCTGTGAGCATCTCCTGTTTCCCACCTGGGACGTGCTGGTTTGTGTTTGGCTTCATCCGCCTGGCTGCCTCTCAGCCCTGTCTGCTGTGTGCCTGCAGTGCCTCAGGACTGCAGTACAGCTGCAGTCTGTCTGTCTATCCATGTGAATCACCAGTGGGTATTTTGGGCAGCCTCCTCCAGTCTGCAGCAAAGGCTGATGCTGGCTGCCCACGCAGTAGCATGGTGAAAAAGATGGGGGGGAATAGGCTGTGCCATGGAAATGGCTGAGTGCTCCCTAAATCTCACCATTCCTGTGTTCTGACTTGAGCAACAGCCTGGAGGCTTCAGTGAACTGGAGGAAATGGCTCTGAGGTGAAGGAGGGAATATAACTGCCAAGAAATCAAAAATCTTGGCATTGAATGACTTCAGAACTACAGTCCCAGAGGGCTAGCTGTAGGGTTGTGTACATCCCCAGTCCTGTAGAAGCCCTATGGCATCCTTTTCACTTTCCCTAAGGAGCTAAATTACAGTACTACCTAAAAAGAGTTGAGGTTTAAATTTCAAAGTATTGTGGACATCACTACTGCTGTGGTTTTGACAAAAAAAGAAAGGTTTCCTCATCCTAACTGCTGCTGCTGCTCCTTCTGGGCTTAGCTCTTTGGATGGCAGCATGATAGGACATGGGTCTAGACAGACACTGCTTTGTCTTGTTGAGAGGAGACAGGGGATGAAAGCAGAAAACTGTCCCTGCCCTCCTTAGGTCCCAAGGTAGAGAAAGTCTAAAAAGTGGACAGCGTGGAATAAATGCAGAACTTTATGGTAAGGGTGACAGAGCACTGGAACAGATTGCTCAGATTGTGGAGTCTCCTTCTACAGAGGTATTCCAGACCCATCTGGACCTCCACCTGTGCAACCTATTGTAAGGTACTGCTCTAGGAGGGAGGTTGGACTCAATGATCGCTTGAGGTCCCTTCCAACCTTGCAATTTTGTGATTCTGTGAAATTCATCCCTGACACAGATCTCTGTAACTCAGTGACATCGAAGCACTCAGCCAAAATTAATCAGTGATGCCTCAGGAGATTATGGTCGTTTTGAAACAAGGTGGCTGCACATTAATGTGTAGTGTCTGAGTAGACTCGCTTACTCTTTCCTAGCAGCCATCCAGACTTTTGAAGGCACATCTTTGTCAGAGCAGGAAAGTTCTCCAGTGTGGCAATCACAGAATGGAGTCACTGAAGCTCTGCTGTTGCAGTGTAGGAACTTCCTTGTACACCAAAGCAGTACAATTTATGCGCACCATTGCCTGGTTTACTCTTATTTGTACATACTATCAACTCATATGTTACAGCAACAACACCTCACAGAAGAGGAGCTTCAGAATCTCACTCCTTTCCAGTCTGTAAAACTGGACATGAAATCTCATTGCAAAGTCATCATGTTGGTAGTGATGTAGTTCATTGCTAACAAGAAATCTGAACAGGTCGTGTTCTCTCTTAGTGATTCATTAGAAGGCAGAACGACAGTTAACTTGACCAAAGGAAAGCTCAGGATGCACAAGAAATACACATGTGCAGCATATTCACAGCTCATGTGAACACCAGACTCACACCAATACACAACATGGCAGCTTCATGCACAAATAACTAGGCTGGGCTTGGAGAGAGAACTTGTGATTGGGGGAAAGAGAATAAAGGAGTGTGTTAGAAAGAGTGTCACAGAAGCTGGGAGGGTGGTCTGTATTTTTGGTCTTACCATAGAGGAAGAGCATTGGGTATTTTCAGCTGGCTTTAAAGAAAGGCAGACAGAAATAAGCTGTAATAAGTCTTCAATCAAGAGCCCTAGTAAACTAGGTCTTGGCTAACACAGGAGCAACAAAATGGCAGAAAGGGCAAAAAGGAGTGTGAAAGTAATGCACAAGAGGCTGGGCTCGTTCCTTAGGATGTCCAGGATCAAAGCTGGCCATGGCAGAAGTAGGTACAGCTCTCATTGAATTCAACAATGTGAGCTGCATCCACTAACACCACATGTAAATTTGACCTGTTGTTTCCTCAGTGCTAGACATCCCAGAATCCAGGCAGGCGAGGTATAGATATTGTTAAAATGTTTCTTGCATCACCACAGCCAAGTTGGGTACAAGGCTACATTCAGTTCCTCAGCCCAGATCCAGCAATGACTGCATAGGGAGCAGCCAGCTTCTAGTGCATCAGTCTAACTAAATCCACAACATCCCAGTGCTAAAGCAAAGTTCTCTATTTATATACCCCCATTCCCCTACACATAGCTCTGGATGATTACATTGTTCTTCCTAAGACAATGGGCTGGGACAGTGCAATCAGGTCTTGACAACCCTAAATGCCTACTGCCAGCTGATTAGGAAAGCAGATTAGTAAGGCTGGTTAGCTTGCTCTACCCTTCACCCACCTCAGCAAAGCTGCAGCACCCATCGGATGTGTCATTTGAGGCCAAGCTCAGCTGAGCTGAGCCCCAGTCCTCCCTGGAAGAGTGTAGTTGCTGCAAACACTCTTCCTGACACCTCTTGATTAACTCCTGGGGCCATTTCCAATACTGAAAGCAATTCTAAAAAACGCTCAAGGCAGCAAATACCCTTATGTGTAAGAAGCAGAATTAAAAAATAAATAAAGGCAATGTCATCAGGAATCCTTTGGTGCAAGGGCAGTACAACCCTTCAGACTCAAATCTCTGCCATATGTCCCACGTGTCAAGCCTGTCTTACATTGCCTCTTTTAACTATGCTACCAAAGCTGAAACTGATGGACTTTCTCAGCCAATGGCAAAATTCACCTCTAGTGCCAAATCAGTGTGCTTCTGCTCTCCAAGGACACTGCACTAACAAAATTGTCACTGTATTACCTACAAAAACTCTGTATTTTGGATGCTCAGACTATTTGATGATATAGGCAAATGAGACAAATTAAAAAGCCAAGCTATACCTGATCATGCAGGTTGGTTTGGTAGGGACAGCTTTCATTGTTTTTCTCCTCCTCTTTCACGTTTGCTTGTGTTTTCAGATCACATACACAGGCAAATGTTGGCTTGAATGCCAAATAAGGGAGCACTGCCCATGGGAACATTTCTTACAGCCCAGGCAGAGATTTTGATTTTGTGTTGCTGGGCAAATCTCTCCTTTCCAGCAGCGCTTTTCTCTGTACCACCCCCTTTCCTCCTATCAGTTTAGCAAATCATCTTTTCTAACAACAGGAGCCTTATTCTGCAGGTTACTGCTTTCCTGGTAGAAGGTACAAAGCTCCTCCAAACTGGCTGAAGGAAGTAAAAAATTTTTCAGCACCTTTCAGGATTTTTCATCCTTCCCAGCTGACAGTGGCAGTGTATCTCTGACTGTCTGTCTGAAGAAGCCTTGTAAATTACTGTGGAATAATGTAACTTAATTGTCAGTTTGATATTTTTAGTGCTTCATCAGAAAGTGAGGAAAATAGTTATGTAACAGTAAAAAATCTGTATAAAAGGATATGTCTGTAACAAGCTAAGATGGCACTGTTGATATTGGATGCTCAACTTAGAGGAAACTGGCAACATGTTGGAGAACTAGGAACCAGAGGCTCTAAGTATCCTTGTCACTAAGATAGTGGAGCAGAGTTTGACTTACTCCTCTTTTATTCCCATAAGTAACTGCCCTATCTTTTAAGATGGAGTCAAATATGGAACACAGTATATCTCTACCTACAATAAGCACTCAAAAGCAGCAGCACAGGAAAGTTTCCATTAATGCTAGCAGGTGATACCTGTACAAACTAGCAAAATCGGCTGAGGCTTTTGATGTTTGTACTCTATGGTATTTTGTGCTTAGGTATATAGGGGCAGAATCAATCCTCAGCTTGAGAGGGGAAACAAATACTACCATTTTCCACGGATGTCAAAGAGTCACCATATGGACCTGAGCAGGGATACCTGAGAACCCGTTACTGTAACTTTTAAAGTTTGGCCATTCCTAATGATAATGCAGAAAGCTATCGCTAGATTGTCTGAGAATCTGTAACCTTGCAAATGATGAAAGCACGCCAATTTAAGGACAAAGACAAGCACCTGGCACCTGAGAATGAAGGATGGAGACATGATGATTGGTACTTGGAACTAAAGTCAGTGTTGAACGCTCAGTTAAAGCAGACAAGATTTTATTTCTGTATATCTCAGAACAATGTATAACAGCAAATCTTCAGCTGTTTATTACCTCTGAAGGAGGTTTTGGATAAGCAACACCATGTAACAAAAGGCAGCCTTGGCAGAACTCTTTTGAAGCCATCTCTTCCTCTGCTTAAGGTCTAACCGCAAAGGAACTTTGCTCTATTCTACCTTGCTCTTGTCATTTGGGGGACAAGTACTATGCACATAACTGAATCAGAAAGGGAAACAACAGTAACAGTGAGATCAGTCAAGAGATGTTGTTCTGAGCTACTTCCATCACACAGAAAAGAGACCTCAAGTGTAAGCCACAAGCAAGTCCAGAGACACAGTAAGAGTGATACAAAAACGAATCTGCAGCATAAGAGGGGCAAGAGATACATCTGAGGCAGGATGCTTCCATGTAAAGGCACTCAATGGGGATGAATGCACTGAGCTGATTGGGCCATTCCTTTTATTATTATTATTTAAATTTATTCTTGATGTTAACATACTTAAAAAGGTAGCAGATGTCAAGAGCAGAAAAGGTCAAAAACCAGAGAAACAGGTACTAGAAGTCAACATAAAGATTCACTAGGATAAGGATGGAGATCCCGGAAACATATCTGGAATCTCAGAATTTTGCTGCCCATATGTATGTTATTTTAACCATGTTTAGTGTGTGTCAGCACACATGGAAACACTGCTTGAGCTGCTGCCCACCCGTATACATCCTTAAAGCCCCTCTGAGCCCAAAAATAAAAGGCACAGCTTGTACTCATTATGATTCAAGATCCCAGGTAAGAAGGCTCCCAGGAAGGAAGGCATGTGTACTCAACAGAGAGATACTTAAAATCTCAGAGGACACAGCTCAGAATAACTGTTCTGTCTTCCTGCCAGTCCTGCTCTCTGGTTAACCAGTACTGCTCCACCTGGCTAGGTGGGAGTGGGCCAGAATCTCCTGAACATACATGCTGACTCACATTTGAGTCATATCTGATCATGCTGCCAAACTAAGGAAATATTGCTTGTAAGAGGAACGTTACGTTTAGGGGCTTTCCAGATGCTGAATCCAACATGCTTTGTAAACTAGGAGAGGATACATTTTGGAAGAATCGGTTTCAGTGTTTTAAGGATAGTGTTTAACAGTCAATACTGTACTACAAAATGCTGCCCATCTTGAAATTCTGAGTTTTGGATAGCGAATGACTTTGCCCTAAAGAGCTGTAAGAACAGAAGCCAAAATGTGAGCAACAAGACTAAAGGCTTTATACCATCACAGTAGTATTGAAGACCCTTGAAAGAGCCCTGGCTTAGAATATTTTCTGATACACAGAGACGTAGAAGAAAATAATAAGGCAAGCTAATAAATTCAAATGAAAGTTTCAGTAGAAAAGTCCAGAGAAGAGGCATCAATCCCTCCTTGTCCCTGTGGAACATTAGAAGTAGAGGACCACTTTGAGAGGTTTGAGCTACCTGATCATTTTTGGCTGGTTTTCTGACAACTACAAGGGTTATTCAGAGAAATCAGCACCTAGAAACAGGGGAACTCCATTAGGATAATGCGTCATATAGTGAATTAGTAAATCCAAGGAGGCTCCATAACTGCTGGGTAGGTAAGTTTCAGTACTTGTAGAAGTCTGACTATTGCTGGGATGACAGCACGGGCAGGTGGCATTCCCATTACTGGTACTGTTGACGGTAGTCATTTTTTACACTATAGGATACACTGAAGCTCTCATCTGTGTTAGGAAGTCCAAGCTGGGTTTCTCCCTGCCTTTGAGAAGTGAAACTTGTTACTTTCCAGCAAGCCATGTTCTGTTTGTAGGAAGGAAGCTAGTTTTGTAGTCCTTTGCAAGGCAGAATGCAGCCTGGCTTGATAGGAAGAACTGGTAATCAGCTTAATGCAGTTATTGGTGCTTTGTTAGGTAGAGCTGCCTCAGTTAACACAGTGCTGTACTGGCCACATTCTAATTTTGCCTGGTAGCCTTAGTTTTGAAGAGATGAGATGAAATGCGAGACTTTAGCACCGTGACATGATTGCATCTTGGTATTTCTCACAAAATCAAACTGGTCAGATACTTACATTGCCTTATGTGACTAAGAATCACTAATGGGATTTTTCCACTGAGGAGAACATAGCTTGTGTATGAAGCTCTTAAGAGACCACTCGCAGTAGCTGGTTGCCAGTGATGAACATCTGCTGGTTCTTTGATTGCTGTTGATGATCAGAGAATGAAAAGTTACCCATGAAAATGCCATATCTGCTGGAAACTTGTCTGCTGGTTCTCCCACGATGAAGGGGGTGATAAATCACCATTGCTTTGTATTCCTTATTCCAGGAAGGATGCCTCTGAGAATCTGCACTGCAGAGTTCACCGGAGCTGGCAGCAGTGCTGTGTAATTAATTGGCAGTTCTAGAATATTGGCCTCTTGAGCTCAAGGCTTGTATTTTGAAGTCCTCCAAGACTGTGGTCTACTTCAGCCACACTGCATCTCTAACATTCTTAGGCACAAAATGACGGTGGAAAGAGAAATTCTGGGAAAATTACCTCACCATACAAATATAATTAAGATTCAGAAGGGAATTAAATTAAAAGTAGTTTCATTAAGGATACTAGGTGGGCAACAGTGCTTTGATTTTTTTGCTTCAGAGGGGAAGAAAGAATGGAAGGATTATTTTAGCTTTTTGGCCACTTTAATCTTGACTGGCTGTAGAGGGCACAAATAAGGCAGCTGCAAGCCAATAGCACTGCTGTTCTGGAGATTTTTATTTCACACGTGGGTCACACACAAGCTGAGACGTGGTCTAAGATGACACAAGCTTCAGGAAGACCAAGAATTTACTAGGCTATAGGAGAAGGAGAGATCTAGAATTTATCAGTGCCATGGAGATGTGATTAGAGGCCATGCCACTGGAGTTTCTCTTGTGTCTGTAGTGTCAAAAAGCTGAAAGACCTGAGGAAGCTGAGTAACATGTGTCCTTGTGCAGGGAGAGGAAAAGTCAGGGTTCCAAATTAGCCTGGCTCCTGGCAGCTGATAGCCTGCCATTACGCTGGGGAGTTACCACAACCCCCTTCAGAGTCATCTCTCTGCCACTGCTGTGTGTGGTTTTAATCATAAATACTCCAGAGATAATCCACCTGCCTCCAAAGTCTGTCAAGTTATGATAAGACCTGGCAGAAATGTATCTGCTATTTCTCTGACAGTGAGCACTACTGGATTGCAGATGGCATAATTCTCAATTCCTACGACCTTACAGCAAAATCAAATTATTAGCAGGATTTTTTTTTTTTTTAAAGCCAGGCAAGCTGTTCAAATGCTGTATTCTTTCATTAAGTGCACATTTCTTCGAGAATTTGAGGGAATGTTATGAGTTAAACGAGCCAGAGTTATTTTCTTTGCTACAAAAGCATTTTCTATCAGAAGGACGCTGAAATATCCTGCAGAAACATGGCAATGTTGAAAAATACATTTCAGAATTGTTAGTGAAATTAAAATCTGACATTTTATCCTTGCACATGTCAATATGAGCTTTCGTGTCAATTAGAGTTATTGTTTCAATTAGAGATGTTATGTAACTATGAAAAAACCAGTCCTGGACGGAACTGTTTTTAGTTACAGAAGCTGCTCTCATTTTCCCCAACTAATTCTGCTGGAATGCTGTTTTACTGGAAACTTTGTAATTTTCAATTTAAAAAAATAGAAAAAAAAAAAAGAAAAAAAAAAAAAGAAAAAAGAATTACCAGGAGCTTTTGCAAATGAAAAATATCAAATGTCTACACAGCTTTAATTTGGGTGAAGCAATGGAGATTTTTGGCCATACACTGAGATGTGGTTTTAGCATCTGTTAGAAAAGAGCACCACCCTACAGGAGAACAGGGAATCAGTGCATATGATGCTGCTTTTACTGGGGCAAATGCTGATTTCCTTGGGAAGAACAATGTAACAGGCTAATCCCCCAGCAGCCCTGCAGAAGATCTCCTGCCCTGGGCAACTACATTTTTATTTAGAGCAATACGAGGAGTTGCCATTACCTTTCTACCAGCACTATGTATGTCAATTTACATGCAGTGCTAGCACATACAAATGCAAGATATATATATATTTATGCATCACATAGATTCCATTCCAGATCTCAGATCTCAGGGTAAATATTAGCATTTCTGTATGAACAAAAGCCTATTCCAAAACCAGTTAATAGTGTTGAGGTAACTTTTACAGCAAGTGCATTTTCCTGCTGCTTTTTTTTTGAAATTCTAGAGCTCGCTTTACTAATTAGCTTCAAATATGCAAATCATACCAATTTGAATAGGTTATTAATTAATTGCATATATATATATCCATGAAATTGTGAGACAGTTATCTTACGGTTTCTAATGCTTAAGGTAAATATAAGGGAAGTCAATTGCTCTAATTTGGTTATGCAAATTACCTTAGCTTGACAATTACTGGGCAGTTAATGAAAGAATCCCTTTATATACAGCTGAAAGCTCTGTTTTTTTCATGAGTTTCAGAGGAAAAGCAGAACAATTGGTAAAGTACATCCATGCAAATTGTTCATAATTTTCAGGATGTTTTAATAATCCTTCTCATTAGCTCTGGGTAAATGATGAGTTCAAGTCTTATGGTAATCAGACTTGGGGTGTTCCTATGAAACAAGAAGATATTAAACACTCAGAGATGCAGCACTCATCTTCAGGTACAAGTACAGGACTTGAAGAAGCAGGTGCAGTTTGCCTACGTTTTGTTATTTGTATTTTGTGGTACAGGTAGACAAACAAAGCCCTAGAACAACTAGATATAAAGGCTCCAAAGATAAACTGAGTCATGAAAATAAATGTTGAAAGGGCAGTTGTGTGCAGAAACTTATAGTTTTAAAGGTGGAGTAATTTATAAGATTTTCTACTCTGAATATCAGCTGAAGAGAGGTTTTAATTGATTTGAACACCTCTGCCAGACTCCATATTTGACAGAGCGGACTTTTTCCATACCAGTTCCTTCTCACTTGCCCCATCCTGGTCCACAGGACAAGCATTCCAACAGGAGGTAATGAAGCTATCCCAGCCCAGTGCAGACTGATGACTCTGGAAGCAGTCCTGGCCATTGACCAAGACTGGAAAAGACAAAAAGTGAGAACAGAGTGTTCCCAGGTCTCCAGATTTTCTCTGCTCATTTACTATCCATGCCAATTGTCTCCTCATTGCTGTTTCTAAACAGTCCAGCAGGTCTCACAATCTTTTCCAGATAAAAACTTAACATGGTTTTTAAGCACTAAGTTCAGCAGTGTATTTAGCATTCTGATGGAAAAGGCAGACTTCTTTTCCTCCATTTCTTTACGAAGATGCACATCAGCTCTTACATTGGTCATTCTTCTTTTTCTCTCTCTTCTTTTTTTTCTTTTTTTCTTCTTCTTTTCTTTCTACTATCTGGGAGGGAGTGAGGGAAATCTGTGAGGTGAGACTGGTATTCCAAATGGAGCACAGCCTGGTTCTGGTTTTGACTCATTCCTGAAGACTGTTCTTTTCATCTCCAGGTTCTCCCATTCCAATCACCTAAATAGAGTCATCGTCTTGGCTTCTTATTTTCAGTAGTACTTTGAAAACATAGCTGCTTTAGAGGGCTGCAAATGGAGAGTGAGCCTCTGACATGACTTGTCTGCTAAGGTTCTCGTTTACTAAGACCATACCACTGATTGGACAAAGGAAAATGGTTTTAAGCTAAAAGAGAAGAGATTTAGATTAGATATTAGAAAGAAGTTCTTTACTCAAAGAGCAGTGAGGCCCTGGCACAGCTGCCCTGAGAAGCTGTGGGTGCCCCATCACTGGACTTTTCAGGGCCAGGCTGGATGGGGTCCTGGGCAGCCTGAGCTGCTGGTGGCAGCTCACAGCTGGGTGGGCTTTGAAGTCCCTTCCAACCCAAACTGTTCTGTAATTCTGTGATTTTGGTCTTGAAACGAAAAAGAAAGAGGCTGTCCAAAACATTCATCTCAGTCTTGGTTACTTTAAAGTGATGCTGCTGTGTGCTGTACAAGGTGCAGCCTTTTCCATTCCTTATGCCATCCTGCAGCCTGTCTTGGAAAGGGTAATAGCAGTAAAGCTCCTCTCTAAGATGAGTTTCCTGAGGAGCTTTCCTTGTCCCCAATATCTTGTAATACTCCATTGTACTGAGAGGATGTGTATCATCCCCTGGCTTCATATTACCTGGAGGCTGCTGATTTCATCAACTAAGCAGATTCCTAGAAGCAAGTCCATCCTCTGTCACGGCTATACTTGTCTTCAACGTGCACAACATTTGAGCCCCTTCTTCTACAGCTACTTGTTAATTATTTATTAATTAGCTGATAGGATTGCATGGTGTGGGAAGAGGATAAAGAAGAAGAAATAATAAAGAACAGATCGAAAGTGGTGGTGCCACTGGGGTTTCTCTGGGCAGCCTCACGTGCACATGGCAGAACGGAGGAGACTTCTGGATTTCGCAGGGCTCCATCTGTGCAGAGGTTTGCTGTGAGTTCAATACAAATGATTTACAGAGATGTAGTGAATCCAGTAAAGTGCACATTTGCAACTCCTGTGTAACTAATAGAGAATTACACCAGTGGTGTTTAAGTTCAGAAGCAGGCCTGTGGTTTGCTGTAAAATCCAGTCTTTAGTCTGGCAACAATTCCAGGCACAAAGGGAGCCAAAGGGAGACTAGATTATGTTTTCCCAAGAAGGAAGGCAGGCAGCCTACCAGCTCAAAGATTCTGCATTGTTGCCAGGATCCTTCCTTTGGCAAGCCCAAAGGCTCTTGGGCAGGGTGAAGTTGAATTAATCAAGTTAGGCTTTGATGAAGGTTATAGAAACTGCACATCTCATTGACACCAGGAGAAAAAGCACCTACTTTTCCTCAAATGCAACAGGACTTTGCTTTGCAGGCGACAGTGGGTACAGATGAAAGAGAAGACCCTGTTACTTCTAAGTAATGGATCTTTGCTCAAGAGAGGCTAGCCAGAGACACCAGCAGCCCAAAAGAGAGAGTTTGCAATGGACCATTTTCATTTAAGATTTGTAGCAGCTAGGATTTCATTCATACACTGTGAATTCATTGCTTTTTCAATTAGAAAGTTATTTAATGTTGATGCACAACATGAAGTTTCCTAGAAAAGAAGTGCTTTCTGACGCACACTCGATCTCTGCCTGTTAACATGGGAATCATTCTGGGATTGGAAATGCCAATCACCAGCATTATTGAAGCATGTTAGACGTGGTCATATGGAGACTGCAGCTATCTACTACAAAACTAGTGAGCAATATTTTTTTGCTCTGCACCTCTTTCCTAGAACAGATGATTATTGATTTGATGAAGTTGTCAGTAAAATAAAATTAAAAAAAAAGGTAGGGATAGTTTGGATGGAAGATAATTCCCACTGTGTATGATTTACTGTGCTCAAGACTGGGCAAACAGATGAGAGAAAAACCCCAGCTCCAAATATCAATTTATTTTATTGTCTTTCTATTACCAAGTGTTTCTTTACTGCCGAGGCATCTTTGCCTTCCTGTCTGTTCAGCTTAGGAAAAGAAGTCTCTTGATGTGGCATTGGGCAAAGCAGATTTTCTCCTAGTCTGTACTGCAGCCAGCCATCTCCCATTTTAAAAGTGGATTTTGAGACAGAAGACTAGGATGGGACCAGCTGGGATGTCCCATCGTTCTGCAACATGGTCAGTTGTACTAGCAATTAGAACCAGACCCACAATCTTGGCTATCAATCAGCTGACCATAAGCAGCAATCTAGTGTCTACAGCTGGGTCATCTGGATGCAGCTGGGAATGGGTCCCACTGAGCAGATGTCTAGGAAGATACATCAAACAGAAGTCATTTTCTTGGCATCTTGTGCCAGACGGTTCCCGTGAATAGAGCGGTGTGAGATCTGCATAGACACTATGTTGTCTACATTAGAAGGAATAAAATTAGTTGTGTTTACCTTTAATGAAAAATCTGTCTGGGAGGTCACATTCTCCTGCCTATCGGAAAAAACACATTGAGTGCTTAATATAATGGGAACCTAAAAACTGCTGTTGATCTGTACACTTGGGTGTGCAGAACGGTACACTTCACCGTGCTGAACTGCTGCTGAGTGCCTGGCACAGAAAACCTACAAAGGCTTCAGCCTTTTTCCTGGGCTGATGGAATCTTGGCTGAGGAAAGACAGGGAAAATCACTGACAGAGTAGGTGGAGGTTGCTGCCCTGCCGAAAATTAATCTCAGTGCTCCTGAGAATGGAAAGCATCATCCCTGCTACTCAAGCTTTTAGCAAAAGTTAGGGGAAGAAGCTAGGGGTAAGAAGATAGGGAGGAAGAGAAATTTAAAGAGGAAAACATGTAAAATAGTTGTGCTTTTATTTTTTTTCCCTTCTCTATCACCTTTGCTGCTTTCATTGCAACTGGCAGTGCAATCTGGAACCAGTTAGCAGATCTCTAACTATGCATAATAGTAAGAGATGGTGCATACAATGAGGTCTTGGAGAACTGATGCTAAAATCTCTGGTAATTTGGAAGAACACCAGAAGCTTTTACAACATACCTGAATGAATGAAATACAGGGAACTGCGTACCCTTTATTACTTCAATCTGCATATTCAGAATAGCAGTGCTGGAAAATTCCTTATGCATTCTAGGCAAAATTGGTCTTATAAAAAGGAGAAATAAATGCCAGAAAGCATCTTTCCTGGCTTCAAGGAACAGCCTTAGATGACAGAGCTAGCTGGATCTGAACTCAGCTGAGCACTTTTCTGAAAATCTAGTTTTGGTGCTTGGGAAGCTATCACTAAGTAATGTTAATTTGCTAAGAGATGATTTAAGCAGTCAAAGCTTTTCTATGGATTCATAGAAAGATACTCTATTGGAGTTTAGGGAAAGTTACAAGAAACTTTTCCTAGCCAACAGAAATGACTTATCCTGGCTAGGAAGCCAATGGAAAACATAACCAGCTTGGGGAAGTTCTAATGTTATTTATTATTTTTTTCTCTTGAACATTTTAACTACCTTTGAAGAAAAATGTATTGGCATTAGAAAGAAAATGTAAGTATTTGTAAGTATTTGTATTGCAACTGCTGATACAAGAATACTGTAGCTTTTTTTTTTTAAAGTGATATATAGAAAAAGGAGAAGAAAACTGTTGGTTAGAAAATCTGGATGTGGCTTTTTAAGGAACCCTTTGTACTTAAACACATGTGCCACACACTTATGTCACCACTGAACCAGCTCAGGACAAGGCCAGTAGCACTCTGTGTTCTCACTATTAGCTGTCGAAACAATAATTTGTAGTCAAATATGAAATGGTGACTCTTTCCTTAAAAGACTTAAAATGCACAAAGGTGCTGGGGAGGTCAAAGCAAGCAGGAATTAAAAACAACACCCCACTTCCCAGTGCAGTCCCTGAGTTTTGAAATGAACTCTGAATGTTTTCACCCAGGAGGACTCCAGGAAGGATTGTACAGCTTATAAGGCTTACAGCTTTGGGGCTACCTAACTTCCTTTTGACAGCTTTTATATTTAGGTTATGGGGATCTGTTCTCCTGCTTTTTTTTAATCTTGTTTCTCATATTTTAATTAACCAGCATGTGTGTGGTTATATTTACATGGTAAGACAAACATTGTTTTCCTGTTGCTCTAAAATCTCTTGCTGCCCTGAAATCTCCCCTCCATTTAAATACATTTGGATAATTCCATGCACCTGCAGTAATGTTTAAACCAAGTATAACCAGAAGTGTTGTGGAAACTGCAATATTGAGGTGTTTCCTCCAATCTAGGTGGTATGGAGAGTCTGTCAACAGGGAAACAACATACTTTGTTCCTACAGTGCATTGCTAAGATTGTTAATCACCAACAAGTAGGTAAATGAGGAAGGAGTCATTGGCATTCACTACTCCCTTTTCTGCAAAAAAAAAAATCCCCACATTTTTCTCTGCTTGCACATATTTCATATGTGTATATATATATATTATTATTTTTTTAACAGAAAATCTGTCCCATTTCCAAAAGCACTTGTTTGAATGGGCAAATCTTATTACAGATTCTGGAAATGCATTCAAAATACCAACTCTTCTTAAGCCAAAAGAGAAAAAAAAATAAAGAAGCCCCATCTTCATGACAAAAAAAAATACACAAACAACACCAAAACACCCCTGTTCAAACATGGTTGTGCTCAGATAGTCTTACCGTGCTTCCTTCTCACCAACATGTGCTAGAATTGTGGGTTAAATGTGGAAGGTGGTCAAATTTGAATCGATCTGAGCCTAATTTGGGGGGGAGCTGAAGGCAGCTTTGCTGAAGATCACCAAAGGCAAAATAAAGCTCCATATACCACTGCTACAGCTCACAACCATGCTTCAACGTGGCTTCTTGCATAGAGAATCTGTGGTGTGTTACCTGGGATATTCTAGCGATAAAAACACTACCAGGCATTAAAAAAGGCAAATTCGATACCCCCCACCCCCCAACAATTTTATCACTGGTTTTTCCAAAAAGAAAACAAGTCACATATACGTACATATACACGCACACAGGGATAGCTCAGGAGACTACATACAACTTCTAGGATGGCAGCAGTAGGGGTATGGCAACACGGATGTCAAAAGAAGCCGCTGTGCTTCTCCAGCCCTTTGCTACATCATTTGGAGGCCTCTGCTACCCAGGTGGCATTTGAGAAAGAGAGAGGGGAGGGGAGGGGGAAGGAGATCTTTTCTGCCTTTTCCTGGAGGGCTGGGCAGAAGAACTTGCAAGTTCTAGGAACCGCAAAGGTTTGTGTGACTGGTGGCAGCTGATGGCCAAAATCTGAGCAGCAAAGGGCGTGGAAGCAAAGAGAACCAGACAGAGACAGAGAGACAGACAGACAGACGCAGCGACAGAGATGAGTGCCAGTCCCAACTGAGGTGCAGGCTAGATGTATGTCGTCCTTCCACCGATCCTTGCTCCCATTGCGGGGTGTGTGTGTGTACAGGGTTGTGTCAGTGGGGCTGCCTGCTCCAGCCCTTGCAAAGACGGAATGCCCCAGGGCAGTTCTGCCTGGGTAAGGGCTGCAGGATTAGAGCCACTGGTTCTCTGCCTTCAGACACATTGATTGAGGGTGAAAATGAACTCGTGAGGTTTACTGTGGCTGGAGACGAGGGAGAGGAAAGCAAGGGAGAAAAGGAAGAAAGGAAGGGGCGGGTTAAAAGGGAAGAGTGCAGGAGGAGGTGAGAGGGAGACTTGAGTATAGGCTGTCAGATATTCCAAAGAATGGGAGCGGGAGCCCATGACAAATCAAATGAAGCCTCTTGACACCAAAAGCAGGATGACTGTAAGGAAAGCCTCCATGCGTCTGGTTTAAGCCTGAGCTGCTTTATTCAGAAACAAAAGACTAAAGGGGAAATCTGTGCACAGAACTCCAAGTACTCTTGTGGTCTGAACACTTTGGTATCTCCCTTACTGCATCTGCCCTCAGAACTCAACACAGCTGCAACCTTCAGATGACTTCCTATCAGTATTTGGAAGCCTCTTCAGAAATGCCTCATGTAATGCGCTCAGCCCTCCTGAACCTTGCAGACAAAAAGCTAACAATACCTAGCAGGTCTGGACACAACAGACCTATCCAGCATTTTCCACAGGAAGGAATGCAGCAAGATGGGTTTGGGGTTTTTCTAACCTTCTTCATACGGTAGTCATTTCCTGAAACGCATAGGTACAGCACTAGGGTTGGAACTAGATGACCTTTAAGGTCCCTTCTAACCCAAGACATTCTACAATTCTATGTCTCCCAGATGCCACCATGGATAAGATCACACACTATGCTGTACCTTCCTGTTTTCTCCTTCTGTCACCTATCTCATTAAAAAAAAAAAACAAAAAAAAACAAAACAAAAACAAATCAAACCAAAACCAAAAACAACTCTCAGACCTGTCAAAATGCTTGCTCTTATGAAAACTTGTACTGCTTCCATTATGTCACACAAGCCACAAGTCAGCAATTCCTTATCCCTGGTGCTTTCCTTCTTGTATCTGCACACTCTGTCTCGTCACATCTGCTGGATCACACTGTATACCTGCCTCACGTACCTCCTCCTCTGTATATCCCTCAGCATCCACACTCAGAGATAAAGGTGCTTTCACTGTCACTGAGTGTCATAGGGGGGATTTGTACAGTCCAGATACTTTGACTCAGTCATCCTCATGCACTCCCAGATGTGGTTGACACACACAGATGTACCCACACGTCCTTCCCTCCCCATCATCTTTTCAAGACAGACAGACAGACAGGCTCAAACACACAACAAGCTCAAACACACTGATAGCTACACTTGCACTCTAGAGACATGCTCTCTCCTGGCCATGCTTTTGTGACTCACACCTCTGCAGCAGTGAGCACGTGCTGCAGCTGGGTGGGCCAACCGGCCACAGGTGCCCATTCAGCTCAGTCATCAGCATCACTTAGGTGGCAAGCACTCAGCCACAGCCAGTCTTAGGTCTGACACTGGTAGGGGAAAGGATGAAGGGGAAAGGGACATATGGACTAGAAAGGTACTGTCTTCTCTCTACAGCTGAGAGGAAGGAAGTCACATTAGTAGCTTTTTCAGGGTCTGACTGTTTTTATCCCATCTCTTCGGGCACTGCAGCACAGAGCACAAATCAAACTTGATTTCCCCCTCTAATACAGCACAACACATTGTAACAAGAAACCTTCTGCGCCTGGAGGAGGTGACAGCAGGCTGTCAGTCAGCTGCACAGCACTGAACTCTGGGCTGTGTTTGCTGATGTGGAAAGAAATGCAAGCCTCTGCCTGGAGCTACTTCTGGGACGATACATTCCACATTTGCTAGCTTTTATCCACCTCCTATAACATTTTCATTCTTATTGTTGTTACAATGGATAGTAATCGTTTTTTATCACGTTTTCATGTTTTCTTCCAAAATGCTTTGAAAACACTAGAGGTAATGCTTTCGTAACTTAGGGAATAAAGACAATTTCAAATTTGCTGATAGAGAGGCTGAGGTAGAAGGACCTAGGCAGGGCCCAAGGAATATGACTTGCAGGCCCTACCTCCTAGGTACTACTGCCCCATATACTACATCATCTTCCATTTTACTCCCTGAACATCATGCTTGGTCTTAGCACTTAGATAGAGTTGAAGCATGGTAGATGTGCCATGGTTAGACTGGATGATATTATTGGTCTTTCCAACCTTAATCATGCTATGTTTCTATGAAAATACTTTTTTTTTTTTAAATGGAATATTTAGGTTGGATGTCAGGGGGAAGTCCTATACCAAGAGAGTGGTGAGGTGCTGGAACAGGCTGCCCAGAGAGGCTGTGAATGCCCCGTCCCCGGATGTGTTCAAGGCCAGGTTGGATGGAGCCCTGAGCAGTCTGGACTATTATTAGATATGGAGGCTGGTGGCCCTGCCTGTGGGGTTGGAGCTCGATGATTCTTGAGGTCTCTATCAGCCCAAGCCATTCTATGATTCAGATTTGAACCTCCCCCAGCACTCTTTAGTTATATAAGGAGTTCTGATATCCACCAGATATGCTTTCCACATGATCAGTGGTGTGAAATGCATCTCTGTATGTGTGTGGGACTGGCTGAGGGGACCCGGGAGGTGTTCCCAAGTTACAGTAAGCAAGGGGGCCTAATGTGATGCAATCTGACTTACCACTTGACATATTTTCTTATGATGGAGGTGTCTTAAGTGGGGGCATCCTGGAGAACTTGGGAATGCTGAAGTCAAACTGGGGGCCTGCCTGATGAGCACATGCCTTCTCACTGTGTGTGAATACACAGCCATGCCAAAAAAAAAAAAAGCTGAGTTTGACATGCAAGTCTACACTCACCCACAGGCATGCAGATGAACATGCCTGCATACAGTATAGCCTTTCAGCCAGAAACTCCCACCCATGAGCAAATTAAACTGCACATTAGGGCAGCCACGATGGCTCAGAAAACAAATTCATATACTCAGTTACATATAAACAACTCACATCTCTCCATCAGCAGTCACCCACAGCACAAATACATATTACTTGCATACTCACTCTCTTTCTCACATACACGCGGATTCATGTCTGTGCACTCTCCTATGGATTTGTAACCCAAGTACATGTATCCAAATACATTCAGGAACATATACTACAACCAATGGAGTACAGACACAAAGACCCACACATGCACACTCACATATATCTTAACGAAGGTTTTTGTCTGGGGAATTCCTTTTCAAGAAACAAAAATAATCGTCAAAAGGAATAAACAGAGCAAGGAGAACTGCTCAACCTAAGCAAGCACGTACCTACACGCACGCAGCGCTGCTGCTAGACAGGGCTCTCACCACAACTACAGCTATCGCAGCTCAGCCTCTGCCAGGCATGCCTTCTGTGTCTGCAGACTTCAGGGGAACCTTACAGGGACTGAGGCTTACATGCCTATGGCCTCATGTCAGACCAACCTGCGCCAGGTCTCTCTGCCTCCCCTGACTGACTGCAGTGAAAACTGTCCCTCAGCTCCAACAGCAGCAACTCCAAAGACTCTACCAATAGTTGTCTGTCAGCTTCTAATACCTTGGGCAAAAACATCTTACCTGCACCTGACCAGACTAACTTCTCCAATTAGTGGAGTTTGTTGACTTTTTTTTTTTTTTTTTTCTTTTTTCTTTTTCAGACTCCAGGTCTAGCTGGAACAAGACAAGACAGTGTACAGAAACACAAGGCAGGGTTTGCTCAAACCCACAAACAGCAAGAAAGCAACAAGCTCCAGAGGAGAAGGGGAGAAGTGTATCTGATAAACTGCCTCACTCTGCTTGGGAAGATGACAACTGTCCATCCAAGATGGGCTGCTACTTCCAAAGCCCATCTGCCACAGGTGTAACATATCAAGTGCTGCTAGCAGGAAGGGAATCTGACAGGACAAACCAACATACAATACATTCTCTTATTCAATAAGGGTTATAAGTGCAAAGGGATTTCAAAACATTTCAGAACAAACTCCATCCATAGCTGCTGCTCATTTATCAGTGCATCAAAAGATTGTGCAAGTTTTTAGTGACAAACGTCAGAAACTAGTAGCAAAGGATTTGCCTAGATAAAAAGAGAAGATTTAAACATGCCAGGTAACAAAAAGACGTGTGCAGAAATTTGTAAAAACTGTATAGAAGGAAAGGATTCTTTAGAGGAAACACAGGGACCATCATGAAATGTTTGTAACCCGTATTACAAGTGTCAGGGCCTCTACTGCTGCCTCCTCAACTAAGACAGGCAATGGCTGTTTGAACAAAGGCATATCTTCCTTCCTCACAGACTTCTGTATGAACTTGAATCTAGACAAGGAATGGAAGAATAGGAAAGCCTTGTCTGTGGTAATTAAACACATCAGTATGGATAGCCCTGGAGACTGAAGATCTTGATGTAGCCCAATTAGCAGCAGCGTGACCTTCTCGACAACATGTCAAGCGTGAATGCGATTTATCCTGCTTGCCTTTGGTGCCTGAGACCTGGCTGTCTAGACAAACCTGACAAACACAGACACTCCATCACTGGGTGGGCACCTCCACAGAGCCATTCATTTCCCCTGTCAGAGATACTTACGGGAGGAACAGTTGGCCTGGGGAAAGGTGTTCTTCTGACCACTAACTGTAGGAGGAAGCCTGGGTGACTATGTCTTCCTCTCAGATCACTGAAGTATAATGGAATGTATATCAAAATGTTATATACCATGACGTAAAAAGTTCTTTCATTTGTAGGAAATAACTGTGAATTTCGTTAAAAGGATCCATTAGATCTTCCTGCCATCAAGGGGTTCCTGTGATACACCAGGACAGGTGCCAATTTATTTGGGAAAACAAAAGGATAGATCTCTCTTCTACTTGGGAGGCTTTTCTACAGACTCAAATATAGGAAAATCTCACTGATATTTAGCAAAATTAATCTCTTTATAATTTCTGTGATTATTTCTTCACCATGTACAGTTCTGTCTCTGTGGATAAGAACTGAGTATTTTCACAATCTGAAGTATACTATCAGGCTGTTTAGTTTTCTTGCTACAAGTGTGATGCAAAAGGACTTTCACGCCACTCTTTAAAATTATCAACTCCAACCTGCCAATCATTATCATTTCCCTCTATAAATTCAATCCAATCCTAATCTCACTCTAGAAAAAGGGTACTCAAAATTGCTTCCAGAATTCTGGGTGAAATTAGAATAGAAAGCAATTCATATAAAAAAAGCATAACTTCTCAAAAGACAAGGAAAATAGATTAGTGTCAAATCAAATATTTCATTCACCCACTCTGAATCAAAGGATCAGAATTTGGATAAATTTCTTTGTTTCAGAATTAAAGAAAAAAAAAAAGGCAGAAATTGAAGTAGAATAAAAATATAACAACAATTTGTTTGGATTGTGATTTTTTTTCAAATTGCTGTTTACATTTTCTCTTAAAGACAGCACTGAGTGAAAACTGCCATCACTTTTCTGCTTGCAATGGATTGCCTACACAGGACTTAACAATTCCAAGCCGGAATGTTTATTCAACAGTCACATCATTCTGCAAATTCATGACGGGTTTGCTCTTCATTAACATCCTTACAGCAATTTTCTTTTGTTCTTGCTACATTCCTGACTTTCCTAAGCTGGATTTTATAGTAAAATTTTAGTCTGTGGTCAGTGTTTCCTTTGTAGTCTTTATTTCAGGAATCTGTGTGCTTCCTGCCTGTCCTTTGTCCATTTACTCAGTAATTCTATACCCATCCACCTCCAAAGACAGAGGAAAAAGCTTGCCTGATGTGATTTATTCCCCTGAACACCAGCTGTTCATTTCAGTCTCCATGGCTTTCTCAATCCTTCACCTGTCTGCTGAGAAGGGCACAGGTGGGGCCAATCAGTATCAGTTGTTCTGGTGGAGTTTGTGAGATGAAGCAAACCGAACTGGGCTGAAACATGGTGCATTGTATGTCTTAGGGCTTTGTGTTCTGCTTTTAATTTATCTACCTTTTCTTTATTTATTTTTCCTTTCAAATTACAAACCAAGTGTTAAGTGCCTGTTCCTCTAAATGGAGATGGTTTGGTCTTTATTTCCTTTGGAGGAAGCCTGGGTGAGGAGGCACCAGGAGGATTCTTGGTTTGGTTCCTGTAGTTCCACCTCGAAAGAACAGACCTTTAGATCTCTGTGGGGTGGAGGGTACCGAGCCGCCATGGGAAGGAAAGCATACCACTGGGTAGACCAAAGTGCTGGCCTGGGACTTTTCTAGCAGCTTCCCATGGCACCAATAGCTTTTTCACTTACACTCCACATTTCCCATCGCTTTTCCTGCTATACAGTTTAATTCATGCCAGGCGGATTATGAAGGGAAGAAAATGATGCAACAGTCCTTTAAGTCGTTCCAGAAAACAAAAGAATAAAAACAAAACAAAATGAAAAATAAAGAAAAAACTCTGAAAACAAACTCAAAAGAAAGAGGGGAGGGGGAGGAAAAATAAAGAACCCGGGAAAGACAAATGAATGTTAGAGCAGGCACGATCATGGACAGACGCCAGCTACTTACGTTCACCTCGGTGATTGCTATATCAACAATGCTACCCACAACAATCAAGGCGTCAAATGTATTCCATGCATCACAGAAATAGTGCTGCATGTGGCAGAGAAGCCAAGGAAAGAGAAAGAGAGAGAAAGGAAGAAAGAGTGAAAGAAAGAGAGAGGGAGAGAGAGAGACAGAGAGACAGAGAGAGAGAGGGAGAAAGACAAAGGGAGAGGGAGAAAAGAGGGAAAAAAAGGAAAAGGTAAAATAAAATAAAAACAAAACAAAACAAAACAAAGCATGAAAGAGGGAGAGAAGAGGAAAAAAATAAGAAAAGAAAGAGGTTACGTGGGCATATTAAATAGTCTCTTACCACTCTACAGTATTGATTGCTCAAACCTCTGTAACGTTTCACATGTTGTAGGGTATCAACAAAAGCCTGGTTAGTCAGAAACTTACACTCAAGCATGTCTACCTTTTGGAGGGAAAAAAAAGCACACACACCCCAAACTCTGTGCGCTTTCACCAGTCACAGCCTTGGGGCGAGCTATGACAAGTGAAAAAGAAGGAGGTGTTCCCCCCTCCTTTTTTTTTCCCTGGGAGAAGGAGAAGGACGACGGCAAGTTCAATAAAAGCATGACTAGAGGGAAAAAAATCAGAAAAAAAAAAGAGAAAGAGAGAAAGAGAGAAGGAACAGCAGAGGAGGAGGAGGTGGTGGTATCCTGGGGAGGGTAGAGTAATACTCACATTAGTTTCACTGAGAATGACGTCTATAATGCTGCCAATTACGATGAGGAAGTCAAAAACATTCCAAGGATCACTAAAGTAACCCTACATAAGGAAGGGGCAGGCAGGATGGGGATTAAAAAGGAATGTTAGACAGACAAAAACAGTTCAAAATTACCATTAGAATTACTGCCCTGACACCTCAAGGGGTTTTCCTCTTAACTCTACCTGAGGCCTCTCAGGCCATAGCCTACTGCTGGCATCCCTGACCTGTGTGAACAGCCCTTCTCCAGCAGACATGATGTCAGGCCAGATACTCCTCACCTCTGACAGTGGGTGAAGGGGAAGCCACACAGGTCATGTGGAGTACGGCTGCTCTTGGGAGCAAGGGTTGAGCACCAGGTCCTCCAAACATCTCTGATTCCTAGCCATATATGTCCCTTCCCCATCTGGTTTAGATTTGGCTGGGAAAGAGGACAGGAATGTTGTCATATTCTTTCAAAAAAGGCTATCCTTCTGCCAGGGTGAACGTACATTCACCCGTCTATTTGGCTCTGTGCTGGCATGGAAAGCAGCAATGTGCTGTGGTACAGCAGGGCAGAGGGCCCAGTCAAGTTGGAGATGTGTTATTTAAACAGGTCCTTTTCTTTATATTTACCCAGCCACAATAAGTATTATGGCAGCCATTAGCCCAACAGTTGCTGTTATTAGTGCTTTAGCTCCTGTCTTAAAACCACAGAGTAGGACTGTATTTATGTTATCCTGAAAGCACTACAAAATGAAATCCTGAAAGCACTACAATGTTATCCTGAACTGCCCTACAAAATGAAAGTGTGAATGCAGCCTGTGCATGCTGCTAGGAAGGGGTGAGGATAGGAGCAAAGTCAGTTCTAGCATGTGCTCAGAGTCAGAACTCTTGTTTACTCATGCTGAAGATGCAGCATGACACTGGCTATATAGGATGAGCTGTGACAGATTGGCTACCATGTGCTAAGCTCATACCTTTGCTTTGCTGTGTAGGATTTCTTTGAGAGCCACCTCTGATACTGTCTTAGGCAGGGCTCAGGAGATTCTAATCAGCACTGCTTGCCTTCCCTCATCCTGCATGATTTTTCATGGCTTGGGTCATAGGGATACAGGACCCTTTGGGAAAAATCCTGTTCAGCCCAGCTTCCACATGTCAACTTCCTGCCCAGTTCAATGTCCTGAGCAAAAAACCTCATATCTTGGTCCACTGAGCACCTGAACATCCTTGTTCTGGAGTCCTAAATGGAGGTGAGCCTCCAAAATCCTCTGTGCTCCTTTTATGTGTTTGGTTTTGTGAGCGTGGGCTGTCTGACCTCCCTGTTTCCCAGCTGCAGCATGTCTCCAGCGAGACTGAACCCAAGTTGCACTGCTACTGCTATTCTTAGCCAGAGAGTCAGGTCATGGGTAGAGTGTCAGGCTGTGTTCCCAGGCGGCGTTGTAGAGAGCAAAAAGGAGAAAAGAAAAAAAATCCCAGTAGTGGCACTGAATTAGCCAGGCTTAGGAGTCTTAAATTACTGTGGATCCAACCATCACATAGAGCAGTCATTGGCAAAAAGTATCTTTCTAAACTCTGAAATGCTGCCTACCAGGATGCTTTGAGACTCACATTTATAACCTGTGTTTTGTGTTGGGCTGGAATAATGGAAAAAAAAAAAAAAATTAAAAACAGCAGAGACGCCACTCTCAACTGGTTCACACCAGTGAAGGGAGCTGATAAGAGAAGACTTTGAAATCTTCTCATAACCAGAAAAAAACACCCTTCTTTCTGCAATCTGAACCAGGCAACTCTCAGCAGATCTACACTGGGAGGAGTAATTGCACCATGGCTGCTCATGGCTACACAATAAGCTACAACAAGGAAGAAGGAAACAGGAGCAAAAGCAAATTCAGAGAATATTATTATTCAGCGTCCAGCCTAGAAAATACACAACAAATATTAGAATGAATTCAGCAGTGATGTCCAGCATCGTTAGCAACCAGATGGACCTGGAATAAAACTGCAATTAGACTTCACCAAGAGAAAGGGGAGGGAGAGAACAGCAGATTAAAATGTAGAGGCAAATGCATGTTGAATAAATAAAGGACAGACACAGATCATACAGAGTTGCAGAAAGTGCCTTTGCAGCCTGATGCACCCTTGGCAGAGAAGACACTTGGAAGATCAAAGAGAATGGAGGAGAAAACAGACCCAATCCTCCTGCCCCATTTGTGTGCACGTTCCTGATGATGAGAGTGGCACTACTTATATCCAAATCAATACGTTGAATGGCATGGCTATCCTTCCATTTTCTTCGCAAATTGAATAGATTGGGAACTGTTATGGACTTTTGCAGGAACCCAAACAACTCCAAAAAACAGCTTGTTTTTGGGCAGCTGCAAGGGTGAAGATCCAAAAAGCATTGTTCACATCTTACACATGAAGATGATGGCCCCCTATTTTTGAATTCGTTGTGGTTATTTTTACTATTTTTACCATAACTGGCATCATACTGTAAAGAGTATTTTGGGGGTAACCAAATTATTATTTCTCTTTACTGAGCAACTTTGGACACAAAACTCAATCGACACAGCTGCTGTTTGAACAGCATTTGCTGGTGGTACAAAACCCAGGGGACAAGCAGCAGAGAATCCTGTCCTCAGATGACCACTGAAGCCAGTGAATTCAGCATCACTCCCAGTTGCAGGACTGCAACTTCAATGGAAGCAATGACATTGTTTTGATATCGCTGGCACATCTCAGGAGAGATTCAGGCCTGGAAAGAAAAGGTGCCTTTTTCATTACTGTCACAAGTAGCTGCTTTGGATACTTGTGTGACCACAGCGTACATGTGGAGTCACTCAGCTAATTCTGTGGAGTTGCTCCAGATTTACACTGTGAGCTCTTCCCCTTGGATGTTCTGTGGAGTCCCACCAGCCAGCTCCTTGACTGAAAGCTGGGGTCACAGAACCGGTACCACAGCATGTCCCTGTGGAGCTGTCAGGTGGACTCAGAGAGCTCTTCTCTTCCTCTTAGTCTGTTAGAAAGAGGACCTATGGGTAGGAATGTGGTTTTACTCAACCCCACATCCAATATGCCAGAGTCAAATTAAAGAAACACGTGAATTTTGAAACCTTCTTTTCCTCCTCACCTGCTCCCTCTGTTTCAAACAGAAAGGTGAAAAAGAGAAAGATATTATTCACAGTGAGAGACGTCAAAGAAAACAGAGAACATAGGTGCTTAATTTGTATGCAGGGTAATGGGATCCTTCCTCAGAAAGCCTCGTCTCCTTAGAGACATTCACCTATGAATGGCCATGTGGTTGCTCAGGCCTAGGTCAGACCTCCTAATCTTGTCAGAGTGAACACTGAGAGTGAATAACATCATCCCTAGGGACTTGCCTCTTGTGACCTTAAAGGATCTCTTGGAGCCACAGTCCTTGCTGAAGTGTACCAGGGCGGACAAGCTGAATGAAGGGACAACTTTCACTCTAGTAAAGAGGCTGTATTTCCAAGCTGTTTTTCCCACCAGAAAGTTCTGTATGCTTTTCCCAAGGGGGTGGAGGTCTGACTGGAAACAAATTGATGGTATTGTTTGTTTTTGCAGGACAGGAATTCAGAGTGCAATACCACATTTTACCCTTAAAGGGAGATGTTTCACCCTGATTTAGCTGTATATACATGTCATGTTATGGCAGGCCAAGGGGCACGCAGGGGAAGGGTAGTCACCCTCTCCTGTGGGAGTTCTCTGAAGATCTGTGAAGCTTTTGGGGAGAAAGGAGGACAGAAAGAGACCAGGAGGATTGGAGTGAATATTCAGGAAGCGTGAAATAACCCCACCATTACAGCACATTTTTTCCCCCATTTTTTGTTTCCCCCAAAGTAGCGAAAAATAGTGAATCATCACATGATCATTATGTTAATGAAAGGCTGAGCATAAATATGCAGTAGCTGACTGGAATGGAATCTCATTTGTGTGAGGGGAGCAGACATTGTAGCATTTCAGAATGAATGTGCCAATCATTTTTAGGTTTCCCAGTCACCGAGATTAGCTATGAACGAAGCTGGAGTTTGTTTTGGTACTAATGGAGGCATTGAAATCTCTGGAGACCATTTCTTTGATTTTTTGTGAATATGAGATCCTAAATGCAGTATTTAATATGCCTTGCCAACAGCAGGGAACATTGCCCACTGGAGCCTTTTCTGAAGGTCTGAACTCAGAGTCACCCATGGCCCCAGGTAAGAACATAATGTAGGCTGGGAAGTTACACATCTGTGCTGAAGCAGAGATCCTCAGTGGAAGGGCACTGCTTGAGTTGTAGTACCACCTAGGTAATGAGCATCTGGCCCCACGGGAACTGCAGGGCCACTTCTGTATTTTACTGACATGTAGTTTTTTATCTATCTGTTTAGTCCCAGGGTTTTACTTCCATCTCTTATGAGGTGTGGCAAAATTAAAAAAAAAAAAGGATTAAGGGGCAAAGCAAGGCCCAAAGGTGTCCACTGGGTGGGAACTGATGTAGGTCAAGTGCTCTCCAGCAGAGGCTTCTACAGTGTCACAGAAAAACAGGGAGAGATATGTGTACATGTGTGTATACATGCATGTATGAATACAGAAATGAAGTATCGACAGAGAGAAGATGGATAACTACAGGGCCTAAAAGGAAAGCAAACTGAAAACCTTGCCACTGTTGATCTGAAACGAACCAACATACTTAAATGACAAAAGGAAACAATAATCGTAATCAATTGGAAAGAATATGTAGGAAAGAGAGAAAGGGGATTATTTCCTGATACTCAGTGTGATTTCTTATCGGAAATGTTCTGCTGGTTGTAAAGAGCACTAAAGCAGACTTTGCTGGTAACCTGCAAAATGAGATGAACACACGCTCTTGTTGATGCTTGCTTAGTACATGAATTCTTTCCCAAAAATGAAGCAGGCTGTTTGGAATTGTGAGAGTCAGTTATCAGACTCCATCAAAAGAGGATTGCCTGAGCAGAACTTTCATGAGGGACATTTTCATTGGAAAACAGAATTAAGTCAAATGACATTTACTGTGACTCTTGGCATACCTTCTCATAGCACACTGGGGGGATTCAGAGGTATCCTGGGAAATCTTACAAAGCTACAATAGTTGATGGTGCCAAATGGCAATAATGAAGATTCTGTTATGCTGAGATACAGTTTAGCCATAACAGCAATCAGAGAACCTAGGAAAACCTAACGGAAAAGGAATAAAGCAAATGATGCAGCTGCTTGAAGCTCCCGACAAGCTGTGGAATAACAGTGTATGTTGACATACTATCTATCAGTTCTCATCCATTGATGGATTAATTCTGAGACACAGGCTCTCTGCAGTTCACCTACCACTCACTGTAATGAGTCATTGCTGCAGGGAGTTGCACAAGTCCCCCCTGTACTCCACCAAATCTTCTTGCAGGCAGGGAGCAAGGAGAGGAGCTTTTCAGCTACCAGTCTGTTCCAAACATGTGCTTGGATCTGAAGAGGTCTCCTGCCTCTTTCTACTCATTCCATAAGAAAATAAGACCAATTTATAAGAGAAGACAGATACTGAATAATGTTGATATTTTCCTTTATCCTCTCTCACTGTTTCATGCTTTCTCTCAAAATTCCTTCATGAAGATGTCATTGAAAGCAGACAGACCCTTGGGATCTCAGGGTCCTGAAGACCTTTTTTTGTGCTCTCCACACCTACAGATAATCAACAATATTGTGAAGACCGACCTGGAGCAGTCTTCACCATATTTGTTCTATGAACTGGGAATTCCCATTTCTAAATATTACAACTCAGATGATTCCATCAGAATTACACTTTCAGTTTGGTCCCATGAGCCTCTCCATACCCATCAATGTGGAGACACAGTTATCTCACACCTCTGTATATTTCTTTTCTTCTAAAATGACCAGTAATATGTAAGCACTCAATGACATTAGAGGTTTGAAGTGCAGTGTTGCTGTTACAAGCCCTCCAAAGGCTGGGATGGAATCATCACAGTGTGGAAGCATTTATTAGGGAAACATCTCTTATTGTTGAGAAAAATTGTATTTCAAGACAACAGTCTGGGAAGGTCTAAGGAAATGCTAACAGCAAAACTTGCTGAAACTGGATGATTCAAGTAGCTGACCCTGATGTCATTCTTGGTCTGGATTGCTCTTAGCTGCCTTTGAAGGGAGGGTGAGAAATGCCTCAGAACAATAATGCCAAAAGCCTCCTTGGTATAAATGCATGAAAACAGAGGCAGATAAAGCTCTCTTATCAATGCTGATGACCACAAAAAAAACCCTAACACTCAAACCCAACAAAACCACTCTTGACTTTCCTACAGGTATGTCATGGCACAGTAATACCTTCTGAGGAGTTAGGTCATTTATTTCAGAAGCAATCATTTTTTTCACTGCAATCATTCAACAATCATTGCCGTGCAGTCAGAAATGACTTGTTCACAGCATAGAGAAATAAACTCAACACTGGTCTTACTGGAAAGACTGAAAAGTGAATGTGATGGCTAGCTACATCTGAATAGATCATTTATCACAAAATGGATTCTGTGAGAATTTTGCTGTCAAATCTCATTAGGAGAAAGCTGTAAATACTCAAAGATTTTGCAAGGTCTGGAAAAAGTAGGTCTTAGTGAAAATGAACAAATTGCTTGTGAAGGCAATATACCAGATCATCAGCATGAAACAATGTTAAGAAAAGAACAAAAGGAAGGGCCTTGCTATCTAAGTCTGTCTTCTAAAGTAGGACTGACATTCCAGCTTAGAGGAGAATGATTCAAAAGAACATAACCGACGTCTTCCAGGGTGAAGAAACACTTTCTGTGTGAGAAGATGAGACAATGGCAGGTAATGAGGGAATCCTGAATATGGGGCTGGATTTGGAACAGTTTCTCTTGTCTCTGTATGCACTATGGGAAAAGGATTTGACATGGTTGCTGCATGGTGAGTTGGATACTCACTGGAAGAAAGACACAGTCTTCCAGAAACAGACTGTTAGGTATGACTGGTAGGTTTCTTAAAAGTTTATTATTTTTTTGTTTAAGTTGCCTCCATTTTTGGAAAAGGCTTGATTTTAGATGTATTAGAGCATTTAGTAAGATAATGTTTTCTTTCATGTTGTCAGTCCATCAAACACAACTGTTCAGAGTATAGAGAACTAAAGCCTCTAAATCCTAGAAAAGCCAGGTGGACAGAGTAGAGAAATCAGCTCCTAGCTTTAATTGCCTGGCAGTGGAGCTGTCATCTCCTAACACAACTAACACTTCTTACCAGAGGCCATATCACAGCCTGTTAGATGGCATCATTCTTACACAAAAAGAAGATTCACATCTGTGAGAACTTTTGACCCTTCAAAATATCCTCACAAAAAGTGATGGGGGGTTTGGATTTTTCTTGGGAGAATGAGAACAAGTCACTTTTTCCTTGAGTTGTTCCCTTCACATGCAGTTGCTAACGCTGTCTCTGCTATTGTGAATGAGACCCCAAGAGCACCATCCCACTGGGCTTTTAACACTGTGTGAATAATTTTCTGCATTAAATAATTAAGCACAATAGCTAATACAGTACTTCCCACACTGTTGCTCTGTGCAGTCATATCATTATTTTTGATCATTTATAATGGCATTAAAACCCTCAAGTGCCAAACTGAAAATAAATCTGTCACAATGTTGCAGTAATAGGCAAATTCTCTGGGTAGGTTTGCTGTGAAGGAAATGGTCCTTTCTCACTGAACATCTTATGCAGTTTCTTTGACAGTCTTTTTCTGGATTCTCCATGGATCCTTTAGGCTGCAGGACTCATGTCACTTTGGCTGATGTGTGTTAGAAATGTCATGCATTCTGTGCAGTAATATTTAGAGGAGCTATTTGTGTGCAAGGAACTGGTGGCTTCTTCCTCCAAGAAGAACATCCTTCAGTTAAACAATGAATGTAACATGGGAAGTACAGATTGAATTGCATTTTTATCCCTCACTTATTGCTTCTACCGTGACACCAGGCTTTTCCATAAAGTTTGTTCTGTTCACGTATTTCATTCTTGGTCTCTTCTCTGGGGATAGCAACAAAGAAGCTAGCTAGGATCAATACCGCTAGTGCCCTTGGATGACAGATTTTCCAGGAAGAAATTGGAAAGATACTATTATACTTCACACAGGATGTCAACCAGTGTTCAGAAGGATGACTCTGATGCTTTCTGATCCAGGGGTATGAAAGACCTGAACAAGAGGTATGAGCTTTAACAAAATCTCCCACCATCAGTGTGGTTCCTTCTGTTACAATCACCTACCAAATGCTTTCACACTGTATGACTTGCTCAGGTGGAGTCACGCTTATGCCACAGAATCACAGAATCATAGAATGGCCTGGGTTGAAAAGGACCACAATGATCACCTAGTTTCAACCCCCCTGCAATGTGCAGGGTCACCAACCACCAGACCAGGCTGCCCAGAGCCACATCCGGCCTGGCCTTGAATTCCTCCAAGGATGGGGCATCCACAACCTCTCTGGGCAACCATAAGTGTATTCACAATAGGAAAACCTTATTCTGGCACTACTTTGCTTCACTTTGAGGTGCTGGGAATGACCAGACTTCCTCTCTCACACAAACTCAGGAACCGGTGAGGAACTCAGTGAAATGTAGAAGTATCAAAGAGGATTTGTTGTACTTCCATATGATAGAGAAAGTAGTTTTTTTTGTTTTCTCTCTTTTCCCTTCTTTCTCTTAGATAAATGGACAGATTGAAATTCTCTTAATTCAAGCAAGCAGAACTGAGAAGCAGGTCTAGCTGATGACCCTCTGTTCTTACCCACTATATGAATATAGGGTAGGGATGACCTTACCTTCTAAGAACACAGTAATTATAGAATCATGGCATCATACAATGCTTTGGGTAGGGAAGGACCTTTAAGATCACCCAGTTCCAACCCCCCTGCTATAGGCACAGACACCTCCCTCTAGACCAGGTTACTCAAAGCCCCATCCAGCCTGGCCTTGAATGCTTCCAGGGAGGGGGCATCCACAACCTCTCTGGGCAACCTGTGCCAGTGTCTCACTACCCTCACAGTAAAGAATTTCTTCCTAATACCTAGTCTAAAATGATTGTATTTTACTTTATTACATTTTTATTATTTATTTTTATATTATATATTTTATTGTATATTTTAAAATTATTATTACAAATATTTCTTGACTTTACATCAAGATCATCTAAACATGCTGTTTTAACATAGAATACTTTCAGTATTTGCTTTTGCAGAAAGGACTTAGAAAAGATTATCTTCCTCCCAGACCTGCAGACATGAAAGGCTTCGCATAACACATATGCTATGCAAAATGCATGAAAATCCTGGCAGACAAGTAATCAGAGTGAAGAGAAAGCAGAGGAGTAACGAGGGATATAGATTTTTCTCTTTTCTAGTGTATTTCCAAAACCCTTGGGCCTGAATCAGCAGTTTTATGAGAGCCTCAGACTGAATGCATACACTCAGTGCAGTGTCTGGCCATGCACTTCAGAAATGCAAGAGATTTCTACTCATATGGCTGCAGGGCTTGTTGAAGCAGCTGACAGCAATTTCAGCTAGCTACTGGCGATACAAAAGATACAGTGGAATATTCAGTTTCTTCAGTCTTCAACAAGATAGGAGATGGAGTGAAAAAGGAAAGCATTTCTAGGGAAACATGCTGATGTTAAGCTTTTGAAACAGAGCTGAGATTATTCCAGAGAAGTGGGGGAATGCATTGCACCCAAATTTTACTGCAAGCTGTTTTGATAAAACAGTGCACAGGAAGGCTCTTGTGGCTGAGATACTGATGTGTTTGAACATGGAGGCCTGGGATGTCTGCCAGGGAACTTCAATAAAATGTTGAAGCACTAAAAGATGTTCATTAGCTTAAAAGCCATGTATTTTAATTCGCTTCTTCATTTTTTTAGAAACAACTTCCTATGCTCATTTTTCCTTTCAGTCCTGTTTCTGTTCCTTTCCTTGCATCCATTTTGTCCAATCATTTAATACTCTCCTTTCTCTAGATCTTGGGTTTGTGTTTTTCTTTCCTCCTTAAGGAATATTCTGTCCTTTCCCACTTTCCGTAATCTATGTACAGCTTTTTCTCACATCAAGGTTTGGTTTCCCTCATTTTCTTCCCAAACATAATTCTTCCTATTTATATTGTTCTCTCACATTCTTCAATTCCCATACTTTTACCTGACTATTTCTGGTTCTCTCCATGCTACTTCTTACCCAGCATAATCATCAGAGACCACTTGTTCTATTGAACCAAGTATATATTTTTCCCAGCCACAGATCCTGAAACATATCCACTTTCTCTTTCCTTCTTTTGTCATTTTATACACTTGCTTTTATCAAATGTAAAGTGGTGGTTGGAGATTGCACTTCCTATTGCACCTGGCAGATACATCAGTCAGCAAACACTTCATGTCCAGATGCTGCCCCCACCCGAAATAGAAAGGATGGCACTGCAGCTGAGGAGATGAAACTATTAGAAACCAATTATTTAGGTTAAGAAGCTGCCAAAGGCAGCAGAGAAAATCTACAAATAGTCTTTTGATTGTGTAGCCCAGGTCCTTGAAAAGGAGGCAGCTGCCTGCACCATGGGCTCTGCACGGCACTGGCTCTGAGGCTGTGGACAGCCCAACAGAAATCAGGGCTTTATTCTACCTGTGCACTTACACAACCTACTTTACAGATTTATACTACTATTCTTCATCCTAGACCATGGGATTTATAGCCAAATATGATTCATCTGTCTGTTGGATGGACCTGTAGTGTTTTCAGCTGTGGGCAAAAGACCACTCTATTGTAACCAGGTTTCCTGACTTTTTTGTATCGATGCAGAACACCTTTGTCTTCTCTGTATAAGCTGGAGAAATAAAATACTGTGATGAATGATGCCAGGGTAGTATTCTAAGCTACAGAGGTATTTCTGAAGGTACGAGAATGAAGAACTTACAAAAAGCACTAGATTTCCAAAACTAACTGATCTTGTCTCAGTGGTGCAGGTGACAGATTGGAGATAAATTTCAGTTGTTTCTGAAAATGCTGAAGCCTCTTTCCTGACCAAGAAGTGACTGATCATTCTTATGGTGAGAAAGAAGAATGCAAGTTGTATGAAGCAGGCAGTGTAACTTCAATAGAGACTGCCCAGAGATCTGTTTATAGGCATAAATATACCAGAAATGGAGTAGTAAAAAGGGAACAAAACCAGATGACTCATTTTGCAGGTTTGAGAAGAGATATCACTGCATCAAATGCAGGATAAATGCTGAGTTATAGTGCTTAAAGAGGAATAAAGTGGGTAAACACATCAGGGGAGAAAGAAACACCAAGGACAGGTAGATCCATCAGTAAATGCAGCCTAAGAAATAACTATGGGTGATACTGGTGACATCCACTACCCAGAGGGTCATAGCCCTTTCTAGGATCATATAGGATTTTATGCCTGGTACTGTGGAACTTGTTTGAAATGGTGCACAGAAGCCATTAAAGAATGGCAAGAATTCAGAGCAAAGTAGCAGTGATAAATGAAGAACTGAACCAATTCTCTGAGGCAGATGGCATTGTGGCTCTACAAACAACATCCATAAACACCCAGAGGAGAAAGGTGCTGTCAGTGTCTGACAAAGGGAATAGACTTGTGATCTGTAGTCCCTCTGATAGTCATAATTCCTCAGAGGAAATCCTCAGCATTCCCTTTCCACACATACAGACCTGGATTTGACAAAATATATGATCATATGCTTTACTTTATGCATGGGAGTAGTTCTGTTGAGCTATCTGCCATACTTTGAGATGGCAGACAGTGGTAGAAAATTCACAACTCTCCTCATCTAGCTAATAAGAAGACACATAAAACGTTTCCTGAAATGAATACTAGATGTTGTTCATCAGTAAAATAACTAATTCCAGGGGGCTGGAAAGATCTGAAATTCCTGGAGGAGAATCCATCCCCACATTAGCAGGTTTTGCAGAGCAGTTGGTCTTCATGGACTGCTCCTTGTGAGCACTTCTCTATGATGTGAGGACAGTGGTAAGTGTGGGCAAACAAGAGAGCATGGCTCCTCTCATTCGTTTCTCTGGAAAATGCACGACGTAGCAGCAGCTTTTTCTGTGCAGGAACTGGAAAACAACTCAACAGATGGTCTGGAGAATTTATAAAATTAGAAAAACAAAGCAGCAAAAGACATTGGCTCAACAGCACTACTTCTAGACTGTCTCTCTCTTTGACGCAGCTAGTCTTGAAGCAGTTTATGAGTTTCAGCCAAGACAAACGCTCAGGTCCATTTGGGAATTTTGCTTCAGAGCAGCACATTAATGCTCCGTAAAGAGATGCAGGGCATGTAGTGGATGTTTTCATTATCAGCAGTCCTAATCATCCCAAATCTTTCTTGCTCACTGTTAGCATACCCTCCTGCCAAGACTGCATCAAGCACAGATGAGCTGTCTTATACAGTGCTTATATTTATCCTGCAGGAAAAATAAACCCTGAGAGAATGGAACCTCTCCTCCAGACTGTGCACCATACAGAAACACATGGGCTCTCAAAGTTCTTGTCCCCTACCCAGGAGGCACTACTTGTACTCACATATGGTTTCTACAGCTAACAGTCCTCTTCTCTACAGCCTCCCCAGAGACTATGACCAAAACACTGATCTCTTGAGATGGCCAACAAAAAAGAATCATACCAGGGAGCTTCCTGAGCAGATCAACCAATCTCAAATGTAACAGCATGTTTAGTTAGAGTAAATCTCTGATCTAACACAAGGACTAGTTGTGGGGATGGATTATCCCCATTGATTCTTTGCAGTCAGGCAGATCTGTGATCCTACTCAGTGTGCATTTGCATTTTTTCACTTTCATTACCAAGAGTGAAAATAAGTGGGACAAATCTCCTCACACAATAAGAGTGAAGAATTAAAAACTGGATATGGTAAAAAAAAATCTGTTCAGTCAGAGACTGCCAACTCTTTCATTATTGCAATGGTAATATATAGGTAGCATTAGAGTGGCAAAAATCTTTACTTCAAATAATACTGTGCCACATCACTGTCTGCAGCAGGAATTCTGCATCTTAGGAATTTCAGCCTTCCCTTCAAAGCTGCTCTGTGCAGCCATGTCCCCATGGTGACTTCTGTTAGGGGCTGGGTGGTAGCAGCTCTGAGCATCCCAGAGACCTCCCAGTTCTGTTAACAATTCTCTCCAGAGAAGCTACAAATAAATAGCACCTTGTTCTAGTTCACACAGATAGAGAAAGCTGTGATGTTGTATTGCTGCTGCAGACCATTCATTCCAAGATGAGAGCTCTGTGGTAGCTGCTTTGAAGTTACAAATCAGCTATTGCACTGCTTACTGTAGTTGAAGGTTAGCTGCAGCATCCGCTGCTGGATTAAGCACTGCAAAATTGGAGAAACTAGAGTGAAATAGTGAATTTCACCACCTTCGGTTGTGTGCTCAGTTCTGCCCTGCCACTTTCTCCTGGGGGTTGCCACTAAAGTGAGGACACAACACCTTCAGCTATCTAACTTTCTTGCTTTCTTACTGTCAATCTTACTAATGACAAGCTCACAGTTCCTCTATTTTAGAGAACACATCAGATAGAAAAGAATGATGTTGGAGAACAAAATCAAAATGAGACAAAGCATCTTGAACAAAGGTTGGGTTGTGTTTAATTGCTCTGAAAATGGCATCCAATTCTGCATTTCTGCATTTTGAAATTGCTGTTTCCTATCTGGGAAACACATATCTTTGTCTGGAAAACTGTTGGTAGTGAGTAAGAGATGGCGGCTGTGCTGCTCCCCCAGGTGACACAATGAAATCCTTTTGGACTTTTTCAGCTGCTGTTACTGGGAATAACCTCCACCTGCAAATGTAGGTTGGTTGCTTTTATATCGTTCATTAAAAGAGAACACAAGATTGGGCCAGACAGAAGTTGGAACTAACAGTTTTCTCTGTGGTGAAAGACTCCTGCATGAGAACATATTCTTGGCAAGTTCAAGTTCAATTCCAAGTGTGCAGCCTAAAGATGAACAGACTATGCTACCCAGTGTTGGTCCACATCAATCCAAACGATCTTCTAGGAGAGGTGGTTTCCTTCTTTGAGTTGCAGGTTCAGTCAACATGGAGCAGAGAATGAAGGTTAAATCTTTGTACTGGACTAACACTGACAAGTTGAACAGAGCACTTTGAAATTTCCAAATTTGAGTCACTGAACTCAACATAATCTGGCGAGAATACAATGCTATAGGCAAGACATTTTGCTGTACTAGTGGTTTTTATGAGTTGATTCCTGTTCTTATTCGCTGTAAGTTCTGTGGTCCCATTTTTAATAATATTGTTTATTTTCCTGAAAGTGTTTAATTACACTAGCAGTTTAAGACAGTTTAATTAGATAGATTTGAACTACTTTTGGCATAAAGTCCAAACTGGGGTTTTAAGCAGATTTATAACTTTCTATGGCTATTCCTTCAGGATGGGCAGGGCCCAGTCTGAACTTGGTGCCTGATGTTTAGTCATGAAGTCTTTATTAATATTCTGGTCACAAGGAAGCGTTTCTTTATATTCTCACTTCTACTATACTGTAGTAGCTGGGAATTTAGATTTGAAATCACAGAATTACGGAAAACCTGGCTGAGAGAAATCCTGTAAAACTAGTCTAGTCTATTCCCTTGCCCCACGGTAGACTGTACATTCCTAGACTGCTTCTAAGAAAAGGTTCATTTAACTTAAACTTAAAAATTCAAATGATGGAGATTCCACAATCTCTTTGGGGAATCTCTTACAGTGTTTTTCTGTCTAGAGGATGGGTTTGCCCTCAGCTGACTTTGCTTTATTCTTTGTTGTGCAGAAAAACTTGAAAAGGAGATTCAACACAGGAAAGTAAGACACAGGAAGTAGAAAGGACTTGCAACATCAACAAATCCAGCTCCTTACTGTTAGGGGCAACCATGTCAGATAAAACCTTTCCTGCGTACTTACAGAGATCAAGAGTTGAACTGACTGGACTTCTTCCCCAAATGCTCAAAACAAATTCTACCAGGGAACCTCAGCTTTCTCAAAGTTAAGAATCTCCCACAAAGCAGAACCACGAAATCAAAAGAGCGTTACAAAGTCTGTGAGATACACTTCTGGGTATATTACATGCAGATACAAATTTTACAAAGCGCTGAAAGATTTGGAGGCAAAATCTCGAAAGTGAAAGGTAGATCCCTTCTGAGAATTGAAATCCCTTCTGATACAGATGATGATACTTCTAAATTTCCCAGTGTAGTGTTTGAGATCTCATGAAATATCAGCCCTTCACCAGGACAGCATGATATGATCCTAACCTTCAAGAGAAGTACATCTAAGAAAGGAGAATGATACTGGGTTCAGGAAACAAACAAACATTGTGACTCTTCTAAAAAGAAATCCTGGAAAAATCATTCCTAGAAGAAGGAGAGAGGCCAGGTGGATTTAATGTCAACACAGAAATAACTAGAGAAAGTTATACTGAATTCAGTAGAATGGGAGAACAATATTTCTGAGATGAGAATGAAGATGTTAAGACCTGGGAGAAGGGTGTAAATTCAGTGAAACCCTATATGTTTAACATGATGGATATCTTAGTCATAACTGGTGCCTCAGACAGCATTTGCCAACCCCTGTGTATTAAAGCATTCTTCAAGACGCAATTCCATGTACTAACGTATTGTTGAAAATATGAAAAAAAAGGCATGAGTTGCCAGTCTGTGTTTAGGTATCTTCGTTACTCTCCTTATGACGTACCACTGAATTTAAACCCTAAAAAAAGACTCAACTAATTTTAAATTACAAAGGTTGATCAGAAAGGGATGCCTCCTATTTTATTATGTTGGCCCATGACTTTAGAGGTGGATGTTGGCAGTACGGCAGTAGAAGTCAGACCTTCTCACCAATATTCCATTACATTTTGTTGCTGTGTGACAGATGGTAGTTGAGGGGCAGTCTGACAAAATGGTGTCTGACATGGAAGCGTGCTTGAAGAAAAGCTGTGTAATTAAATGCCTTCACCCAGAAAAAACCACACCCATTGACATTCATCAACTCTTGCTGAATGTTTATGGAGACCAAACAGTGGATGTTGGCATGGTGAGATGGTGGGTGGTACATTTCAGCAGTGGCAACAGTGTCAAAAGGTCACCTCTGCTGGTACAGATTTTTATGAGTGCGATACTGGTGAAAATGCATAGCTAATAACGGTGACTTTTTTTGCGAAACAGTCTTTCGTAGCTGAGAATTTTCTCTATCAACTTGCATTATTGTCCTCCTTGTATCTATTACAGTTTCCGTGAAAATAAATAGGAGTCATTACTTTCAGAGCAATCTACTTATGTGAGGTCAGAAACTTCGTCCTTGTCCCACAGCAGCTGTGACAACTTACTTGGAAGAGTCTGTATCTTACTCTATGATACAGCTATACTAGCAGAATGTCATGGCCCAATGGACTGGACAACACCTTCAGACAGCACCTGCTGAGGTACTGAATACTGTCAATGAAGTCTTAAATTCCAAACTAAATTAAGCCGAACTAGCAATGAACCACAGTCTTCCCAGAAGAAACATTTTTTTTCCAAGGTTCATAATTCAAAATGAGTCATACTTGATTAACTTTACTTGGGCCAGGAGACTAATCATGGGATGCTATTTCTATTCCATTTTAGCAAAGTCACAGCAAGCATCAGAATGACGTTCTGCATGGAATATATTATAGCCATGACATAGTATCACCACTACACCATAATGAAAACAGAACTAGGAACCTTCTCTATTAGCAGAAGTTGCTGTTTTTTCTTATTTTCTTATTATCATGTTTTAATATTTGGCATGTCTACTCTCCAGTGAAAAAGTTATTAAATACATGTGAGACTCCAATCCAGAGAGCAACTGTCCTGCTCAGTTCTTGGTGGGGTAATAGATCAGAGAGTTTCACCTCCTCCTTCTCCTCACAGCTGCCCCACACACATGCACACACACACAGAGGCCAAGAAACTCTACACCTATAGTACCTACCTTGGGTTTGAAGGCAATTAACTTCAGGACCATCTCGACAGTGAAGAGGCCAGTGAAAAGCATGTTGAGGATGTTCATAGCTTCCTTGAACATACAGCTCTGACCGTAGTGCTGAAAAACATCATCCCGGCAGCAGTGAGGAATGGACATACCAGCTAGTCATGTACATGCATGGCTACTGCTAATCTTCCTCCATGTCAGAGTTCTTGAAAGGAAATCCCAGTATGCTCCATTAAAAAAAAATAAAAATATATATATATATAATTCCCATCCCCCTTCAAATAAGCATTTCCATGCCTCCAGCCATTTTTGCCATCTGACTCTGACTCTCATCTCTTTTTAAAAATGTCACACTTATCATTCCAATTGAGGGCTCGTTAAAAATCTGCATAATGGTACAAGGCAGTTTGCAGTTGTGTTTATCTCACCTTTCTCTAAAACTTGGATCACTTTTTTTGTTTGATTGCTGTTGCGTTGTGAATGGAACTTTCACTGTGCTGTTCATAATGATACCAAGCCATTCCCCAAGTAATTGCACTTAATTCAGGGCTCTACAAATACATGAGCAGCTCAAATCATATCTTTCCAAAAGACATTATCTTGCATTTATCAATTTTGAATTAAATTTGCAATCACGCTGGCTATTCACTTAACTTTATTAAGATCTAATGAAGTTACTCTCCATCATCTATTGATTAATTAATTTACTGTCTCCTGTAGATTTTGCCACCTCACTTTTCATATCCCTATTGCAGATCTTTACTCTTGGGACTGATTGCCTTGCTCAAAGGTTGTCTTTCAGTGCATGTTCCTCTGTTGTTGCTTAATTTTGATAATTTTACAACTTGGGCTGAATTCTCATAATCTGCAATAGCTCAGGGTGACTTTTTTTGAAAGGAGCTGCTGTTTAAATAATTCAGCTGCTGATGAAGGACAAGCCAGGGAAAAAGTACATTGTTGAGGTGTTTTCAGAATTTATTGTGACATTTCCCTTGTGAGATTCTAGTATCTTTAGGACTTAAAAACTTGGAATTTTACTGAAATGTGGCTTTTGTGTCAGCTGTTCCTTACGAAGTTTGACCAAATATGACCATAAGCTTTTGAAAAACTACATTTTCCTTAGGATGGGTATAGGCTTCCTAGAATCTCCAGAGATGTCGTCCTGTCTGTGGGCTCTCAAACATCTCACAGCTTCTAGCTCCATCTTCCCTTTGTGTGCACCAATGTTACAGCAGCTAAGCACACTCCAGAACTTGAGAATGAGCATAATAGTCCTCTGTTCTTCATTACACAGCAAAGCAGTAGATCCTACAGATGAGAGCAGAGGGGGACCAACTCAAAATGAAAAGGGAGGCAAGGGAGATCTTAGGCAAAGAGTTGAAGGAATGAGCCAGAAAAGGGCAGACTTCAGGAAATGTACAGAGCAGACTGTGTCTCTCTTAAGCCTCATTCTCTGACTGAAACGAACATGGAATTTTTTTGTTAACTGACCACTTAGTAAAAGTTATGTCTTCTTCCTTTTCCTTGCTCTTACACCTACAAATATTAAACTATTACTTTTATTTGCTATTCTTGGAGATCTAGCTTTGGATATCACTTTGGAGGATAGGCAGCTTGCACATAGCAGGGGCTTGAAACTAGATGATCATTCTGGTCCTTTTCAACCCAGGCCATTCTATGATTCTATGATTCTATGATTCTATGATGACAACTAACACTTGTTTTTGAAAACCCTCAAGCATTAAGGAAAATATATTCTCGGTGTAGTGATAGTAAGGTAATCAGTAGCACCACTAGTGAAGTGAGCTAGAGGTCATCTATCAAGAAATGTTTTAGGTAGAATTGATCCCAATTTGCTGTGATGGAGAAGAAAATACAGCCTCTTGGGGTTCTTTCTAGAGAAATTTCTATGATTCTTAACACAGAACAAAGTAAATACCAGGGATCTCCTATGCTCTATTCCCCCTTCCATAGAATCATAGAATCCTTAAGGTTGGAAAAGACCACTAAGATCAACTATTACAACCATGACCACGAACAACGTCCCTCAGTTCCACATCCACACAGTTCCTGAACACCTCCAGGGACAGTGAGTCCATGTCCTCCCCTCTCCCCCTTGGCATCCTTGGCAGCCTGTTACAATGCATCACCACTCTTTCTGAGAAGAAATGTGTCCTTCCTGGAGCCCTTTGCCCTTCAGGACTGTCACACAGGGGACTCTCCCAACCAATGTCCTGAACAGTCTTCCCTCCAGAAGTCCAACACAGCAGTTTTGCTGACCCCTCTCCTGACTTAACCAAGAACAGAGAAGTCTATCACAGAATAGCTTCCGACAACTACATATACCAATCCTTCTCTGTAAATAGCAGATCTAGAAAGATGTCTTCCCTGGTAGGCTTTCTTACCAGCTGTGTCAGGAAGTTATCTTCCACACACACCAGGAATCTCCTAGACTGTTTCTTCTCTGCTGTATTGTATTTCCAGCAAATGTCTGATAAGTGGAAGTCCCCTATGAGAATAAGGGCTACTGTTTGCATGACTTCTGTCTGCTGCTTTGCAAATGCTTCATCCTGGTGGTCTATAATAGACTCCCACTGGGATATTAGTTTGTTGGCCTTCCCCCTTACATGTACATACTCAACCTTATAATTAGCAGCACTGAGCTCTACAACATCAAAAGAATCCCTGACATACAAAGTGTTGATTGCTTTGTTTACCAACCTATTTGCTCCCTATTTTTTAACATAAAAAAGCCAAAACTGAAAATTCAGATCTTAGGTGATTGACAGTTCAAGATTCATTCTTGCAATTCATAGAATACAAGTCAGAACTGAGAAATCGCTTGCACTGTACAATTCCTTTAATCATGTTCCTCTCCCACTCTTCCTCAACTCATGATGTGAAAGCAAAAGCAGGTCTCAATCTCTGTAATTTCTAAATTTTCCCCAACAAAGTCTAACAATTAATCACCTGTGAGGTTTTCTACTTGCTTACTTACTTGCATGGCCAGACAGATGGTGTTCAGCAGGATCAAAACGAACATCAGGTATTCAAAATAGGTGGAGTTGACCACATACCAAACTTTGTACTGGTACTGGTTTTTTGGGATGTATCTCCTCAGGGGCCGGGCCTTCAGGGCATACTCTACGCACTGGCGCTGTGAAAGAGATATGGTATGTTTAAAAATCAAAAACAGAATACAAGGTTGATTAGCTACTTCCAGATATTATAAAAGCACAACATGTTTCAATCTATTTTCTTAAATTAATGCTTAGAAGAAGAATTTCTTTTAGGTCATAAAGAGAATGTGTATGTTCTATCTGTTTTCGACATCCATATGTATTTACTTTGGACAGAGAACGCTCATCTACTCTCACTGAGCCAAACTGCACAGCACACATTTTAGTGTAAATATTTTCATTTGTGCAAATCTTGCAGAAAGATTTTTTTTTTACCTGATTCCTGAACGATGGCAGTGAAGCCAGCTTAACGATTCATCTTGTTGGCATTTCCACTTGTTCCACTCTCTGTATATATTTCTCTCGTAAGTTCTTATTGTCAATGCATTTCTATCTTTAGAGGCAGAAAATGGTCATGAATTACCTGGTTCTTGTCCAGCTCACAGTTCTTGTATTCTTGTTCTCCTTGTTCCTGAAATGTGACGATGACGAAACCAACGAAGATGTTCATCATGAAGAAAGCAATGATGATGATGTAGATAATAAAGAAGATGGAGATCTCAACCCTGTGATTATAGATGGGTCCCACATCCTCCATGTGGGAATCAATGGACCTATACAGCAACCTGGAAGCAAACAGGAGCCCAATGCAGAGAAAATCTGCAGCTGTCATGAGGCCTTGTAGGTGATGTTATAAAACTCATCTGTGTGCTTTTCTTCTACTTGTATCAAAATTACTTCATTCATAGATGCACTGACTTGCACTGATTCGAGTATAAACTCTTGCAAAAAAGAGGACACAACTTTTATTAACTTAATACATTTGAACCTGGTCAGGATCAAGGGTGAAGTGTATTTCTAGTTGAACAATAAAAACTTAAACAAGAAGCATGCCCTTCAGTTAACAGAAGAGTCTATGCTGTTGGAAACTGAGTTTTGTGAGAAAAAAGGATCTCAACACTTCTAATTTTGAACTTTTGTTAATGCTGCTGTTGGCATCACCTCGTGACACAGTTCAGGGACAAACCCAGGATACCCTAGCACACCTACGTCAGTCTGACTGAGTGAAGCCAAGGCTATCCTTGGTCTCTATGACCAAGGACGACTCTAGGACCAATATAGGGGACAGCCTGGTGAACTATGTTGTGTCTACCTGCACTGCACATTTAGAATTGGTGGATTTCATAATAGCCCACCGGCTCCATATGAAACTTTTATTATCCCTTTATATACACAGTATTTGTAGCAATTATTGTTACTATTGCTGCTGTTGGCAATAATTTCTTAAGAGCTACAGACAGCGCTGTAAGCTGTAAACAAGTACAAGAACTGCAGTTCATGCAGGACCTGAGGAATTTACAAAGCTCATAATACCACAATGACTGCTGCTACCATTGCTACATTTAATGCTCTAAAATTTTTAAATACTTAGAATGGGAAAGACAGTTCTCTGCATTTGAATTTTCTCTTTTGAAATGAATGAGGACATTAGTAGTGAAGCATTGGACCAAGAAGCACTCACTCTGGCCAGCCCTCAAAGGTTGAGACAGTGAAGAGGGCCATCATGGCAGTCAAGACATTGTCGAAGTCAAACTTGCTGTTCTCCCAGCTCCGGGGCTGGATCATTGGCTGACTGACCTCACCATCCTTGTATGTGATGTAGTATCCTCTGTGGGTGGAAAGGAGAGAGAGAACATGGCAGAACTGCACTTCTGGTACCTGACCCTGAAAGCAGGTGGTCAGTGAAAGGGGCTAAGTGGGAAAGGTCAGACTCACCTGCATTCTGCTTCAGTCTGCTTGGAGCTGTCAGTGCAGCTGTAGAGTTTGCCCTTGAAGAAGAAGAAAGAGGAATGAAGCTTCCTTTCCTAACAGTGGAAGGGGTACGGTTGATCATATACCAGGGAGGCTGTATTTACTAATTGCTTAGCTGCTATGGGTATGTTTATGTGCTCTTTTGCAGGCAGATGTGAATGAACTAGACCAAGAGTTGCCTGTGTCTGTGTACCTCAGAGCACAGACTTTCACTGGCTTGAACAGTGTTCTTCTGTGTAAATCCTGAGGTATAAGTGCACAAAGTGCTGCTGAACACTGATTGTCAGAAGGGTAGTGAAGGGCAAAGAAATAAAAGTAGACCTAAAAACCAGAATGAGTAATCTCCAGTGATTTACCACTGGATGCATGCCCCCTCTTCTGCAAAATGTAATGTAGACAGCCTGCAATTACCAGTCCTTTAGAAAAGCCCCTTTCACCTCTGTCACTAAGTCATGCCACAAGCAATTTGGAGAATAGGGTTACTGATGATTTCTTACAATTACAGATGAGTTGCAACAGTTCTGAATATGATTGACCCAGTTTTGGTAACTCCTGGTAGTAGGAGACCAAGTAATACTGACAGTTCCCCACATTCTATCTCATATGGGAAGATTCCATCTCCCCTTCCTCAAGGTTTTTCGTGATATTTTTCTTCCCACCCCAGAAAACAGCTCGGTGAAATGGATGAATGAATGGGTCAACTGGTTTTACCTTAAACAACTGAACTCCAATGCAGGCAAACATGAACTGCAGCAAAGTGGTGACAATCACAATGTTTCCGATGGTTCGGATGGCAACAAACACACATTGGACCACATGCTGCAAATGGAAGATAGGAACAAAAGTAACTTGTAGGACTGAGTTGCTATGGTTAGAAATGAAGCCCAAGACTATAACAACAAATACAAGAATTTCATTTAGCTATTGCCCACTCAGTAATGTCTCAGGAGAAGGGAGAGAAAACCAATGTGTAACTTTTATCACCCTACTCTTCAAAGCAGGCAGAAAGAGCTGGAAAATACCAGAGCTCTACTCTCTGAAATGTATGGTTGCACAGCCTTACATAGTTGGGCACTCACCAGTCCACATGAAGAAATTTAACTAATAGAGCAAGGCTTGTGAGCCCATCTGCAACCCTATAGAAAATGACATAATTTAACATTAGTGGTGATGCTTAAACACTATCTGAAATGTCACAAAAATCCTTGTAGCCTGAAATAACTTGAATTGGTAATTTGCAGAAGGCATTGGGATTCTTCTAACCTTTAGTCCTTTGGCTCTGTTGATGGCCCTCAGTGGTCTAAGCACTCGCAGAACACGCAAAATCTTCACCACATTGATGGCACTGGATCTGGGAGAACATATCAGGAAATTTGAGAGAGACAAAAATATAGTGAGTGTCTGAAATCCTACATAACCTTAGACTGTAGACAACTACGGTCAATTATCTGCTACTTGCTGTGGCATCTCAGGGGTAAGAAAATCATTCTTGTGTCACCTTCATAGGTCTTGCTTCCTGATCTGGGCAGCCTTAGTATGCATTCTCCTTAACACTATGCTGTGTTAATGAAAGGAATGGAATATGGACAGGGATTTTTTAATAAGCAGAGAAAATTGCAAAATACTCTGTAGCTATCTAATGGAAACTGTGCCAAGATGTAGGCACCACAAGACTTTTTCAGGTAAGTCTTAAACAAACATTCTGCTGAAATATTCATAGAAGAATGGACAGTACAGACAACCTGGGCATTAAAGTACACTGCCAGGTAAGGTGTGATCCTGCAGTGTGTTTGGCCTCTGATTCTAGTCTAGTTAGAGCTGTAGGAATGAAACAGGATGTCAAAATATCCTCTGAGCTATTATTAAGATTTCTACTGAAAGCCCAATGGTCCTGAAAAATCTTTCTGCTTGACTTACTGAGCTCTTAAACAGATCATACATGAGCTGCTAACCTGTGAAGAGAACAACAGGGACCTGATTTTTTATTAAGCATGCTATTACTTAGGAAACTTTCAATCCAACACAAACAGTTTCATATATCCAAGTGGATCTGTAAATTATTAAGAAAATTAGCAGATCACAATAAAAAATGTAATCACAGAAGTGGATTCAACCGCCACCAGTACTCCACACATTCTTGCACTGCTCTTAAATCACTTGATAGTCTTTCATTGACCAAGACTCACAGCATACTGGGAAGCAGCAAAACACTATCACCCTATTCTATAAAGAAATAATGAGATGGAACAGCAAGTCACTTAACTGCCCTGATCTGACAAGTGACTCATACATCTTGGAACAAAGCTGAGTGTTATAATTCCCAGTGGACCAAATTTCTTGTTCTCATTTGATCTTTCAAGAAGATCCTCTATCCAGATCATCGGTATGATATCCCAGCCATCAGAACCCCTCCTGAGAATGTGTTTTTATGCCTCTTGAATCATCTGAGAAAAGTGTCTTCAGGCTTATGAGAATAATCTTCCCCAGATGAAATGATGAGATTGAGGTACCATTTCCCAACCCTGCCCTACTGTCCCCCCCAAAAAAACAGTTGAAAATAGCTCACTCACTGGATTCCAAAAGAGATGAGAGAAACGCTGACCACCAGCAGGTCTAAGATGTTGAAATAGTTTCTGCAGAAGGAGCCCTTATGGAGGAAAGCCCCGTATGCGGTCATCTGCAGGAAGGCACATGAAGACACAAACACACTTTGCCATTAGCATCTGTTCAGAAACTAAACCCATTTGGTTGAGCTCAGAGTATATATTTGGGTAGGAGTGGCATTTCTAACATAGCAGACTATCTACCCACAGACCCCAAAGGAGAATTTGAGTCCCCATGGAAAGAAGAGAGAGTGAAGATGACAACAAGATAACTATGAAAGACCTAACTAGGGAAAGCCAGTACTAGGTTTAGGGAAGAAAATATGCATTTTGAGTGCATAGAGTACATAAAATTTAGAATCGGTAAAGCAGTAAAATAATTGTTTGCAAAAACTACTTCTTGCAATTATGAGTTTCCCTTTTTCTTCAGTGGCAGAGGACACGTGAGTATTATGCTAAGTATTATCTAAAGGCATCTTTAGCTGAACTGAATAAAAAGCATGAAACAGAAAGGGCCCTTTTGTGATGCTTTTTAATGCACAGCTGCAGTGGACAGTTGAGCTCTCTTCCTTCTGCGAAAAAAAAGAACAGAATTCCTAAGGGATTTAATTTCTTCAGAGCTGAAGCAAAACATTAGGTGGAATTTCTGTTCTCTTCAGTTTGCTCCTTCTGTTCATTTCAATCCTACATCCTTTTTCCTACCACTACCTAGTTTCTTTCATTTTTTATTTTGCAAGAAGTTGCATTTTCTCCTTGGTTTTCCTAACAAAACCCAAGGTAATGTTCGACATAGAGAGGTTTGCTCATGGAGGAAGTCATTATGAACACCATTCAGTTGAGGAAGGGAAAGATTTTAATTATTTTACCTGCGCTCTCTACCCTTTCTGGGTACAAAGGGGTACTGAACACTTGCTGGTGCCAAGGAGGATGTCTCAGCTCCAGAACTGGATTAAGTGACAGAAATGTTAATGTTATAAATAGAATTGGGTCTCAGTCACAGTGTCAAATCTAAACACTTCTGAGCTCACAAAAGTAAAGGCCTTGACTTTAAATTTTAGAATGAGCTCAGTTTTAGAATGTGACTAGATGAGTCTAACATGGTGAGAGAGGGTGAGGGTTTATTTTATCACCTACCTTAGCTTCAGTGAGTGATGTAAAATAATTCCTTTGAAGATACCCCATTCCCACAACAGCTAATCTCATTACCTGGGCTAGCAACATGGGCTTCTAAATTTAGTCCTCTGATTCTCATCTAAGTTAGATGTCTATAGTAACCTGAAACAGACACCATGAGACTGTTCCCCAAAGATTGGATTGTTCCAACTGAGAAGTATGAACAAGAAATTCAACCTGGGTTTTTCTGGCTCCTGTTGATAGCTCAGGATGGCACAGCCTCTATCGATTTCCAGACATGCCTACCTGTGACAACTGCAGTCAGAGGAGAGTGGAAAGGCACATGGTATATCAGATTATTTTTTTCACCAAACATTCATGACATCAGGGAACCAGCTATCAATCAATCAGACAGAACTGAGAGGGGAGGAAGTATAAACTCTCAGCTTGGCTTAGAATTTATACTTATAAAGACATATTTGATTGGGAAAGGGGTGGGGAGGTTCTTGCCATAACAAAGGAGGTAAAGGTGCCCTTTACTTGTTAGATTTTGTATGGCAATCTTGAAAGAAAGGAGACACCATTGAAATCAGGAGGGGAAGCTCTGCTGAATTTATGATGTATACAAACTGTGGTTCTCTCAAACTTGTGGAGAGAATATATATATATTTTTCTACTGAAGAGACACTCAAAGAGTGCATAAACTATGTCTGCCTCCCACTTGGGGCACTGAACAAAGCTCAGGATGCCATGTAAAGCCAAACAATAACTAACTTCAAAATACTGCAAAGTTGTTCACCTTGCTAACATTTATCAGACTCCACCATGGCAGTGTGAGTTTTGTGGATACTGCCATCAACATGAGGTCAGATAAAGCTTGTTTCTTCACGGCCTTGATAATCACATAGTCATTTACTCTTCCACTTCTTATTATTTACTCCAGCTTTTCTGTTGTGTGAAAGATTTTGCTTAATACAAGGCAGCTGAGAAACAGGCCCTTAGAAACCAAGGAAATTGTGAGGCAGAAACTATAGGATAAGAGCAGAAGAATTTCTTAAATGTTGGTAGAACTTGCACCTCTCTTCCACTTAGAGCTGGAGGAAGTTCAGGGATGCTGAGCTAAATCTTCTCATGTTAACAGGAGGACATCGAGGAAGTTCAAAAATAGGTACTATGCAGTACACTTCCCTGATGAAAACAGAGCAATATGCCAATGAATTAAGGTATTTTATGCTTTGTCTGAAGTCATTAGGAGCGTTACCGTTTGCTTCAGTGGTCGCAGAATTGCTGCTGTAATTTCAAACAGGTGGGATGATGTCCTGATGTAGAAAGCCAAGCACTGAACTATAATTTTTAAGTGTTGCTGTTGAGTTGCTTTCCTTTTTTGACAAGCCTTTCGGTGTTCACATTTCCTGTTCACATTTATTATGCAAACACAGATGCACATACCACAACAGCATAATATGTATACCTCTTTGGAGAATATTATGGTTTTGGTGATTTAAAATCATATCAAAAGCATGGCTCTCTACAAAAATATGCACAGGCCACCCTACTTGCCAGTCTCCAGATTAGATACTGTTATTAGGGTCTTCAGCTGAAAGATCTGAGCAACGTGAGGTTGCTGCCTGCCAGCACTTAGCACCAGCTTGCTGAGAAAAAAAACAAACAAGCTGCCAAGCAAACCTAACATTTAGAAAGACAGAACTTTGCTCAATTATTGTTATTTAAATTATTAGCCTACAAATTTGGGACAATTAGAATTAAGAACAAGGCAGCCTATTTTTATTTTCTTCTGAGCTAAAAACATTCTGCTGCACATTTCCTTTGGTAGAGGGCACGTTTCCTGGGAAATACAAAGCCAGTTTTAAGAGGCACTGCAGCAGTTTACATTTGCAGCCACAGTCCTTTGTGTTTCAGTGATTTGTATTCTTGGTTATCTCTCCACACCTGAAAAAATTAGCTTATGCACTGTGTTCACTGGTAGAATCACTGCCTGGCTCCTATATTTGCACCCTGTAACCTTACAGAAGTCATTGGCTGCTCTCTGGTCCAACCTCATGACCCGTGCAGAACTGAGACTTTCTCTTTGAGTTGTAAGACGAATAAGAGGAGTATGAGCTCAGGGTTCTTTGAACAGCAAATAAATTCTGTTTTGGAAAAACTGGCCAGGGCAGTGAGAGTATTTTCTGGGGTGATGGCCTTTTTCTTGGTCCACTCCTACTTGTCATCCTGTCATTGCATTTCCCCTAAAAAGCACTGTGTTGATATAGGTCTTATTTTACAAGTTCACACAAGGTTTTTAAGCAACTAGCAAAAGCATAAAACCAAAAGATAAGCAATCTTTTGTGCAGAGAGTTAAAGGAGTTAAAGAAAAAAAAAAAAGGAGAGCAACAAAGAGCAAGAGAAGGCAGAAGAGAAAGAAAGAAAGAAAGAAAGAAAGAAAGAAAGAAAGAAAGAAAGAAAGAAAGAAAGAAAGAAAGAAAGAGGAGAGAGAGGAGAAAGAAGCAGAAAATGAATTTATTGCTCAGATTGGTTACCTTAAGAATAATTTCTAATGTAAAGATACTAGTGAAGACATAGTCTGCATTGCCTAGGATCTGAAAAATAAGCACAATTGGGTTAGTTGTACTGAGCGTGACCCAGGAACAAACAGGCGTGTGTGTTAGCAACAGATAGTGGCAGAAAACTAGTAAGCTTGTGAACAGGTAATGGTAGAGAAGATGGGCACTTTACCTTCAGAGCAATTTCAATGGTGAAAATGACAGTAAAAACTATATCAAAATAAAAGAGAACCTGAAAAAACAAAAGGGAATAGGAGTGGGGAAGGTAGATCAGTGACTGGCCATTGGAATGGGAAATCACAGTTCAAAAGCAAATACACAAGTCTCTTAACAAGGGAAAAAGGAGGACTATATGGGAAATGGTTTTGTAACGACGTCCTGTAGAGTGCAGTGAAGGTCCTGACACATAGGACAATCAGCACATTACATGAAATATTTTCTAAGTTACAATCCCAGGAGGGCTCTGGAGGGAAAACAAGCTTTTGGCTGTTATTACTGCAGGATTTTCTTTCTTTATTGATTATTTAGTTATTTATTTCTTGATTGTGATAAAGAGCAGACAATGTAAGGGTTTTTGTTAAATAGATTTCCAAACTGAGAACATGAGGATTTCTGGTCTCTCAGTGGAAAACTTGAGATTCCTAACTTAAATTCAGGCTTTCAGGCTTGTTTTGTGTCACTCAAAAAAGCAAAAAAATGTATCCAGACTGCAAATTGATGCACAAGCTTTCTTTTTTCTTTTTCCTCTACCCTGGGTTAGGGTGAAATAGAAATGCTTTGCCAATTGAACAGAATCACTGTGACAATAATCTAGCCATGCACCAAATGTGTCCAATTTATATATTCTATCTTTCCGTTGACGTTCTGTAAAACAGGCAAGCTAAAACACCCATCATTCCCATCAATTTAGATCCAGTGGTGGGCATAGCAGTAGCATGCATAGCAAACCACAAGAAGGGGCCCTCCAGTGTCACAGAAGGCAGCAGCAAGTCTGGAAGGGTTAAATGATTTGCAGAGTAACAGCATCAAGGATGGAGATGTCTTTCACTGCCCATTGATCTACATCTCACAAAGGTAAATGGGAACTCCTTTACTGACTAGTGGGACCAGAACTGAACTCTCTTTGCTTCCAATGAATTCCAATATCCCAAACCGTTTTGGTGTTACCTACACTGGAAAAGGTAAAAATTACAAGTTTTGTGCCCATGGATAACTGTTAATTTAGCTTAATCAAGTTCTAAATGTGAAGGCCAATAAATGGAATCAGCAGAAACCTGATTAATTTTCAAACTGAAGCCTCTACTGCTAAAACACTAACAAATATACTGAAGTGAGCTGTCCTCTCCCTTCTTATAGGTCTTAATTCTATCTAGGTGGTTTTGCTCTAATCCAGGTGGATAAATTCTTACAGCTTGGTACATCCTGGGCAATAAAGCAACTACTGCAAACCAGAAGATTATTTTAGATCACACTGTTAAAGCATGATTCTAATCTAGACTAATTTGCAGACAATGAAGGTCAAATAGGGACATGTGTGACCTACTGTTGGTTTGTAACCTAAAAACCCTCAAATCTCTACAGGATTTTTGACCCCAAGACTAATGCAGAAGTTGTTCTGATCTCTTCAGTTCTAGCTTAGGCTCCGTAACTTTTTGCAATTTAGAGAATTAAAAAAGGGCCATTTCAAGGATGGATGGACATCAGTTGCATTCTATATTAATTTCCACACATTACAGCTGGAAATGTCCCCTCATGTTGCTGCCTTATAGGTCCTGACATTTGGTTATTATATCAGTGGAATAATTTTATAATCAATGTACTGGATTCATGGGTACTTTCAGGCTAGTTTGCATGACTCCACCGACAAAAAGCAGCCATAAACTTGATTAAACTGGATGATTACACTGGGCCTGCAGCTGTTTTACATCACCAGAACACTGCAAATCAGCTAGGACACGTTGGTGAACCTGTACCCAGAGCTGCAGCTCATGAAGATATTCCATACAGATGAAAAATCTCACCTGTGTAACTGGTACTATTTACCAGCAGACACACCTATTCTTCCCCAAAATATATATTTAGTCCAGAATATATTAAAAAAGAAAAAAACAAAACCAAAAAAAGGGAGACTATTGCCAGGCTGGAGAGACACTTGCACAGACTTGCTGCCTGAGCCCCGTGTGACACAGGAGAGATGCAGCCACTACTTCACCCCAGGGGAGACGCAGTATCCAGGCCTTTTCGTTAGCCCTTGCTGGAGGAGCTGCTCTCTGTTCCTTCCAGCTCTGGGACAGTTTGTGTCAACAAGAGCACTGGTCTGCAAGAGTCACAGTGAATGCCTGCTTATGTTGTCCCACAGTGAGGGCAGGGTAGGTTGGTTGTTTTCAGCTTGCTTTATTTCCCTCACAGGCACAATCTTACTGTTCTACTGCCAAAGTGTAAAGGCAGACCACTTTTGCAACCCAAACATCTTGTCAGTGTCCCCTGGCATGACACATTTTAAACACCCGTACCTGCAAAAATTAAACACAGAATTTCATGCAACATCAATGGGTTCAAATACACAACATAACACTTTGCACTAAAACTTCAGCTCTTTTATTTACTACTTTTTTTCTTATTTAAATCTCTGCTATGGATTCTGCAGCTGCTTCTGTCAGAATCCAATATGTCAGCTGATACCATTCTGCAGCGCTGATATGTACTGATGTACTTCTAGTCCTACATGGTGGGCACACTCATCCATGTAAAAGCAGATTGGTACTGTAACAGGTTGGGCTGTTATTTTGTACCCTCCTTCAGGAGGAAATGCAAAGCAACTCTGAGATAAATTCAGGAACAAACCTTCTCTGCATGCATCTGTGCATTTACATGTGTGCTCAGGCCAGGATAGTTCTGGGAAGTAGGACACTGAGCATTAAATTAAGCATTATTAATTTAATAATCTTATTATTAAAAAAAGAAAAAAAAATTGTTTATGTCTAGCAAGCTCTTTCAGCATAAAGGCACCAAATTGCCACTGCAGACAGTAGAGATCAGAAGTCTCACATATGGTTGATGACACTTCTCATTTCTGTAGTGATCCCAGATTAATGGAAACTACCACTGGCAAAGCTAAGAACTGGGCATTTCAAAAGGCTAATAAGAATGGCCAAGAAGGAAACTGAGAATATATCTGTGTGCTGAATGCCTTCCTCTTCTTCCCCTAGCTTGGCCAGGAGAGGAGCATGGCATATTTTCTGAGGATTATCTCAAATTCAGTGATGGCTTTGTAGCTTGTGCTGAAACAGCCTGATTCTAACGTGAAAGACACCAATTTCCCCCAGAGTGATGGCATCAAACTCAAGAACTGTACTTCTGATTTACACTAGTGTGAACAAAGACAAAATCAAACCCTGAGCTTTTTAGTTCAAAAAAATAATGTGTTGGGAGAACAAATATTTCAAAGGGAACTTGCACATCTCCCAACACAAAATTCTCTGGACCTCAATTTTCTCCAGCCCATTTTTAAAGCCTTTAATTCCAGTGAGCAATAATTTTGCTTTAGCTCTCTATCATTTCTTTTCCTACAGACACTTCCAAAATTAACTCGAGGCCAAATTCTGCTCTGATTCATTTTCCCTGTACGTTCACACACAGTGTACAAAAGGCATAAGCCAGAGCAGAGAGCCACTACCAACACCTCTGATGTAGTCTTTTCTGTGTTTCTTGACTTCACCTCGTGAGCTGCTTGTGCTACACTTTTAATACACAGCAAAGGAAGGAGTGTGATAAGCATACTTGGTTCCTAAAGGAGAGGTGCCGAACGGGATCCTCAGCTGCCAAGGAGATGCTGCTGAGCAAGATGAAAAATAGGATCAGGTTGGTGAAAATGTTATCATTAACGATTCGATGGCAGTGGACACGAAACCTGAAAGAGAGAGGAGAGGCACAACTTTATCTCTCAGAGAACAGGAAGACCTGGGAAACATTTCCCTCTCCTCTTTAGCTGTTAAGACTCTCCCTGAGGAATTGCTCTGCATAGCAGCTTCACTCTACCCTGGCAGAGAATAGCATCCCAGCAGTTGTGCTTTGCCCTGCTGAGTGCTCAGCAGTCTCAGCTCCCCACATAATGCAGTGATGTGCACAGGGGTAACTGGCTGCCTGCAGGAGTCAGGCTTGGTTCTCCATTTAAATATGCTCTACAGCCTGTCAAACCAAAATTACATCCTTTCCATTCATTGAAACGTTCCCCATTTATATAGAGGGTAAGCAGGAGAAATGGGTTTGGGGATGAACAATATCATTCTGAGATGGGGCTAGATGGTCACAGGATACGAGGCATGAGAAATCTACCTGCACAAATCTGGCAAAATGGCTATAGCCCAGGCAGACATTTCCAAAGGGTTTCTGGGAGGTTATCATGCCATACAGGGCATCTACTAAAGCTCAGCCTAATATGAAGTGCTGGTGTTCTTAGTGAGAAAATGGCCTGTAAGCAGTAGAGTCTCCCATCAAAGAGTAGAAGGCTTACTTGAAGCTATTGGAGTACCTTTCACACAATTATATCAGGATATGAGGAGTTAAACCTCATAACAGTCCTATGCATAATTCTAGAGGCACTTCATTAATCTATTTAGCTCTACTTTTGGCTGTTGAGCAGCCAAGCCCCTATTATAGCAATTTTACAGATGATTGCAGAGGTTAATTTACTTTTTCAACAGGCAACAGTGGGGGTGGGTGGCAAAGCCGACATTATTGTCCATGAGTTCCAATCATCATCAGTCTCCCTCTGTTGCACATACCAAGGAAAAGTGGCACAAGCCCTGCTGTGGGAAGACAAGCTCTGAATTCTTTTGGGCCTTTACAGTCCTGCCTTGCTCTGAGGCTGTGTTTAGTGGCAAAGTCTCCAAGGGAGATGTTGGGATACGTGGCATTGATCAGTAAGCTCTTTCCTGCACACTTAGAAAGGTATATTTTCATGCCATAGTTCAGCCCCCCACTCATAGTACTGGTCTCACACACTGGCATTGGAAAGAGAACTGGAGTAACGTGAAGCCAGGCTGCCCGAAGGAGACTGGGGGAAGAAGGTGAAGAATAATCCTCTCCTCAGGCTCCCCTCAGAGCTATGGATTGTTGTCCTCTTTGTTTCTTTACTTGCATGCTCATTCTTGGTGAGTGGAAATATGCAGAAATGCAAAAACTGGAAGTGAATTTTGAGCAGCTATTAGGACATGAAGCTCCTACCTCACGTTTGACTGATTGCATGATGGCTTGCTTACAATCTGGACACGAATTTGTTGGGGAGTTCCAATTACCGGCTTCCCTCTGAATCCCTTATTTCCAAAGCTTTTATTATTTGTGTCTTCAATTAGACTTGCAGGTGCTCTGTACTGCCACTGCATATCGTCAGAGGGCTTTCTACATTTGTGCTTACATGGAAATTTCATGCCAGAAATCTCTTCTTGTTACAGCTGAGCAGCATCTTAAATACCTGTTGCTAGGACTGAAGATGAAAAAAGCGCTGGCATCAGGCATGGGCACAGCCTTTTCCTTGAGGTGCAGCTCAGACATTGGGCGAGGCCGAGGGCCAACAGGCATCTCAGGTTCTTCCTCATCTTCCTCTGCTGCAATAAACATTTTTATTATTTCACACAAAATGTTCTTTTTTATGCAAAGTATGACCCCTCATGGAGTGGTGAGACATTTGTTTCTATTGAAATAAGAGTTACTAACTTAGAAACATAAAAATAGGATGATGAAAGCCTGAGAATTATTGTCCATTTCCCTCCTCTGAGGCACCGACCACTGCCTTGAACCTATCCTGGCAGAGATTGATCAAGACTGTCTGTAGAACCATCAATGCTGCTAAGTCCACAATATCCTCTCAACAGTCTCTTCAGATGCTTCACTGTCCTTTCTGCAAAATACTTCCCCCTAGTGACTATCTTTAGGCTTCCTTGCTGTGGTCTAAATCCATAACTTATTTTCTTATTGTCCACGGGTACAGAAAAGAGAGAAATCCCTTCCTCTTGCAGAAGGCTTTTACATACTTGTTTGTGCCAGGCTTTCTTTTTCTTAGATAAAAACAACAGTCTTTCCTGAGATGGTGTGTTCTCTAGATCATTCTCACTACTTTCCTTTGGATTTTTGGCAGAATTAAGCTGCTGTTGTGGTCCTACTGGTGCAAAGGAGAGTTAATTATTTTTTATATCTTATAATGCCATTTTGCTGTTTAAATGCTTTTCATAGGCACTTATTTTCATCACAGTCTTGTGTTAATTTGCCACCAGTTTTTGGTTTCTGTGAACCATTGACTCTACAACATAATGGTTGCTTCGCCCTTCACCCCCTTTTGTATTTATGCTGCTGATGATTCCTATGAGTGGCACTTTGACCTCATCCTTACTGAACTGCACCTTCTTGTCTTCAGACTATTCCTCCAGTTTATCAGCATGTTTTGTAGTCCTCCTCGCAAGCTCTCCATGGAGCCATTGCTGCACCCAGGCTTGTGTTTTGATGAATGCATGTATACCATAAAGCAAACATGGAACACAGGTATTTCAACATACACCTATCAGAAATCCTTAAAACTACCTTCTTTCAATATTCAATGGGGAGAAGAATAATAGGGCAGGTGACAAATCTGAGCCTCTTGAACCTGATGCCTATGGAGCAGAACTCCAGGCCCTGTACAGACCAGTGAGAACACTCAAGGAAGAAACTGCAGAGATGGAAACTAAGTGGTATGTGAAAGACAGCCTTCCAACTTTGAGTTTTTCTTCTACCTGCTGAAGTCAGAAGCTTTTTTGTAAATGACACAATGGGATTTTGCTATTTTAAAGTTCACAATTCTCTAACCTAATTAGCAAGACAGGAAGAAATATTTCAAGAAGGGATCCTGACAACTGATTTATCTTCCAGTCAATGCAAAAGAGGAAAGTGTAGTTAAAGGGTTTATCCTAACTCCATAAAGTGAGATAAATTCTAGGAAAAGCCTGTTCCTTCAGGGCCAGGTATTGCACTTCATCTGGTAATGGACATATTAAGAACAGGTGAATCAGTAAAGATCCTAACCTAGATGTCAGAGATGGGAGAAAAGTGGCCTTTTCAATGCATGCTTTTTTTGCATGCAAATAGGATTCTTTCTTTACATTTCTAGTAGCAAGAGTTTGGCTCAAGTTCACTTGATATATTTTTGGATATGTTTGATCTGATACACAGTCTGCACTTTTTAATCTGGTCTATTTTTTAACGGCTCAATTTTATGTTGTAGCACACTTAATAATACCCATTCTACAGTTTTATTCCCTTTGAAGTACTTTTGTGAATAGTACTTTGAAAAAATAGTGCTAATATTCATATTTATATAATATTACAATACTTTACACTTGCACCTTTTATCTACAGATGTCAAAGTGGATTGACAAGGAGTGGGGTAAGCAAATTCTTTCCTCTTTAACAGTCTGGAATACCAATGCCCACAATCATGTAGGATGTTTGAGAGCTCTCACTAGAAAGACTATTATTCTGAGCCCTAGTTCTGTGCTATCAATATTAGATCTTTTTTTTTTTTTCTTTCTTTTTCTTGAAGCAAGCTTTACTTAAAGTTTTTTAAATTTTTTTTTTCTTCTTCTTCTTTTTTTTTTTCTTTTTTTTAATAGGTACAGGAGAATGCCTCTGGAAAATGGACTCTTAGCAGAAGGACCAGTCCCATGAAGATTATAAGGAAGACTGTTTCTCTCCTCTTTCTCTTGTGTCTGCCATAAAGCAAGAAATATATTAATGACTTTGGCAACCACATAACTGCAGACTGGAAAACACACTGAGTTCATCAGTTACGGAGAAAGAATAATGTTTGAAATGTTTTTCATTTCAAGTAGGGTCTAGGGCACATAAGAAAGGAAAAAGTATAACATTATTTACAGCATCAGCTCAGGTTGCTGTGTAAGCTAACTACCAGTATAAAGAAACAATATATTGCACAGGTGTCAGCATTTATACAAGCAAAGGTCAATATAGTATTCACAAGCTGGCTGGGAAGCATGTCAGCTGCAATCTCACACTTGTTCTTCGACTATTTCCTATACCTAGGACACACCACTGTTTAAAAAGTGACTTTTCCATTCAAGCCTGCCATGAAATCATGAAGAAGCAAGATTCAGTCACCAAGTTGAGATCTAGTTTAGAACTCTTCCGAAATTCAAGAAAACTCAAAACTTGGATTGTCATCTTGAGTTACACTTCATGAGAACAGTTGCATCCTTTGGTTGTGACGGACACACAGGCTACAGTGCAGTATCAGTGATGGATTCAATGGGGAAGCTTTTTTTCTTTACTCTATACAAAGACCAGAGCTGTCGTATAAGGACACTGCTTTGCTTCAAGCTTCCATAAATCACCTCAAGCCTTCATCTGACCCTCATCTGATGTTCTGAATTCTTTGTCTGTTTCTGTACCAGACCACAGGACTTGTTCCCTGTCTTCCTATAATAAACATGTCAGCATAATAATCCCTCTAGTGTACACAAATCTCTGGAAGGAATAGTCTCTCCCTCCAACTAAGTGGCTAGGTGAACTGATGAGCTGCAAATACACAGTGTATTCTGGGGACTAAGAGCAATACTGTGCAGCAAAAACATTCAGAAGAGGTTATTGAGAAAACTCTAGTTGAGGCAACAGAAAACTAATAGGAAATGGAGAGGGGTAGATTTAAATAATAAAGGAAAAACCGAGTTGGTGTGAAGGATGTTTTCCCAGGAGGGTTGCATTTAGCTGCACAGCACCTTCTGTAGCACAGCAATCATCAGAAGGATTTTGGGCTGATCTGGTGATCAGAAGGGAGCTGATGAAGGGACAGTGGTACACTTGGGGATTGGGAAATTCTTGCTTGCTAATGCCAGTGAGGTCCTTGGAGTTTTGTTCCCCAGACTTGCCTACATGAGACAGATGTGAAATGCCACTTGTGCTCCAAGAGGGTACTGGTGCTTCTGAGCTTTGTACTGAAAGACAGAAGACAACCTAGCGTACATCTGCATGCCAGTCCAAGGATTGGCAACCCAAAGCAGGAGTTTAAAAGTGTTTTTGCTTTATTTCCTGACCTCTAATCCTACACATGTCTACAGATAGAAAATCCATAACAAACTGTAGATTTGTTTTTTGTCAAACATTCAATTTGCTAGCCTATTTCTAAATTTTCTATGGGAGGTAACTGAAATACAATTCTATTATCAGTAGGCTTAAATTTGTTATACAGGTATGTGTATCTTTACTTTAAAAAATATAACAGTCTACAAATTCAGGCTAGTTGAGAAACAGAAACAGAACTGTTTCAGGCTGTTTTAATTTGTTCTTGTAACTGAAGATTCCTTAAAACAGATTAGTAACTGGGGATGGGTGTGCAGTGAATGCCCTGTGTCTACAGAGGTGCTTGGAAGGTTAAATCCAGAGTGATCTGCCCTAAAAAATATCAAAAGTGAACTGTATTTTATGGTGTTGGAAACACAGTCCACTCCTGATTAACAGGCTACAAATATGGATAAATATGAATATGGCAAATTCACTTTTTTTTTTTGTTGTTCTGAAAATCAAATGCAATGAACAGTTTTCCTTTCTGACTGTCTGAAACTCTCACTCATCTATTTAAAGTGAACTATTTCGTCTTTTTTTACCCTATCACATCAACCTATTAACATACATTTTTTAGGAATCATAGAATAGAAAAGAATGTAATTTATTACCTATTACAGTCTGTTATATAATCACAGAAATGAAGACGGGCAGAGGAAGAAGAGATCACACATAGCCAAATGTCTGCCAAGCTAGGATCAACTAATTATTATATCTAAGTCTTTTCTGGCAGATATTTTTCTAACCTGTTCTTAGCCATATTTGGTGATGCTAGGTTTCCGCAATCTTCTTCACAATTATTCAGAGCCTCACTACTAGAAAATCTTCCCCTTGTGTGAACCTGTTAATTCCCTTAATCATAACAGATTGAGATTATTTACCTTCTACCGTAACAACCTTTTATGCATTTGAAACCATTTCCCCTGTCTTCCCTGGCTCAAACAACCACAGCTCTTTCAGTCTCAGTTCAGCCTCTCCTTGCATTGCTTTCACTTTGCCCTTCTAGGCTCATTCCAATTCAGCTCCACTTTTCTTAAGTAGTGCACCCAAAACAAGATTATATCTCAACGGAGACCTCAACTGCTAAAGACTAAAAGAGTTGTTTTACTCTGGTTAGCTTTCACTGGCCTGTTAGAAGAAACCTGTAAATGGACGAAAGGGTCATGTTTTCACTGTTTATAACTACTTGTTGCCTTTTGACAGGTGGCAAAATGTTATTGGCTTCTGGTGAGCTTGTGATTACAAGATTCAAATTCTTTTCTCAAGGACTGTTACCTAACTACTGTCACCTAAGATCCTTTATTTGTGAGTTGTTTATTCCTGCCTATGTAGAGCCTGGCACTTTCAATTTTATTTAGACCATTTATCCAGTTCCTCAAGAGCTCTTTGAATTCTAATGCTGCCCTTCAGTATGCTTTCTGTCCCTCCTAGCTTCATGTCATGTGCAAATATAATAAGCATATTTCCTTTTCCATCATTCAGGTCATTAACATTGAACTGAACTGAACTCAGGACAGGTCTTTGGGTTGTAGAACCTCATTTTGGTTATTGCTACTCTCCACGTACAGAGTCTGACCAATTTATCTCCCAATCATCTAGACCATTTTTTTTCTAGCTGGCTTATGACAATGTTTTGAGACATTCAGAACATTGGCAAAGTCAAAGCATCTATCTACTTCTTCTCCCCTGTCTTGTCAGCCCCTTTTAGAAGAAAACAAAAGTGGCTTAATGTGATTTGTTCTCAGCAAATCCATGTTCCTGTTAGTCTTCTTCTTATCTTGCAGTGTTGTATTTGTTTAGTTATTTGTTTCAACACTTTTCCAAGAATGGAAGTTGAACTGACCTCTGCTCCACCTCTACCCACCATTTTAAAGACTTGGCCTTCAGGAATTCTCAAAGTAAAACTGCTCTGTGTTCTGAGATTGCTTCATCCAATTTTATATAAATAATTTGAGGATGAAGTTCATTAGGTCCAAATGATCAATTCTAGGCTGAGTTTACATCTTTAGAATCATATTAATAAAGTTGCACTGACTTTTTGATTTAAAAATTCCTAAAAGGCATTCAGCACTTTTACCTTCATAAGTATCTGTTGTGAATATTCCCTGACATAGAATACTGAAAAAACGGACTGAAAATATATATCTAATCATGTAATGTGTGCTCTACAGAGAATCATATCAAGTACCACTAACCACTACAGGAAATGCAAAGGAAACATAGGCAAGTAAAGTGTCACTAGCAAGGTGAGGAAGGGGATTCCCTCTGCTCTGCTCTTCTGAGACCCCATCTGGCATACTGAATCCAAGCCTTGTGCTCCCAGAACAAGAAAGATATAGAGGTGTTGATGCAGGTACAGAGGAAGCCAAGAGGATGCCCAGAGGACTGGTGCACCTCTCTGATGAACAAAGGTTGAGGGAGCTGGGCTTGTTCAGCCTGGAGAAGAGAAGGTTCTGGGGAGACCTTGTAAAAAGCGTTCCATTTTTTAAAGGGGGCCTAAATGTAAGGATGAGGAGGGTGAGGGGAAAGACAAGAGGCAATGGTTTTAAAGTGAAAGGGAGTAGGATTAAATTAGATTTAACAAATAAATTCTTCACTCTGGAGATAGTGAGACACTGGGACAGGCTGACCAGAGAAGCTGTGGATGTATGATCTCTGGAAGTGTTCAAGGACAGGTTAGATGTGGTTTTGGGAAACATGATCTAGTGGAATGTGTCCTGCCCCATGGCAGGTGGTTTAGAACTGGATGGCCTTTAATGTTCCTTTCAACCCAAGTCTTCCATGATTCTACAAATTTAATTGCATCACCTTCTTCCATCTCCCACATTACAAGATCAGCTTGCTTGCTATCATAATTTGGCTCTATGTACACTAGCAACTGGAACGTTTTTTTTTTTAGATCAGGAATAAGAGAAAACAGAGAGATACCTGGTGCTTCTGTCGTGGGATACGGGCTCTTTTCTTCATTTTCATTTGGCTGATAGTCATCCATGTTAATCTAACAGAAACAGAGGAAAAAAAGGCTCAAACATAGTAGAAGGTTTTCATTCCTTTCAAAACTCAAGCTGTGCACATAATCTCTGCATAGACTGTGGTGCTAGCAGCAGACCTTTGTAGCAGGTGGAGATTCTCCATCAGCAGTGATTGATTTCAGCTCAATTTTCTCCTCCTTTGTCTCCTCCTCCACAGCTGTTTTCTCTATCTCCTGCTTCTTTTCAGGACTAGCAGTCCTAACAATTTGACAAGATAAAAAGAAAACAGTTACAAAGGTGAAAGGCTGTTTCATGTAGTACAGCACACACCAAGAGAATGATCAGCTGACTATCACCTCAATTCTGAGTCCAGCTTATATTTCAGTGGCTGCACCTCATCCTCTTCTGCTCTGATTCCATATAGTATCCTTTTACTTCATAGCTTTCTCAATGGCATGTGTTTATATATGTGTATGAGAGTGCACATGGAGAAGTAGGTGACTGCATTTCTGTATACACACACTTTCTAGGCATGTGACTAGATATCTTCTCTTTGTTCACTCAATAACAATGGCATGAAATGTTTTCAAACCCTGTCTTGTGGACTTCCACTGGGTTGCCTGCAAAGCTTTGCCGCTCACTGCACTTCCAGAGACAAAGAGACTCTCCTGAATGGCGTGCAGGACACAGCAGAAAGATCTGCACAAAGAATCCCCTCCAAGTAGCCCAGAAGCAAACTGAAGTAACTGGTTAGGAAAGACTTCCCCATGGCTGCCAACAGGGAATGACAGAGAAGCTCTAAATCCAGCTTAAGTCTCCTGAGAGTCTGCAAAAATACTATTAGAACTTGCCAGAACTTCTCTCAGTGTATGACATATAAAAAGAAGGAAGTCACTGAATCTCGTGTCTTGGAAATCTGAATTTTTTTCTTGCTCTGTGGTCCAGAGCAATCAGAAGGTAATAGGGATATTCAAATGGTACTGCTACACCAATACCATTTCGTACTTATTAACTACTGATGCCATGAAATCACAGAATCACAGAATCACAGAATCATCAAGGTTGGAAAAGACCTAAAAGATCATCCAGTCCAACCATCACCAATACTCCCCAGCTAAATCCTATCCCTCAACACAACATCCAAACATCTCTTGAACACATCCATGTTCGGTGACTCCACCACCTCCCTGGGCAGTGCATTCCAATGCCTGACTACCCTTTCCGAGAAGTAATATTTCCTAATGTCCAGCCTGAATCTCCCCTGGCGCAGTTTGAAACCATTGCCTCTAGTTCTATCACTGTCTCACCACTCAGCCTTTCTTTGTTCTGTTCACATCATTGCACCTGTGAGATTCCCAACTCCCAACACCTTCTTGTCCTTTAGTTTGAATTAAAATACATATATACATAATTATAATTACATTAATCATATTTATGTAACCTATATACACACAGAAAATTTAAGCACAGTATATTCTTGCACATACATATAAACATAATGTGTTAGGTTCTATATATGGATATATATAAAAGTGCATGCTTTTGAAGTGGATGCATATTGATTTACCTAGCTAGTTTTTTCCTTTCTTTTTCCTCTTCCTCCTCTTTCTGTGCAGATGTTAAACTCTCCGCATCAGCAAGGTTGTCCACAGCAATGGCCAAAAAGACATTCAGCAGGATGTCTGTGTGCTACTTAAAGAAAACAGGCTTTGAAAACTGCAGAACAACATTATACTGAAGGTGTCTTAATTTAAATTTTTTAGCAACCTGTCATCAGATCTCTTGGATTTTCCAAACTTCCAATTCACACAAATGTTCAGGGTGCACATATTGAGCATGACAAACCTACACCTTCCACCTAAATGTCTAACACACTGTGTAGGGTTTCCAAAATTTCACAATTGAATGACTGATAGAAAAGATAGAAGTCTAGATTTAAACACTTAGATTTCAGTTTTTGGTTTCCATAGAGAGTCTTGCTCTATGCAACAAATTCCACTGAAGAATAAGGGGAGCCCTGGATGCCTTTGAAGGTTCAGGTCATTTTTGTTAAAGAACTCTCATATTCAAGACCCCCATACCATTAGGCACCTGGGCTTTCCAGTGTTGGCCTACATGCTTGAGTTGGACCATTACAGCCTTTCCCACAGACATATGTAGGTTTTAAGGACAGTAAGGATAGCACTATCATTAGCATTTCTGAGGGGAACAAAAGAAATTCATTTAGTCTGAGTATTAAAGGATTGGGTTGGCAACTCTGCCGTCTCCAAGCAGAGAGCCCACGCATGGAAGCTGCAATATAAACTAGTCATGCACATGTTGCTGAATGGTAAGTAATGGCAATTTCTTTCTTGTCTTGCCAGTCAGTGTTAAACCTTGTGTTATAAATTTGAACACCAGATTCTTACAGAAATTTCTTTAGAGTAGGTCTTATGCCATTGGTTCTCAGTAAACTCCAGTTTAAGGCTTAGTCTGGAAATACAGCCACTCCTCTCCCAAAGCTCCAAGGTCTAATGACTACAAAGTCAGCCAGCACATGGAGTTGGCTCACATTTTCCTCTGCAGTTCACAAGGAGATCCAAATTGTAGCTTTTTAAAGCTGTCAGGAAGACAGCCTCCCTCGACCTTCAGATAAGTGGAATTGCACCATCTCACTTTGAAGAAAGGGCATGCAGGTCAACTGAAATGTCACATAACAGGGTTTGAGAGACCTGAATTATGAAGAAAGGTTGGAATAGCTGGGCTGAAACTACAAGGTAGCTCCATAGAAGAACTAGTATAAAAAGAAATGTCACCTCTGACACGAGGGCTATTTATTAAGGAAACAAAAACTAAACATGAACAAATTTGGAGCAAACTGAGATACGGTACTGAACCATGGCTCTGTGTTCAATGCAAATTCCTATGAAAGGACACTCACAGCCTAATCACGCAGTATTCTTTGTGCCTTTGGGTTATGTACTGTGCCCTCACTTCACCTTGAAGCCATAGAGAACTCAAGTTAATATCGTCTCAGGATAGTAGATAACAGACTATGTGATTTTCTGTTTGAAGATCAAACACATTGAAGTAAGTGAAATGGAACAGGGTTCCTGTTCATTTATATGTGAGTTAATATATGATCTCACATAAATCAATTGTGTCAAACATACGTTACTCCTATTACAGAGTTTGCATCTAGCATATTGTATATTACATATATTTTTATTTCACATAAAGTCTGGATGAAATCAAATGGAACATGTTACTGAAATGGCAGTTAAAGCAAAAATACTCAGTAAGTACAGCAGGTAGACAAAGAGATTCGTTTATAAGGAAGGCAGGAAAGAAAGACCTATGAGGGAGTTAGGGGGAATAAAAAATAAAAAAACTAGACATGTAAAGGTACTAAATAAAAGCTGGCATGCAGAAACAGCATGTAACTGGCTCTTACAAATGTTTATATGCCTGAAGGCTTAGCACTAGCTAAGATTAAATAAACTTGTTTAACTTTTGATAGTGCAAAGCCAAAATCTTAAGCTAGGGAAAAGGTGAAGATGTAAGGTACAAAATTAATTACTTTTTGACTCAGCAAAAATAATAAGGGGTGACTTTAAATTCAGCCCCATTTGGAGAAAAGAGTAGCATCAAAGGATACAGTTCCCACAGATGAAGAGGATGATGAAGTAAATACAGACCAACATTCCTGGAAAAGAGGGGCCGCCATAAGCCATGATCCCATCATACATCACCGAATTCCAGTCCTCCCCAGTCAGGATCTAAATGACACATTCCCACCAATAAGGGATACAGTGTTAGACCACACAGAGAATTTGAAAACCCCATTAACAGAAAGATATTCACTATCCTAGAGATCACCCCTTCCCCCAAGATGGCTGGAAACTCTGGCTGTATTCATTTAGCAAATTAAAAACAAAACGAGATTATTCAAAAAGGGCACTAGAACTGTTAAAAAAAAACTGGAGATGTCCCCTTGAAAACTGATTGCTGAACCCGAATGGCTCCCCAAGACATCTTTGTTTAAGTCTCCCCACCTCACCTTGGCACTTCCCTCCACATCTGTTGTTTCAGACAAGCTGCTCAACTAAAGCACTGAGGACAGCACTCAGCACAATCCTCCCAGATACATCCCTTCACCTCGTGTGTGAAACCATGATCCCGATGCTCTTGGCTGATCAATCTCAAAACTGCAGTCAGCTTGAAAGCTGTTTAATTTCTCCACTGGTGCAGTGAGCACATATTTGTTCTGCACTACTGTGGAAGGGGAGAGGACAGCCACAGGGACAGGCTCTGGCTTGCAGGCAAGGCCCTGGGACATGGCAATGGCCATTCTCATATACTACACCCTGATGGCTTTATGATATTTATATTTATATTTATACTATTCATAACTAAGCCCTGGTAAGCCCTGATGGCTTTATGATATTTCCCCATTTTGGAAGGGAATACCCTTGTGCTGGCAGCTTGGTGCCTTGCTCCTGAAGCTATTAGAATGGTGCACAGCCTCAGAGACTACCAGGCTGTAGAAGAAGGGTGCAGGACCTACTGTCTGTCTCTCACTATTTAAAGCACAATATCTCGGTCCCATCTGGACCTGCTCATGCTCTTACCTGAAACACAGTGAGGAGAGACTGGGGGAAGTTGTCAAATGTACTCCTCCTGGTCTGCATTTCATCAAAGTTAAACTTGCCCCCAAAAAGCTGCATCCCCAACAGGGAGAAGATGATGATGAAGAGGAAGAGGAGCAGCAGGAGGGAGGCAATGGAACGGACTGAATTCAGGAGTGAAGCCACTAGGTTGCTCAGGGAGTTCCAATATCTGGGAGAGAAAACAGAAGTAGTTAAAATTTCTTCACTCCAAGACAGGTGCTCCTGGCCTGCACAGGATATTGGTTCTGGCTGCCTCCTGCGTATAAGCAGGCATTTCCAAATACCCTGTTAAGCAGTGAATCATTGATGCACTTCCCTAAGATAATGAGACCTACTGCAGCTAATGAGTAATTTTACTACCACACGTGTACATTCCCTCCACCCCCACTTGATGCACACACCCAGAAGATTATTGCGGCACTCTCCATCTAAGTCTCTGAAAATCTTATATCAATATACAGTAATTAGTTCTTGCCGCTTCAGTGAGTTACATCCTAACCAACCTCATTACAACACTCACAGATGTTATGGCATGCCAGAATACCTCACTCCAGAGAACGGCCTGCAATAAGCAGCAGGAGCAGATGGGGAAACAGTTTGGATACAAACAGAAACTTGTCCAAAATATGGTGTGATTGTGCACTTGGGCTAACAGACAGACAGAGGTTGCATAGCCTTCTGGAACTGAGAACGAGGAAGATACTCCAGGTCCTTTGCATATGGCAACACTTGTTTTCTATGGACCCTTGAAGGGAGACTCCAGATCTAAACTCCTAATGGCCTCAGTTTTCTTTGCTCACTATCACTGCTTTTTTGGGGTACTAAACCCTTTACATTTGCTCAGGTAGGCTGTAGAACATATTGGAAGGGCTTAGAGCTGGGTTCAAATGCAGCTGGCCAAGACATTTCCAGGATCCCTCAGACAACAAAGCACCAGCTGATCACAATAACCAAAATCGACAGATTTTCCTTTTTTTCTCTGGGACTGATGAAAATTTATGGGATATGATTGTGGTGAAGTCCACTTAGATGAGCTACTGAGAAAAGGACAAATGACCTATGACCAGGCAATCGAGACTCCTGCTTTCTGAGCAGCTACCATTAGATAGGGAGGATGGCTAAGATCTTCTCTCAGTGTATTCAGGTTTATGCCCAGATCTGACTGATGTATGATGCAGAAGACACAATCTTCTAGCCCCTTTGGTCCCATTTAAGGATTCAAAGTGATGCAAGTAGCATGCTCTAATCTAACGTGTCAGTTTGCTTGCTTACCTTTGCTCAAACATTTTTATCCTACTGCTTAGTATGTCATGAACACTTCTACTGTATGTACTTTTTGAGTTTGACAGATATTTCAGACTAGATTTAAGATTAGCTGACATCTTCCAGTCACCTCACTTTGAATACAACCTTGGATGGTTTGCACAGGGCAGCAAACCAGTAATGTTTGTGATCTCTAAGTCGCTAAGTCTTCCTTCTCTCATCATCTTTTGTGGCCTCCTACCACGATCTGAGATCACAACATGGTTGACATCCTCCACTCCCCTCTCCCAAAGCTTTTAACAGTGAACCCTTCTCTCCTTAGAAGACCCTGAAGTTCTAGATGTATTTTCCTTGGAGAAGGAAGCTCTGTTACAGAAGGATATCAGACATGTCAAGCATGCTCACTTCTTGGAGGAGGTTGGATAATTCTACATGCAAATCCATCTTTTCTGAAGGCAATGTGGTCATTAGAGACAGGGATTCTTAAAATCCTACTGAAATGAATATTTTCAAATGCCAGGGTAAAAAGAAGGCTTTTGTTGTCCCATGGCAGACAAATATTCAGGTGGCCCAATTACTATGCAAGGGTTAGCAATCTGACCTGCCATGCCCTCTGAAGTTGCACAATTAGTTCATCTCCAAGCACTGAGCTTCAAAGAGAACTGTGATGTTTTCCCTCCATCCCAACTTCAGCACTTCAGAGAAAACCATTGTGATTTAGAAGTTTAACTGCAATTAAAGAGACAAGCATTGTAAAACTACAGAGCAGAGGTAAGGGCATGGAATCTGTGGGCTCGGTGCCACCAAATGTCTAGATTAAATGTGCTATGTAACAACTCACTATGTTTGTGTTTATGCTTACGGTTCACAACATTCATACCGTGGGAGGAAGAGAAAGTGACACAGGAAAAGGGAAAAATAATTTCTGATGAAAGTGGACTGAATTTAGCATGCTCAAAACAGAAACTGGTGAGGTCTAGAATATCACCAAGCCTTCCAATGTCAGTCAGGACACACATGCCCTTAAGAGACATGCAGTAAAGCTGTCACCCATCTGAACAGTCTCAATGACTTGCTTTAAGCTTAAGTGTCTTGCTACCTTATAACACAGTTGCACAGACTTTTATCAGCTCTACAATCCTTACAAATAGCTCCATATCTGAGATCCAGTTTCCTATGTAACTAATCAACATTAGAGCAATTAATGGAGATAAGCTTAGTGCTGTTTTTTTTTTTTTCTGTGCTCTGACTGCTAGCTAGAAATACAGCACCTTTAGAAAAGTAAACAAACCAATAAGGAAGTGGAGGGAAAAGAGAAAAAGGAAAAGATAAGGAATGACTGACCCAACTAGGATATGGAAGTAATAACGGCCTTATCTCAGGTTCCTGGAAGTCTGAACTGAGGTTACCACCTGCCACATTTGCAACTGTAGAGCTAACTCAAACACTCTGTCAACATTTCTCCCGTTACTCATTAAAACAAAGAGCCTTATGTTGGCCATAGAAGAAGAAGCCCAAACAAAGACTCTCTGACCACTCTCGTCTTTGGTTAATGCACTACAAAGAAAAAAACACCAGTTACAACAAATGTCAAGGCACTGCTGGAAGAAATCAGAGAATTTGGACCAGTCATCATATAATGGCAGGTAAAAAAGAAAGCACTGCTGTTTCCTCTGACCAATATGGAAATGAATGTGCTTCCTAACATCTCCCAAAAACAGTGAAAGAGGTTCTGCAAAACTCCAGTGAGAAGGGCATGATTATGATCCTTGTTTCAAAAGGGAGAAATAAGATGCAGAGATGTTAAATGGTTTGTTCAACACCTCACATAGAAATCAAATGCAGAACTGGATTAGAGCTTAATGTCTTCTTTTATTCTCTTCTCTCTCCTCTTCATTGCTTTCCACTATGGCTTTATGATACTTGCAATCACAAATGCAGAGCTTAAAACAGTAATGACAGCTGGAAGCCTCTTTGTGGGAAAGCTTCCCACACTGTTCATCCAATATAAAACCATTTTCAAAGCAGGTACAAAAAAAGGTGCCATGCCTCTCCTCCCTACACTTAACAGTGACATATACAGTGATAGAATTTAGGTTTGAAATATCAAATTTCAGTAAACTGTTGCAAACGAATTGATTTATCTTCAAAACATATGGGAATAAATATACAGATTTATAAAGCAGTAAAGTACTATGCCTTAAGAGACAATCATTTGTGTTCTCTCAGCAAAGAAAAAATTCTGTACAGTGCTATAAAAATCAGGGACAATAAAAGAGATTATGCTGGCTGCCTGTATAATCATAGAATCACAGAGTGTCTTGTGTTGGAATGGACCTTAAAGATAACCCAGTTCCAATCCCAGTGCTGTGGCAGGGCTGCCACCCAGCAGCTCAGGGTGTCTAGGGCCCCATCCAACCTGGCCTTGAATGCGTCCAGAGATGGGGCACCCACAGCTTCTCTGAGCACCTTTGCCAGGGCCTCACCACCTTCTGAGTAAAACATTTTCTCCTAATATCTAATCGAAATCTTCCCTCTTTTTATTTGAAACACATTCTCCCTTGTGCTATTACTATCAGACCATATGTAACATCAGTCTCCCTTGTGTTTATAAACTCCTCTCAAGTACTGGAAGGCCACGATGAGGTCTCCCTGGAGCCTTCTCTTCTGTAAGTTAAACAAGCCCAACTCCCTCAGTCTTTTTTCTAAGAGATGCTCCAGCTATCTGATCATCTTTGTGGTCCTTCCCTGGACCCACTTTAACAGCTCTGCATCTTTCCTGTGCTTGGGACCCTAGGCCTGGAAGCCACACTCCAGATGGGGCCTCACAAGGGCAGAGTAGAGTGGGGCCACCTTTCTGATGCAGCCTTCCAGGATACAAGCACAAGCTGCTGGCTTGTGTCAAGCTTTTTGTCCATCAAGACCCCCAAGATCTTCTCTGCAGGGCTGATCTCAACGAGTTCTTCTTCCCGTTTGTATATATGTATGGGATTATCTTGACTCAAGTGGAATAACTTCCAATTGGCCTTGCTGAATCTCATCAGGTTCTTGTGGGACCATTTTTCAAGCCTGTCCTGGTCCCTTTTGACATCCCTTCAATTTGCAGTATCAACTGCACCACTCATCTTGGTGACATCAGCAAACTTGCTGAGGGTGCACTCAATCACATTGTCTATGTCACTGACAAGGATGTTGACATGGGTCCCAAGGCTGATGCCCGGGGGACACCACTCCTGACTAGCCTCTGCCTGGGCATAGAGCCATTGACCACAACTTTCTGGCTCTGACCATCCAATCAATTATTTGTTGGACTATTGGATGCATTACCTTCTTGGAGGAGCCCTCCCTAATTCCTCTGGGACAAATAAAAGGTTTTCTCTTGCTGCTTCCTGAAGCGACAGTGTTCCCTGGTTCTTCTCTGTCACTCAGAAGTACATCATATTTCTCTATCAAATCTAGTTTAAAGCCCTGGTGATCACTCAAGCCAGCTTGCTGCCCAGTATATTCTTGCCCCTCGTGATCAGTTGAATCCTATCTGATGTCCACATGTCCGGTCTCTTGAAGTTGTATACAAGATCACAGTATTTGAAACCCTTAGTGCGACATTATCTATACAGGCATTCATCCAATTTGTCTGCTTTACTCCTTCTGCCCAGTTCTCAAGATTCCAACTGGGAGGACTGAGAAGAACAGTACCTGTGCTCCTGATCCTTTCAACATCTTCCCAGGGGATATAAAGTCATTTTAAATATTTTGTAATTTCCTAGTTGCAGCCTCCCATGACCCAGCTTTAAAGAGCAGGAGTGAATAGTAGTCCTCCAGCTTATCATACCTGGTAGTCTCTTCCTGATGCCCAAATGCGGGCATCCAGCAGGCAGCAAACCTCTAGATAGATTATCTGGGCAGCAAAGGAGTGCCTCAGTGCCTCGAAATGTGGAGTCCCAAATTACAAAGACTAATGTACAAGACAAAATTATTCTGAAGAGTCTTGGAAGAAATGTTTGCTCTTGAAATTCTAAATGTGATTTCTAAATGATTTCTGCTAGTGTCTTTACTTGTTTCTTTTATATTGGGGAGCTATATCTGTGCATTTCCTAGAAGTGTATTATCTTAAAGCATCCAGAATTTGTTTGTGTGTGGTGTTTATCACAGAAAATCCACACAGATATGTAATGGTTAGGTTAACTACTGACATATTTTCACCAGAGAATTTTCCCTGCTTTGTGCCTTTTTAATTCTCCTGATTATCACTATTTCCATCTCCACTGTATGCCCATATCACCACTCATGAATATACATTTGACATAGAAATTACACAATCATCATTACTATCATTACTATTCTTCCTACCTTTAAAAGATTGTATCTTTCTATATTATCATTCTACACAGATGTTTTCCAGAAGTACTGATAATGTAAATATGACTAAAGTATCACTGTGTGTAGAGTGAAGTGAATAAAGGAAAAGATTATATTTTACATACAAAGTAAAAGTTTTGCTTTAATGCCAGAGTATTCTCTCCTGCAGTCTGACATGACTGGGCCTGAAGTGCAGCTTTGGAGGCTTGTGCTAAGGCCTTCCACATGAGGGTGAACTTTTCCCACAGAGGGGAAAAAGCATGGAGAAAATTACAAATAATTTAAAAATGTACAAATCTGAAACTAGTGCAACCTACTTGCCAATATTTTATGAAAATAAAAGAAGGGAAAACCTGATTAGTATATTGTTCATTGTGAGTTACTCCTCAGTTCTGATTATTCTTTACACATAGACACCTGTAAAAATCACAAGGTGTTTTACAGGTAATATTTTTTCTGTGAAAAACTGGATTTCAGATATGATGCAGAAGGGAGGTAAGTATAACTGGACTTACTGCTGGCTGGTTCGTACTTTACATCTCTGCCAAAATCTTTAGGAATATCTGAGTATTCCAATAGATGAAGCCTCCTAAAGTATTAATGATATTTTCTCAACATTTTCCTTTCTACTAGAGAATTCTGCTAGCTAGATGTATTTTGTGTAGGAGTGGAGAAATGCCTAGAAAAAACAATGACCTCTCCAGCATGCTATGTAGAAGCTTACGCTTTTATAGCTGTTGGTATGTTGCCCTGGGTATATCTGATTACCCAATGCCTGAAACAGCTACTGGTTTCCTCAGAAACCAGGCCTGGGACTCAGTGATGATAGCTTTCAGACCCAAAGATCCAGGAAAAACAGTTCCTGGACCAGAGATCTTCACTATTTCTGAAAGGGCAAAGACATCTCTCTTGCTGGAAATTCTTGTCAATTGGAACATTTTTCTCTTTCTTGCGATCATGTCTAAATAAGACTACCTTTTTTTGTTTTAATAGGTGCAAGCTTGATTTGGCCACTCTCTTCAAGATTGTAAACTGATTTTCTGTCTCTGCCATTTGACTCTGAAAACAATCAACACTGCCAGGGACTTGAAGCTCATAAATTTTAAGGGTAAATTTTGTACAATATGAAAGTTCAAGTCTGTTGGTTTTTTTTCTGCCTCACAGCTCTGCCACCTTGACTGCCTTCCAGTTCTGGTCACGTTTTTCTCATGCCCTCCTGTTTTTTATCTCAAATTTGTCAGAAATTTCCTTCAGGGGAATTTACAGCAATTCTACGGACATTGTTGTAGCTGAGCCTGCGTAAAATTCACTCTTTCATTACCTCAGACAAGCTTTATATAAGATGCTGACCGGCGCTCAAATGGGAAAAGGCAGACCCTGTGCGACTGTGAGTGACCACATAGGCAGATTTGTTCCAAGAGCTGCAATATGGGTAAGAAAGGAGATGACGTCTCCTACACCTCCCTCAAGCTGAAACACTCCTTCCAAATCAAGCTGATGTTTTGGAAGTGCATTTCTGCAAGAAGAAGTAACTGTTTAACGGACACCACTGTGGAGAGAAGACAGAAAGAAAAGCAAAAATAGGAGAGACTAGAGTCTGGAAAAGTATGGCTTCTTTGTAGAGCTGCTGCTTCATGCCAAACTTCTCTGAAAGAAAAAGGCTGGCAACACCTTTTGCCTATAGCTGCTTTTGTTGACACTTAGGCTACAGTTGAGTCTCCTGGAGCTGGTATGGCCTCCTCATTCAAATACACTTTTGACTTACAGTAATATTTCAGGCTTTGTCACCCACAGAACACCAGAAAATGTCACAAGGCTGTCTGCTCTTTTGTTTTCACTTGGTCTTTCGCATGGAAATTCAGAGCACAAACTCAACATTATTCTCACAGATTTTGGTTAATCAGCATGGTATCAAGTGTCTTCAGTCCCCTATAACTGACTTTTGACCAATGCAACTCAAATCAGGAACATCTAATCTGTTCAGTCCTCCCCATTCTGCTTTGGTTGATGGAAGATGAGGACCATTTGCCTAGCACTCCCACTACCCAATTAATGGTAGAAAAAGTGAAAAAAGCACCATGTTAGTGACTTCAAATTACACACATTGTGTAGCCCTCATACATTCTGAAAGAATCACAAAAGTACCTTGTGATTTTAAATATTCTTAATAGCCGAACACATCTCAACACAGAAATGCCCAGTGGTGACATGATCTTCGTCTCAACCAGAATTGTTTCCAGGATTCCTCCACACACAATGAAACAGTCAAAGCGGTTGAAGAGGGACACAAAATAGGCCTGGAGACCAAGGCTGTACATCTTCAGCAGCATCTCTGCCGTGAAAAGAGCTAGCAGCACCTTATTGGCAGTGTCTCATGAAAAACAAACAGAAACAGATTAAGGAAACTTAATCAAAAGATCACCACAGATTAATTATTGACCCTTGCTTGTAAGAACCCTCTTCCAGGATCAGTCTGAAAGAGTAACCTTATCCAAGCTTGGGTGAAAGAGTAGGCTTAAAAGGTGTGGGCATGTCATCCACAGAAATGTTTTATAAGGATGCTTACAGCAATTCTTATGCATTGCAGATACAGCTGTGATGTATTATACAACTGCACAACCTCCGTGGCAGGGATATGCCTTCCTCTGCTCAAACTCCCATCACACTTGTCATCTGCAGATGGGAGCGGGAACAGAAGAGCTGTGCTACCTGCTGTTGCTTAATTAAGCCTTTCAGCTCCTCTCACGTCCAGTGAGGATTCAACTATTCTGAAGAATGAAGAATTTAGAAAATCACTCTTTGCCACTTTCCTGGTAGTTAGAATTTATCATAAATGCAGTTTCAGGAAAGACCCTGGAAAAGCTGTAGATACCAGAGGCCATCCATAAATTAGAAATGGAATGGCTGCAGATATTAATTTAGCATAAGCTCCTGATTTCACCTACACCCAGTGGAACATCACTTTGGCTGAAAATGAGGGATTCATATCTTCCCTGAAACCTCTCCCTATGCGGGTTGATGTTTTGCTGTGTTGTTTAAGATCCTCCTCAGAAAGGGGACTACTTGCAGCTGTGTATGTTCCTTTTACACTCCGTAGCCTAACACACCAGCTTCTCCCACAGCCCTCTTTCTTAACACTGAGCAAAACAAACTGAACCATCACTCTCTCCTCACCTTGAACCTCAGTGAGCCAGTCTGGCTGGTTGTAGTGTTCAGAAGCAATGGTAAGGGTGTTGAGAAACACCAGGAAGATCACCAACCAGTAGAAAACATTGGACTTGACAGCAGCACGGCACTTTCGTCTGCAGAATCGATTCCATCGGCGCCAATAGCGACTTGAAAAATTAGAAAAGGAAAAGTGCTTTTCAGATAGAGATCTTTAGGCTACTGCAAATCTCTGCGAGAGAGATTCTAGTCTTGATTCATTGTTTGAAAATGGTAGGGAATAATTTTAAAATTCACCCTGAGAAACATGCTCTTATTCTCATCTGAGTCGACAGCTGTGATCATCGTTTATTTAGGTCTAGAAATAAAGTTAGTCCTAAACCAATTTGCAACATTTAAGGGTGAATGAACCTCTTCAAGCAATATCTTAATCTGATTAAGACATCTATCACAGCTACCCTAAGATGTCTTTCAGTCCAATTCCCATGAAAATCATTATTCTTCCCTGTATAGTGCCTGTGGCCTGAAATGGAACTTGGCCCAGCCTTAGGAAAGTGAATGAAAAGATTCCCACTGTGTACAATGGGAGGTATACAATTGAGGAGGTGAGATAAAATAAAATACCTGGGGAAGGTATCCAGCACGTGGCAATGACCAGAAACTAGCGTAATCCCAGAACTAACTCTGAACAGAAAGATTTAGGGGACCTCAGCACCTTGCCTTCTTGCCTGGAGCTAAGGATACCATTTGTTAATCAACAGATCTTTTAAAGTTTGCCTTCCAAGAAGACGTTCTCTTGTGTCACTGATTTCTGAGGGTAATTACTAACCACAGAAGATATTTAAAGCTAATTACACACCTCCTACTCGTCAGAATTTAACTTGCATAGCAACCAGTTTCCAGGCAACACTTGCCACTGTATAATAAAACTAATAGTTTTATATAGATATTATATACATTATATACATTATATACATAGGTGTCCACTGTGCTCTTTAGATGCACACATAAACATTACAGGACAGAGGAGGAGAGAAAATCTCTTGGTTAGTCTTTTCTTACATATAATTTCCAGTGATAAACTGTGGCCATACTTGAGGTCAGGGCTCAGCATACAGATAAAATGAAGCCAGGCAATGTGCACACTGCACACCGGCTGAGAATTCTGCAAAAGCATTTTAGCAGGCAATAAAATCCAGGCTGTTTTAGCTTTATAATTAGCTTTGCATCTAGTCTTGGTAGCTCAAGCATTTAATCAGGGCTGCGTGTTTAGCAAGTGGACTGTGGACAGGAAATGATCTTTCAATTTTCAAAATGGTCACAAAACTTACGTGTTTACATTGTCCTTAAACCATCAGCAATCTTACAGAGTTTTGTGTGTATTTTACACTAATGGAGAGGGAACATCACCATGTGGTGATACAAATGTTTTCTTGTGCTTACACTTGGTATAATTAAATCCATGGACTGTATGAATGTGATCAAGTACGCCACACTCTGCAGAGGGATACACATGGGCAATATGTACACATGCAGATTCCTGAATTTACATTACTGTCCCTTATTTAAGTAACATTTTAAGCCTTGTCTCAGTTCCTGTGAAAGCTAATTTACGTTTTTATAAAATTGACTTTGAATTCAGAGTTAAGGAGGCTGCTGGACTCCTACAGAAGAGGCAGAAATGGACTGGGATGTCAACAATCAATTTACACGGATTTGGTCAGCTTTTACAGCAAAAACCCACAGATGATCACCTGCAGATTGATGCACATTGTTAAGAGCTTTAAGTCAACAGAGAAGGAAGTATCACCAGAAAAGCTTCACATGTCTCACAGTAAAAGAGAGCAATTCACAAATAACCTGAATACTCAAACTTTGTCAGTTGAAAGATTTACAGTCAAGCAGCACAGAGTAATGGAACCTGGAAATGTTCCATTATGGAACAATGGAAAGTGTAGAGAACAGAACCTTGAGCTGACAGGGTTGATGTTATGGGCGCAATGCAATTATGTGGTAGAACTTTTTTTCCTTCTGCTTTTATTTCTTATGGTTCAAGATGTGGAGGTAGCAATCAGATATGTACTTTTGAGTGAAATATTCTCAGTAGGCCCTGTGCCTTATTTCAGAATGAAATTTAGAAAAAGTATATTATTATTTAGTAGATGATTGACTAAAATCTACCAAATGTGGCAGCATGCCCTAGAATCCAGACTGCACCCCACAGATGCAGGAATAAGCCAATCCACAAGGTAAGGAACAAAATCAGTGCAAAGGAAGAAAACAAAAGTGGGTTTTACTTACCTGAATTTTGATTTGGAGATCCGATGCCTGAAAGATAAGAATTACCATTAAAGTTTCTGAAGCTTTTCCATACCTCCTAGGCTTTATGAGAATAGCAACAAAAAGAAACAAGCTCAGTTAATTTTTTGTGCGTATACTCTTCCTTTGGAATCCCCCATAAGGCAACGTAGGCTCTGGACAGGATTAGGATTCTCTGATATCCAAACCTTTTTTTTTTTGATGGGAATTATGAAGCAGAAGTCATGCTCTGGTAGGAGTCTACCACCTACGAAGATCAGCAAACAGCCTTTTTCTTGGGTAAAAGCATGGCCTAAAGCTGGGGTTACTATACATCTACTACTAACTTTATTTTTTTAGCACGGCTCTTTTTCTTTTAGTCGCTAGTTGTTTATATACCTATATTAAAATATATATGACTTATACACACTGACATATTGCGTTCACATATCACCTGTCACTTCAAGATGTATAAGCACATTATGAAACCATGGGGAAAATAATGTTTTCTTTTTCTCCTAGCAATTGAGGGAAAAACAGTGTACGGTGAATGTTTTCATACTTAGATAATAACACTCATATTTATTTGTCGTTGTTATCTTTGTAAAGCGATCTGAATTTAAATGCGCTGAACAATCAGAAATTCTTTCTCTGTCAATGAAATTCTGGTTATTAAGCTCTCCTGAAAGTTGAGCCATGCTCAAACTACATACGTATTCGAATATCTAATTCCATCATTCTCTTTATTCTCTAATAATCTCATTAGCCTTATACAAGAAGTCACAGGCTAAGCTAGAGACAAACCCTAGTTTTATAGCCACTATCTTGCCCTCCTTGCCCCTTGTCCCAGAAACTCTTAGACTGTCTTGTGGTACACACTACTACAGGCAGAGACAGAACAAAGGTATGTGGATGCAACGACATTCACCAGAGATGACTTAGGGAGCTTCAGAATCCACTACCAATAATAAAAGAAATGAAGATCTGGAGAGTGACTGTGAATAAGACATTCCTGCTGAATGGAAGCATTTCTTAAGGTTCCCTCTATAATAGGAAAGTGATTCATTGTTGACAACAGTCAGCAATGGTCTCTGTGCACTGGCTTAAAAATGGAGCTGTGTTAGCAGGCATAGGGGAAAACAATTCTTAAAGCATCCAACGCTACCTCCTGTAGTAATCTTGAAACTGTTTGAGGACACTGGTCACTGACAAAGAATGATGGGTCAATTTCCTTATGTGGAAGAGATTTTAGCGTTAGGAACATTTCACCAGCAGATGGTCCAAGTCAAAATAAATAAAAATAAAAGCTTTTGCACTGAATACATCTTTCTTGCTATGTCACAGGCAGCTTGTCTAGGCCACATACTAGGCAGCAGCGTGGTTTCAGACACATGCAAGAATTCTTTTGATAAAGAAGAAATAATGCACTGGCTGAACAGAATGCTAAATTATGCTGAGGAGACAATGGAACTGTAATAAGAATGGCTGGTGAAGCACCTACACGGCATATCCTTAATATTAATGCTATCCCACCATCTTACTGAGAAGTTCTGCTTAAAGTGGCCTGCCTACTGTAATGGATCAGATTTACAGGCAACAGGAAGAATCAGGCAAGGCCAGGAGAAAGAAAAAGAATAAAAATAGTGCAATGCGAGACAAGGCTTGGTGCTGAAAAAAGAGAGGGAAGACTTTCACAGGAGAAAGCTTCAGGTGGGGTGGAAAGAGAGCAAGAAAGACATAATGGGGTACCTCCAAGTGGAAAGCGAAGGACAGGGAGTATGAAGTCCTCCGATGACCTCTCTGATGATGGCTTCCCAGTGAGGGAGCTCTGCTGCATTTAAGGAATCTTTTATTTATTTTAGCAGAAGAGATGTGGCAGGTATAGTATTCATCACGCATGTGATAATTACATCTTTGGAGCATTATGAGCAACAGCTAAGTGCATTCAGTGCTCCGACAGGTTAGCTGTTCCCCCCACCCCACTGCCTTACTGTTATGGCAGAAGGCTTTATCGCAAGTGTGGGTGTGATATATATATATATAGAACAGGACAAGGGAGGAGGAAGAGATTTATATTTAGAGGCAGAATCCGAGAATGAAATTGAGTTTTGGAAACACAAATTGTGCAATAACTGTTTTTAAAAATATTATGCCCTAATCTGAAACATATTTTTTAAAATGACGCCTGTGATCAAGAAGCCTTTGCCTTTCAGAATGAGGGTTAACACCATACACAAAAATGCACTTATGGCATTTTTCAGGTCATCAAATGGCCTCTTTGTGGCATTCCAAACTGGCACTTGCAAAGGGTTCAGCATGAATCAGATTCTCTGCTATAGGTTTAAACACAGATCTCTTGTACTCCTCATACTCTAGATGTTTTATGTCTTTGAAAGAAAGAGATCTTCCTCAGGTGGAGCTCTGATATATTTTGAGAAATAGTTTTTGTTTGTTTGTTTGTTTGTTTGTTTTCCAAATATAATATTAGAGCTTATATGACAATTATTTCAGATCACTACTGAGTGTTTTTGTCATAGGATCCACGTAACTCAGGTTACATCTTAAAAAAGGCTAACTCAGAAATCAGACCTTTATCATTTGAGTAGCTACGTTTAATTTTCTAAAACTCTTCTAAACCTTATCTGGTTAAGGTAAAGTTACTGCATGCAGATAAAACAGTGAAACATAAAAATTTTATCAGCATACGCTTGGGACAATGAGCATAATTCAAATGTAGTTAGATATCCCATATTCTGAGAGATAAAGCAGCACAACAAAACCTTGGAAAGCGTTTTTCCCTTTCTATCTTCCTGCTGATGGAAGGGCATTTCATTGTTCTAGTAGGGATGCTGGAATCCCTGCAGAATAGATGCCCACCCCGGGGTCCTTTTCCACACAGTCCTAGGACAAGAGCATACAGTGACATAACATTTTCATTTCCTAATAATCTCTCAGTAAAATGAAGTCTTAGGGATAAGTTCTACACTCAGCTACATCTCTGTAATTTGTCCTGAAGCAATGGGCCTCAAGCCTGTCACATGCTATTCTCTCTACAATACAATTAATACCGCAGTATCATACAGTGATACATAATGATCATTTCTCATTTCTGCTTGCTTATTAAAAGCTTCAAGCAAAACACAATGGAAGACTGGCCTCAGAGAACTTGAACTATGAATTGGATTGAAATCAAGCACTGAAGAGCATGCTGACCCAAAGGAGTGATGCTGGGTTTAAGAGGGAGGTGGCTGTTTGCCAGCAGCAATAAGAATCTAAAGAATATCCTTAAGAAAAATGGATCTATATATCTTAAAATTTAGGTGGTTTGCTATTTATTAGGCCTCTTGAGATGGGAAACAGACTGGAGAAACAGGCCAGCACTTAAAAGTGGGTGAATAACCCTGCTCTCCCTTTTGCAAGTCACAGGTAAGGCCTATCACAAAATGTGAAGCAGGAAGATAATGCCTCATCCACAAGGGCATGCTGCTGTCCTGAGACACGTACCTAGAACTGACTGTGAATAACAAGAATGCCATGCTTATAAATAAACTGGGGAGCAGTAGTGAATGTTGATATGGAAGGGTTGCTGCCATGTGTTTTCCTTCTAAAGTCAGCAGAGGTTTCAGAGCTTTTGGCAAACTTTTCTTTCCACCACTCCTGATGTGATTGAGAATTTGGTCCTCAAAGGAATCTGTCTTCTCATTAGGTCAAAACCAATGGCAACTGTAGTGGACTTGAAAGCAAAATGACCCTTTCTCCTTTACCACTGGCTGCTATGCTGATTATTGCAAGAGCTGCATAAGGAGCTATTGTACAGACAGAAAAGCACCAAAGGAAAATCACCGATGGTTTGGCTGCCAAGGAAGGCTTCCATTGTCTATATTATTTTAAGGAATTGCATTTTCTGAAAAGCCAGTGTAGGTTGTTCATTTTGTTCTATCCTCTTTTACTGGTTTTAACCCTCTTTGGTAGAAAAGCAATTGCACCATCCCCCAAATATATGGAAATCCCCACCAAGGTGAAAGTGCCAAGTGGGTAATTATTTCAGGGAAAGCAGATCATTTTAAGCTCTCTTTCCCTTTGAGCTCAAGTGCTTCAGTTTTCTACCATAGCTCCATGAAACTTAGTTTCTACAAAGGTCTCTTTTTTAGCTAAGACATATCTATAAAAGCAAGTTCTATTGTGGCACTCCAGGTCTGCATGGTTGTATTAGAAAATTAGCATTCTGGTTGTATTGAAAGATTATATATGCTGCTATCCTGTGCAGAACAGATTACTGTTGATTATGAGCAACAACCTGCCGGCAGGAATTTAAGGCCTGCTGAGCCTCAAAGAGGCTCGGAGAAATTACTCACTATTAGGTATAAGGCTGTCCTGTAAACAGAAACCCATTGCTCCTAGTTCTAGGTTTATCTCACTGATACTTGAAAACACATTTCTTTGTACCTGGAGGCAACAGGTTATTAAAGCTGTGACACACCAGAATTAAGATAAGTTCCACTTCCTGACATTGACCTTGAGGATAAAAGCTGTTGCGTTTCTACTACAGGGCAGATGTCAGTGCAGTACAAGGCAATGTCATGACAGAGATGATATACTGTGGAATTTGTGGGACATTTTTCAGTGCTCCACGGAACCACACAAGACCTTTTTTAATTTAAATATGGACACCTGTTAAAGGTAGCACCCATTTTAGGAAGGATAATACTCCCTGCCGCAGCTCGCCTGATGGCAGCAGAACTACTAAGGGTGAGTATGAACAAAGTTTGTGTTTTCTTGTTTGTTTTAGTTTTAAGAAACTGGATTTACACACTAAGCGAAGAGATTAGATACTATGTTCTTCCTGATACTCCTGCTGGTTTAAAGTCTGGCATCGCTCCAGACAGCACAGCTGACAGTATGGATACTATAGGAAGAAAAGCTCCTCTGAAACAATCAGTAGGAGACAGTGTGTGTTTGAGAGGTAGTCTCCCGATCTCACGTAGCATATGTCTCTGTGGAGCTGAGAAAGGCTGTCAGGGAAGATCTCTTTTTCCAAAAGACATGCTTGAGCCTGGCTTCTCAAGCAGATCTTTCTGTCATTCACAGATGATGCCTTTCAAAGCTCTGCAGCTTTTTATAAGAACAAAAAGAACAGCCAGTAATTCGGAGTTATCTTTAATAAAAACGCTTTTTCCTTCAGTCTCCTAGGTACGTTTTCTTTTTATCACAAAGGTATTCTGATGGCAAGGTCAGTCTGTAACCATGGTGGTGGTATTGCTGAAGTGATTAAATGCCCTAACAGCTTGATGCCACTAAATAAATAAACATATTACATCTGCCTTGAAATTTCCCTGATACTTCAGGGAGCCTAGCTGCAGCCTGCCCAATGCAGTTTCTGACCCCTGGGAAAAATGTGCTTATAGCAAGACAATGGGGCCATTGGGTGACTTTAGTAGGCTGGTCTAAATCAAAAGTCATCTGAAACTCAACACACGAAACTCAAAACAAAACAAACAAACAAAAAAACCATGAACAAAAATCTTCTCTAGCCTTTTCAGTTCTAAAAGACAAACTTCAGAAGGCAGAGGAGTGCTCAAAAGTCTGAGCATAACCTTCAACTACAGTAAATCAGGATGTCATGATCACAATCATTAACACTTACTGAAAGTTCACTGGTACGACGTGAAAAACACGTTTGAAAAATTCAACTTCCCCAAAGAACTACTTCTATCCTTGAACAGCACTGAGTTAATTATTGGACGCTCTGACCAAATTTTGATGCTCTAAGTCATATTCCACCAATGTTACTTACTACTCAAATTAGTTCTGAAATCCCTGCTTACATTTGATATATTCCTGATGGAATCAGAGTTCAAGACAAATCAAAATTTACCCATAAGAGAGGAATTTGCAGCTCCACAAATTTACAAAGCCTGGAAGCGTTGACAAATTTGTATCTCGGTCCAGACTTTCAAATGCAAAGATACAGTCATTCATTTTCCTGGTCGAAGGCTCCCATTCATCTCTTGGAGATGAAAAGCAATCTCCCTGAGGCCTTGAGGATTTTGAATGTCCTTGGGTAGGGGGGTTAAAAAAATCCCCTTCTCAATAACAGTTTTCAATTTCCCTACTATATGCCACCCATCTCCAAATGAAGTGGAATGTGGCAAGGAAACCGTTTATCTCTCTCAATCTTATATGTACTGCTTTGGTGACACTTAGGCACTATTTTAAGATTTACAGCATGGGAAGAATAAACCAAGTTTCATTTTCCCATCATCTTTCTTTGCTTTGTTAAAATGCAGTGGACATAGCTATCCCTTCTCCTAACACTGTGGGCATAGTGAGCACTGTGTCAGACCATAGGACTGTCATTCTCCTGTGGATCTGTTGGATCACTTTCTGTAAACTCCATTCTAAGTCTTGTTTATGTTTCGAATTGGGTTAAACTTCAGCTCTCCTGGCCACATTCCAATTTACAGAATTATGTTCTCCTTGCCAAAATTCCCCATACTGTTTCAGAGCAAAACAAGTTATCCCTCATACACCTCCTTATACACTCATGTCCTTTCCCCTTATGTTTTTAAACACCTGTCACATTTTACCCTGAAGGTAGCTAAACTCTAACACCGTGAAAACAATTGCTGCACATACAGTTCATGAAGTGTTTTAGGATCCTCTGGGATTAAGGACGTTAAATGAATGCAAGCTGTAATATTAAAAATATATGCAACTTTATATTAACAGTTCCCATTGTTGTTGGCACTGTGTAGCACCAGGGGACCCATTGTGTTAGGAACCATAATTGCAGAATAGAGATAGTTCTCCAAATCAGATCCAGCTGGAAGAAGTGGTCACATATCCAGCTGCTGCTTCCTACTATGTGACAAGAGCACAGACAGCTAAGCGAGGTGCTAAAGGGAGAGCTCTAACTGCCTTACTGCTGTGAATAGATCTTGTCTGGTTCCTTCTGAAAAGAGTTCATAATCTAAACCAGACTCAGCAGGTAGACAACAGCAAGCAGGAGAAGGAATGCTATCATACTTTCTTCTAGGGTTTGTAAGCCACTGGCTGACACTCCCAGGAAAGCAGACTGAATTTATAACATATTCCACATATCGCATCTTGTAATGCAGATAAGATCACTTCCTCTTCAGTCTGTAGAGGAGAAGGCCAGGGGTGTTGGAGGGAGATACAATCAAGGTTTATGAAATCATGAAAGTGATAGATTAGCTGAATGCAGAACTGTTGATCATCGAATCTCACAGTATAAAGGGGAAAGGGCATCGACTGAAAGTAGTAGTATATCAGCTTAAAACAGATACACTAAACTACTTGTCTACACAGCAGGTAGCGAGCAGCTGAAACTTGCTGCCACAGGAGACTGTGAGGACAGGCAGCATTAGCAGTTTCAGATAAATCCATGGCTGACGGGTCCATAAATGGCCTCTAAAGGCAAAAATGAGAAACATCTCCTCTAAGATCTCTAACACAAAATCATGAATCAGGAGCAGGAAAGTGGAATAAAAGGCAGGAAAAGACCAGGTTTGCATGCTTCCCCTCCTGTTACTTACTGTGAGGGTCTGAACACTGGACCACAGGCCCAATGAAACAGAATTCTTCTTAGGTACTTATGATCAGCAGTTGATCAAACAGAAGGGCTCAAAGTATGTCCAAGGACAGGACAGAGCCTCAAAATATTCCAGCACAGTGCTTAGTCCAGTTTTTACAGAAATTAAAGAGGGTAAACATATTTACAAGCAGCATAAGGTCCATCATTATTTAAGTCATGCAAAAGGGAAGAAAGGACTCTCACCGTGAAGCTAAAAAACATATCTTACAGTATAAATGTCTTCTGTAAGTGCTATCTCACATGTTGCTGAGTCTGTCTACTTACTACAATGGTGTGATTTTGAGAAGGCTTTACCCCCTCCCAACTGCTGAGTTTATTTTTCACCATGATGTGCTCAGCACTTTAAGGGTGCAATTCAGGCTGTAGGATGGAAGCTATCAACTGTACTTCAATTACAAGGCACTGTAAAATGCAGAGGAGCCATTAGAGAAATTAAAATATACTGGTCAATTCCACTGTTTGGTCTCCGTATACTGAATTTGATTAACTATCACTAAAGACAAATTTTAAAATAAGAACACTTATCCATCAGTTCTTCTTTTAGCTACCATGCAAACCCAGCTCTGTTTATTGTAGGAATTCTGTGATTTATTTATATCTTTGTAATCCCAGAGGCTCTCCACTAACATCCAGAGTGAGTTTACATTGCAATTAAGATAAGAACTGGGATCAACAGATCTTCTCCACCCTCTTTTCACCCATAGTGTGGTTTCCTTCCCCTTAACGAGTCTAACATTTGCCTTGGCTTTAAACCACCAAGCTCAAGCCAGCACCTGCACACATATCACTGTGTATATGTACTCACGCTAGCCTAGCACCGCAGTTTTCGCCTTCAATATCTGTTCCAGGGACGTTGTCTGTGTTCACGGACTCGGTCTCACTGGTGGGCATGCTCACTGTAAGAGTCAAAGGGAAGAAAAAGAGAGGGTTGGCCATTAGAACCTGACACATCTATTAATGAATCACATCAGTCTTATTGAAAAGAGCCTCCGCTGCAGCTCCCGGATTAAGCGCTTAGCTGAGCAAGTCTACTGCTTCCCTGAGCACACAAGGCTGGACTGGTAGATTTTTGGAACACACACTGCTTACTCAAATGCTAAAGAAAGGGAAAGAGTCAGCTGCTTGCTTTCTTTTTGAGTCAGTTCCTAGGAACTGTTATGAATGAGAATCACTGAAAATGAGAGAACCTGGCAAAACCAAGAAATAAGCATTTGCTTAATTCAATGAAAACTTAAGGAGATGCCTCTTTAGCTGCACCAGCCCAACCATTTTACCACCCTTCCCAGTCTCTTCTGGAGTGGAGTGCAAATAGCAAGTACCAGACTGTGAAGGAATCAGATAAAAGGTTTCAGTTGGCCTGATAGCAAGTTCCACATAAGTAATACTGATGGCCCATCTGCTGTATACCACTGTTAATGGGTTTTAACCTTACACTTAGAGGCTGAACTTATAGGGATAAAGAGGGGAATAGAAACTCTCAGACCCTTTCAGATATTACCAACAAAGAAACTAATGAATATAACTGTGGCAGAGATTTTATCTTGACACTCATCAAATAAGAACTGGACAGAATCTCCTACACTTTTACAGAAATATAATGGAATAACCATCAAATGAAAGCAATCTTAGGTGTGAACCTATTTCATTGGGATTCAAGAAGGTATCACATCTTCTATCTGTTATGAAACTGTAATATTTTATTTGCTTCTGTAGATGAAAAAGATTCACTGTTTCCATTACATGTCTCCCAGCTTCTGTATGAACTGTAACTCCTACAACAAACTAACATCCAACTTATGGTGGAAGAAAGGACAGCATTCAGTGTGTGTCTTCCAACTGAATAATGGAAGAGTTAGGTCTCTCAGATGGGATGTATATCACAGGTGAGTCTTGACAGTATGCACTATTAGCCGTGGGAGAAGCTTCTAATACCTTGTCAAAATACGTTACCCATTAATAAAAAAAATATCTAATAGTAAGTCCTTGATTAAAAAAAAAAAAAAGAGAGAGAGAGAGAGAGAGTAAATACGCTCTGCATTCCAGTTGGGCAGATGTTTAATGAGCTATGGGCTCAGAAATCCTTTAAGAAGCTAGAAAGATATCAGAAGGTTCTTCCAAAGAGATCCTGGGTTGTTGCTTTGAAAGCATTATGGTAGAAATGTCCCTCAAAATCTTTCCTGCACACCACCCCAATAACACAAGTGCCTCCAACATATGTCTTTGGAAATCTGTAAATTCTTGTATTGTATTATTCAGGAACACAGACCATATGAAATATTGGTCTCTCTACCACTCTTGACATGACCGTGAAATACTGTACTCTAATGGTGCCTGTTTCTTTACAAAGACTAGATGTTTTAATAATATTGTCTGTTCAGAAAGATGGATAAAGAAATCAACTGGATTCATATTTTGATGTGCACAGAAGAGTCAAATAAACTGTAAGAAAAAGAGACATTCATAATTAAAATTTTCAAATGTTCAGTCCAGATGAAGCCCATCAGAAAACAGAAAAAAACAAACACCAAAACATTGATATTTGGTATGTCATCTTTGAGGATGAGGTAAAGCACTTTCAAGACATTTGAGCTTATTTGCAAATGGGAAACAATCTTGAAGACATTAGCAAGAGATTGATTTGCGGAACAGCTTATTATCTTAAGTGCATGAAGAGGACACTGCACAAGCAATAGCAAAAGCAAGGCACGCACATGCAGAAATATACAGAGATACATTCTGTGTCAGTCTTTATAGAGATACATAGACAAACACACATACAAATATGCGTAGTTTGGACACAAAGTGCAGTGGAACATTACCATGGGTTTCTGTGGAGTGACTAAACCAAGAAAACTTTTCTTTCTTCTTATCAGGCAAGCCAGCTGGAGTGCTTCCTTTCACAGACAAGATGGTCAAGTACCAGGAACAAGACATCAATAGAGAACATGCAGCCAGTGACAGGCAAAAGAAAAAAACAAGGAACTCAGCTTGCACATGACATCCACTTCTGTCAGAAAACTTCATCATGTGAATTAAAAGTACAAAATGAAAAAATAAGGTATATAAAAGTAAAAAATATTATATCAGACTATCAGAGGATAAACTCCCCTTGCTTTATACTCTTTTTAAAATTCATCTTCTGAGAATAATACGTGGTTGAATTTAAGTTTATGGGTGAAATCATTTTTCCAGTGATTTCAGTGGCAAAAGTTTTCTTGTTTGACAGTCTGACCTACTGAAATCAATGAGTCTAAGGCACTCACAACATGTCCCAAAGTTTTTCTCTAATCCTTAGTGCCAGGATCTGGACCAGCCCATGTTTGAATCAGATTTCTTGCTCTTTTTTTCCTAAAAGTTTCCAATATCAAGAAACTTTCCAAAATTGATGGAGATGCTAAAGAAAAATTGTTGGGATAATTACATTTTTCAGTCTTTTCTCTGTCTTTTCTGTGATTCAGGCTAGTTGCTGGCACTAACTCCCAGGCACTTACTACACTTCACTGTTGGTAAATGTTAAGGACAGTAAAAAGTATTACAAAGTTATCATGTATAAGAAGAACGAGGGCCAGAAGTTAAAGGCCAGGATGGACGGAAGATGTGGACTGTAATCTCAAACGCTGTATGCTCTCAGCAGGACAACCACTTAATTTTATGTGGCACCTCACTTCATCCTCAGTATCATGGATAGTCATGTGCATAGCTGCTATTGAGGTTCATTTAGGCCAGTTAAAAAATCCTGAAAACAGTAGTTGCTGCAGAAGATTTATATATAAATTATAAACTGGGGCTGAATACGAGATGAAGTAGACCAAATATTGCCCACACAGCTTTCTTTCTGATTCCATTCTCAGAGATGCAGACCTTGTGCCCACACCCCAGCTCCAGTCTGGAAACAAAGCAGGCATTTTCTGCAATCAGGTTAATTATTTATTGGAACTATGTACCAAGAATGCTGGTAGTGAATCCACCGCAACAATGTTTTAATCATGAAGAGATGTTTTTCTAAATGGTGGGCTCTAGTCCAGACCAGAGCTATGTTCAGGATCATGCTATATGGACTATGCCATCTCTGCGACTACTGCTTCTTTGTAATTTTGGAAGCTGAGACGAAAGTGCATTTCCTCCTGTCTAACACAAAGTGACTTAGTGATGGAAATTCTAGTGCCTCACCTCCCGTTCCATATGTGACCAGTGACTTATGCACTCTTACAAGAGTTGTTTGCTGTCAAGTTCAAAAAATCAACTCCTTGCACCTAGATCAGAGGTCCCCACAGGGCTGGGTTCTGCCAGATGCAGTGTGCACCTTGACCTTCAAGCAGACCCATAGATCTTCCATCTGCCACAGGCTTTGCCTTGCAAGGCAATTCAGTGTCCAAATACACCACAGGCATTCTGTCCTCACGCACACAGTTCAATTGCACACCTAATACCTTGGGGTATTAAGACCTTAGGGTCTTAGTTTAATGACTAAATACTTGTGCTATAGATAGGTGACTCCTTGGCACATGTGAGAGCAGGTTCTTAAAAATATGAGAAGACATTTCCACCAGACAGTTTGCCTTTGCAGGACTGCACCAGGAGCAGCAGTGGAGCTAACAGTGAGATGAGCACACTGAGCTGGCAGTTTGCCTCAACCAAACCAAGCCAAACCATACTGTTCCAAACCAGTGCAGTGAACTACTAACAACCACACAGGGCTAGAATACTTCTGGGTAGCCTGGTCTAGTGGTTGGCAACCCTACCCACAGCAGGGGGGTTGAAACAAGATGATCTTTAAGGTCCTTTTCAACCCAGGCCATTCTATGATGATATCCTAGAAGGTATTATGCAATCATGGTGGCTTTGCTTACGTTGCAATCTTTTTTTGAATTTATCTTTAGTGATCACATCCATAATTTGTGCAGGTTGATGAAATCTCACATTCATTACACATTCTCAAGGCAGTATAGGAACTTCTTTTCAAAGGGAAGTGAAACAGCTTTTAAAGCATGCAGGGATTTCATGGTTTTGATAGAATGCAAACCATGATGACCAGTATGCTACTGGTTTACTCTACAGTCACCAAAATATTTGCACTTCTTATGTCTCTCCACAGCGTGGCTCATCTCTGAATACAGAATTTTCCTCCTGGACTACCTAAACTCTGATTTCACATTACTTACATAGCATTCCTGCAGCAACTAAAGCAGCAAATGCTGTCTAGCTGCCTCCTTAACAATAAACCCGAGATAAGCTTCACGTTGTGTTAATTCTAGCTCTGAAACCTAGTGGACAGAAATAAGGACAAAGTCTGCAGTCTGTGAGTGGTTGTAAGCAGATGTGCAAGACCCTCTGACAGCCTCTGTTCCATGTCACCGGCATCAAGCTTTGATACCAGGCCTACACATGCACTAACATATGTCTCTGCAACCAAATGCCCTGTGGACATGTAATAAATTACTAGATGGCAGGTTGCCAAGAGATAGCCAGCTGCTCAAGTAAAAAGGTAGACAGGACTTTCAAATCCCCTCCAGTGTAGCACTGAAATATTTTGTCTCTTTACACACTTAGGGAATAATATACAGTCCCTTTTCAGAAATATCACTACCACTGTTGTATTTTGCATTTGTGGCAGTCTTGTCATCTTGACAGTGGAAGTAATTCTAATATTCCAATTTATCTCCATGGATTATAATGCTGCCACATTTGCTTGTTGCTGAATCTGACTTTAAGGAATCTTGCTTTGAGAATTTAAAACCTGGATAAGGTGATCCCTGGGCAAAGGATACCAGGTTCCACAAACATAGACAAGGCACACACTTGTCACAGATGTTGATAGGATACAATACTAAATGACTATGCAGATCTTGATGTTAATTTTAGAACTGGATATGTCAGAAGCTGTTCTCATTGCCTGACTTGACACCTCTGATACAGCTATCTGAGTTAAGCTCCAAAGACAGACAGGTTCCTGTCACAGGTTTTCTGAGTCTGCCACATGGACAGGCTGGACATTTACCTTAGACACCTACACTGGGTACCCCACTTGGAACAGTGCAATAACTCAACAGCATGTTCACTCCTATTCAAAGAGACCTGCAGCCAGTTTTCAGATTAAGAAAAGGAAAAATGCACCCCAGTATGTATTCTGAACTGCTCATTAGGACGCCAATTCTTCCAGCACTCTAATTTTGCTGGTATTGAATGACACTGCAAAATATGGCCTAAGTCACCCCTTTTGCCCACGCTGGTATCTGAGATCAGATTAACCTGATGTCACCACCACTTTGTTTTGTAACCTTGGCCATATGGCCAAGTCTTTCTTACATATCTGTTCCATTTCTCTAAAATGGGGATTATAATTCTGCACTCACCTTGCAAATCTTTTTGAGATCTGTGGATGAAACACTTTACAATAAGCCCTAAGTACTATAGCTATTATTGATGCTAATGCCTCCCAAGTGGGAGTCCGCAGAACTATAAAGCAAATTGAAAGAGCAAAGGAGTCTTGTGAATTCTCCAGCTGAGATTTAAGATTTCTTTTTTCCATCAAGCACAACAAGAATAAATTTAAATAGCCAGGCTGCTCCCTTTACCAGAATGTGCATCAAGTGAATGACTTTGTCTGCTCTAAGAACCCTGCTTCCCAAGGTGCCTCTCCTGCCCATCATTCCACGAATAAGTTTATGGGCAGCTGTCAGAATCTCAATAGGCTCATCTTTTTTTTTTTTTTTTTCCTTTTCAGTGGAGAGCTCTTATTTTAATGAATGTGTGAATATTGCTTAGTTTTCCTCTTCTCGTTGCCTGTTCGGAAATGCTGTACTCATTCATCTTATCCATTAATGTAAATAAGATACAGCTTTTATTCTGCTACATGGGTTCACTGTCTCATGAACAATCAGTGAGTGTGTTCTTAAATGCTAGCAGCATGCACAGAGTAAACCATGCAGAGGTAAGTGAATATTTTTCTCTAGATCTATTCCTGATTTTTTTTTCCAGGAAAATATAGTTGTGGCTGTGGAACGCTGTCAGAGTTTCTGTTTGGAAAAGGAGTTCAGTTCTGCAATAGGAAGGCTTCTACAGGAGAAGAGGAAAGGGAACTTGGAACCGGGCTCTTGGTGGTTATGTATCTCTCAAAGACAGACACAATGCATCAGTAAATCTAATGCTATAAAAAACACTATAAAAACACTATAAAAAAAAGTCCAGAAAAACTGTGAAAATGCTTACCAAGGACTCAGAGGCCAACACCCATAAAGACGGCATTACACACACAGCATGACATTGAATACATGTAACATAAAACACTCCGAACAGCCTAATTTTGGGTTATACAAATGACTGCAATTGCAGGAGAGAGAGAGCTTGAGCTGCAGTTGCACTCAAGGTCAAATCCAGGAGAGCAATGAAGAGCCATGAAGTGGTTGTCAGTTGCATCTGCTTCAGTTAAAAAGACCTTGACACCAGTGTGTACCAGCAGCAAAGACAGAGCAGCTGGGATGCAGCATTGGGCTTGTTGTTGCAGTAGAACTGGGCTGAGAAGACTGGTACAGTGCGGCACAGCTTACCAACAGGCACAGGGGTAGGAACACTGCTAAACATTGGGATGGTATACTGTAAGTCTGACATTTCATCCATATACATATAAATTATATATTTTACAATATAAATTGCAACATCTATCTTTCATATAAAAAGACTTGCTTTCACATGTCCTTCCCCCTTTCCTGAGTGTCACCAAGGGCACGTATACTTTCTGTGACATTGAGGGGACACAGCCATGGGCTTAGCAAACTTATGTGATCCACAAAGAGGAACAGGAGAGAGAGAGAGAGATCTGTATCAGCTGTGCAGGCATGTGATTAAGGGATCTATCATTAACACATGCAGATTACTGTGCACCTATGAATGCATTATCTTGCCACTAGTTAATCTTCTTGGGACTTATTTTAGTACAACAAACATCTTGTCTACTTTAAGCAGGCATATTTCAGATTAAATATTCCAATTTTCTGTTTCTTACAGTATCATCAACAGCAATATGCATCATTCCACAATTTTTTCTTCATTTTATTCAGTAAGGAGAATGCACATTTCAGAGAAGCACAGCCAAACTTCTGGCCCTGACAAGAGATGGCCTTTGCAAGCCTTTGATGTGTATATTTACTGTTGTATATTCGAAAGGAAGAACTAAAAGCCATCTCTGTGCATCCCTGCAAGGAGGCAGAGGTACTTTTTGCATAACCTGTGGTGCCTCAAATAACTCAGAAACACAGGGCCTTCCAGAAAGGAGTTTAACACTGTTACAAAAGGCCAAATTAATGATTTCCCTGAGTAACTGCTGGTTCTGCTGTGCTAACACCTTAGTCTGCATTAGGAGCCCATGGCTGTGCAGAGTTTCTGCCTTCAAGGGCTATGAGAACAACCTGCTTTAACCCTTGTGGCGAAAGATAGATGGGCTGGGTCGCAGAGTGACAGAGCTGCTACCAGAACAGATCTTGAAAGATGTCTCTCCACTAAATCTGGATCCTCTTATGATATCCTAAACTTGTTTTCTCATCTGATAAATGTTTTGTATTGTTTGCCTATGCGTGCAAGGCATTGACTTGCTAGGATGTGGTTTATAGCCTCATTTTCTGGTGTCGGTCTAATACTTTTTAGCACAGAATTCTGAAGCAATGGAGCAATTCAATTTAAAAAAAAAAAGAAAAAGAAAAAGGGAAAAGAAAAAGGACAGTGAAACAGCAGAGGATCTATGACATTTTCAACAATATTTTGTGCTAGTGAAGAAATCAGAACTGCGCATCCAAACGTGTCTGCAAGATCTTTCTCTCATTCTTTAAGATTTTGAACAGGAGAAGGTGGGGTAAGCAGCAGTGCCATCAAATGTGCTTGAATCTACTCAATAAATGACACAGACACAAGAAGCAGGGGCACATTACTTGAAAATCAAAAAGATTCTAATAATGCGGGCTGGCAGGCATCTAACAAATAAGAGCATGAGAGCTGTAAACATTGTAGATAATGTGTTGGGAAGGGATCCAAAGGTTGATGAAACAAAATGAATAAAATAATTAGCAACCAAGAAAGTGCCCTGAAGAGAGAATAATCAGCAACTAAAAAAAAAAAAAGATAAAATCCCTCTGACTTTCATCACTTTTGTCCCTCTAATAATCACGAGGCTACTTATATTTTGCACACTTGCATTGTTATTAGTGGAAATTATCAGCACATAAGCTTCAAGCCCAAATGTGGTTAATGCAGGTCATATGTTTCCTTAAATTCCTGTGCAGGAGGAAACTTTTGCATCTGCCTATCCACAGAAATATACACCTGGGTGGTGAATCAGTAACTTTGATGAGGATCTCTACTTCAGCAAAAGCATCTTTGTTCTTTCAGATCACAGCCCTATGAATCTGTCTTCCCTGCAGAGTCTGGGAGAAGCAAAAAAATTACAGAAGGCAGTTCTAACTTGATCTGCTTAGGTCATCAGAAACACTCCAGGGAGTGCTGCTCACCACCCAGATTGCCAAGCATTAAAGTGACTGAGATGCAGCACTAGCTGTTTTATGACATCCCTGCCTGTCACAAGCCATTTCAAGGTTGGTGACACCTGAAGACCTGGCAAGTGGTCTACGGTTTATGAGCTTGAACACATAAGAGGATGTGTCAGGACAGCAGAGACTGTGCTTGTGTTTGGATGCTTCAGTGAGTCAGGAGCTCACAGCGCAAATCTTTCCCAAGGGGAGCTTACACAGCCCTGCAGCTGGGAAGTTTGGGCAGGGATTGCGCCTGGGCTGAGAGAACGAGAAGATAGGTCTCTCTGAGGTCTGTCTTGTATTGAAGAAGGAAATTATTCTCTTGGAGGCTGGCTCTTATTGGCAGAATATCATGCAAATGAAAAGTGAATGTGGGGGACAAATTCTATTATTTCAAAGGACAGTCAGGGCACCTAGGCAGAGGCTGGGTCACAGATGAAGGAGCTGTTGGAAAGAACAACAGAAGTGACTGATTATTTAATCTGAGATGTGCCTGCAAGCTGCAAGAGTGGTGTATGCATGTCCAATATCTAAAGGGAAGCTATAAGAAAAAAGGGGAGAGACTATCACAACAGATTTTAGCAGGATCTGTTTTGATAGGAAAAGGGGAAATGGTTTCAAACTAAAGGAGGGGAGATTTTGTTTGGATATGAGGAAAAAGATTTTTACAGTAAGGGTGGTGAGGCACTGGCACAGCTTGCCCAGAGAGGTAGTGGGTGCCCCGTCCCTGCAGACACCCAAGGTCAGGCTGGACAGGGCTCTGAGCACCTGATCTACCTGTGGGTGTCCCTGTTCACTGCAGGGGGGTTGGACCAGGTGATTTCTAAGGGACCCTTCCAAATCAAACAATTCCATGATTCTATGCTAACTGCATGCTGGAAGATTCAATTTAGGAGTAGCTTACTTAGAATATTTGAGCTTTAATATTATCAAGAAAAGAGAGCAAAAGGCACTCCCTGAGCAGTCCCACTGTACAACATGCACCTGAGAGAGATTAATCCTCAGTAAGTGCAGACATTTTTTAATAGCAGTCTTTGAGATGCATTAGAAAGATCATGGGTAATGCCTTCCTGATGATGAATAATCAAACAGTTCTGCTCACTGATCAGTGGGTAATATAAACACATGCATTAGGTATAGGTCACTCTCAAGCCAGGGCTGTGTGAAAGTGCTGGACCCTTGCTGTATTCATAGATCTCACTGAAAGATTCTATTCAGTTTCATGATCTGAAAAGGAAATCACCTCTTCTAGTATGAAATGCACATAAATTTACGTTTTTAAGCCCCACTCTGTTACATTTCTTCTGTGCCTAGTAAATAAAATGCTTGCAATTTTGTGCACTGCTCCTGCATGTAGTGTTCTTTCAGACACTTTTGCTAACATAATGATTAGTCTGATACTAGACACTATTATCACAATACTGTGAGTCAGAAGCATGAGACACGCTAGCTGGGCAGGCTGAGTTACTGTGCAGCCAGGAGAAAAGCAAAGAATTCAAGTTAAAGAGTTTTGTCCTTAAAATCAGCTTGTCAAACCAGTAATTAAAGCTTTTACATCTCTTGAGTAGGGCACCAAGAATAGGTCAATTACCCCAGTCCAAAGGAATAGGCATTTTATTTTAGCCTAGAAATAATAGATTCTTATTTTGCAAATACTTGGAGCACTGAGGAGAGTGAGGGACTGATAACAACAGCTTGAGCTGAGCTTAGTGTGGGCAGGTGTTATGCAAGCTTCCCTCACACAGCTGTGTTAAAGCAAGTAATTGGTGACCTGGCACAGCCATGTTATTCTGCTCATGGTTCTTCAAACAGCTAGATAATACATCTACATTCTGATCTGCACATCTGTGAGGATCCATGCAACTCTGCCATTGAAGTATTGCTCTGATGTTTAGCTCTTCTGCTATTTCAGCCTCTGGTTTTAATGCTATTGATAACCTCCCCAACTTGATCTCCACTGACTCCCACATGCACCTACTCGTGCATCCTCTGCAGATCTCTACAGTTTGCTCTTCATAGAATCACAGAATCATCAATGTTGGAAAAGAACACTAAGATCATTTAGTCCAACTGCCAACCATTACCACCATGGACGCTAATGATGTCCCTCAGTGCCACTCATAGAGAGTCATGTTTGACTGCAGTCCTTCAAGCAGGCAAGAAGTGAGGTACATCATGCTGTGCCCTGTGAACTGTGTACATAGAAATGAAGGTGTAAGCAGCACTACAAACATCCATGGATCCATCAGCTGAATTTCAATGTAGGCCTCAAAATCTGAAAGGCCAGCTGTCTCATCTGTTGACTTACCTCTACAACCCTGCTCACTGAAGAGCTGCTGTAGTCAGCAGGCAGACTCAGTGCCACAGCTATTTTCGGTTCCCCAGTTGGAAACATTTCCCTTCCCTTGCCTCCTCTGGTCTTGACGTTGTTTATGAGATAACCAAGATGAGAAGCCTGCTTTTCTTCTCAGGAGCAAACCCAACCAGAGATTTTTATCCTATTAGCAGTCTATACTGGAGTAGATGGGAAGGATCTCATTCAATAAGTAAATGTGAGTGGCCACGGAGCAAGCGTGTAACTGCTCCTCCATCACAGCCATGGCTGTATCAGGGTCTTGCCACAAGTTTTCAAGGCTTCCACCAAAGTGCTGAGTGCCATTCACAGCTGTCAATCCTCAGCTCTGCCAGCACTGGCTACCAAATCAGTCACACAAACACACTGCTCAGCTGTGTAATGTCACCATGCTGTGCTATAGGGACGTCACTGCCTCACTGAGCTCCCATCAGCTGCAGCTCATCACACTGCTCCACCATGCTGCCATCACAACAGCAGGGCCAGCTGTCTAACCTTACTTGCATTTAAAACAAAACACTTATTTTTGCCTCCTGGTATGACTGCTTGTGAATCCACTTAAGAAAGCAACTGGCTGCTGGAACTAAGATAGCTGCGAGGGGCAGGGAAGGGGAGGATACGGTGTTTCCCCAGGGGAGCTCTGTTAATGCACCTCCTGCCTCCCTCAGTCTGCCTTTGCTCAAACCACACTCAGTTGGCTCTTATGAGGCACTGGATGGCATTCAGGACGTCCCACATCAGCTGAGATCTCCCAGCTTGCACAAAACTAAAGCATAAAGCCTCAACTGCTATATTTTATCTGCCAGTCTATAATGAAAGTCTTGGGTACCATGAAGTATCTAAAGTGCTATTCCCTTCTATGTTAGCTTTGCTTTCCCATTAAAAAAAAAAAAAAGAAAAAAAAGAAAAAAAAAAAAGAAAAAAAAAAAAAAAAGAAAAAAAAAGAAAAAAAAAGGAATTATAAAATTACAATATCACCTTTTGCCCATTCAGACTCTAAACTCTTGGAGCCAAAACTGTCTTTGATTTCTGTACATAACCCTAATTTTTATATGTATATCAATGTCAGGCACACTTTGGCCCTGATGTCATCTGTCAGTAATGTAATATGATTAATTGTCACCCTCAGCAGCTGTTCCTACCTCCAAACACACGTTCCCTGTCCCTCAGCCATCATTATTGAACACCATAGCCTCTCTTCTGACAGTCTGTTATACCACATAAAAAAGTCCTCAGGGTTTCAGATGCTATCAGTCCTGCTCCACCGTTGCTTTTCTCTCAATAGAGAGACACTTAAGGCTACATCTGCGATAACTGTTTTTCAAACGTACAGCACTGGTCAATCTTACTGACTTCAGCAGGAAATGCTGAACACTCCACAGTTTTGCAAATCATTCTGTAAATGCCCTTTTAGTGATTTAAGAGTATAATTTAAGCCTCTACTTAAAAGAACTGGCCTTGCTGTACATATATATATTCAAATTGAGGGCTTATGGTATTTCTTCTTAAAATGTTCCGTAGAGTTCTTGTCATTGAATGCCTTCTGCACCTTCCTAACCATGGGAAATAAAGCACATACAATCTGTCAGGAGGTAAGGCAATGGCACTTTCCTCAAAGACAGTTGCCTCTAATGTCCCTTCAGGAGAAGTGGAATCACAGTGTAAGCAGATAAATCTTGACAGCTTCCAGAAGTACTTCCTAACAGGGCAGATGGAGATTAATTTATTTGCACAGAGGTGTCTTCTCCAGCTATATAAACAATGGATTCTCTCTAAAGCCTTACCATTGAAGATATTTCTCTGTAACATATTAGTACTAAAGAGGATTCCTACACTAACATAAGTCTTTCTTCCAGCAGGCAAAACAGAGGTGTTATCACACCAGACAGCCCTTACTAGGGAAATAGCTTTTATAGTAGATAAACTTAATGTCCTATCAACATAAATGTCATCCTCTCTGTGCTGTAGCTGGTCACACATCACTGCTCTAGCAGTACTCAGTGTAGCCTTGAAGGGAGGAGCTAGAAAAACTGAAGTTGGAGAACACTAACCAGATCCTCAGCTTCAAGACAGGTGAGCACGTGCAGATCACCAAAACATTTTCAGTCACAGGGAATCTAACTTTTTTTCCCAGACATGAACTACAGCACGCTGGCAGCTTATTTAATTTATGTGGCGTTTGATGCTGTAAGGGAATAGAAAGAAAAAACTGAGCCACAGGCACAGCTGTGGACTTTGTTCTCACACTGCCCTCCATCTTGTGCAACAGTGGCAGCAGCAGAAGACTCATGAGATGCTCATCACAACAACAGTCCCTGGGTCAGTTAATTACCTCAGATCTCCACTAAACACCAGAGCCCATCCACGGAGCTGACTGCTGGGGTCTGACACATGCCTGAATTTGCCGCAGCTCCCCTAAACTGAAGAGTTACTCCACTCCAAACAATACCAGGTCTCCTGATGCTATGCTGGAACAAATCAGAATTATAGACTGCAAAGCTGGCCATTGTGTTGTCCTGAGGCTTCCTGATTACCAGCAGTCTTTCTTCTTTTGCTCTCCATTCAAACAAAGGCACCCATTTGTCATCTCCATATCTTCCTCAGGCTTGAGCTAGATTTCATTTGGGTTAGATAGGATTTAGCTAACTGCAGCAGTAACCATCAACTGAGAAGAAAGAAGGATTTCAAAACAGTTGCTTGTACTTTTTTTTATGATCAAAGCTTACCTTCAGCCACAAAGGAAGGAAGTGAAACTAGGAAGTTGTGAAATCTAAGGACAATGAACCTAACTGCTGCTTTTAAATAAAAGCTCAGTTGTTAAATTACATTACTAATTAAAAACAATTCTATTGATTGACTCAGTTAATTACAAAGTGAACAATCCATTCTTTCAGGGTAACGAGAAAACTATTGAAATGTATAATTTCCAGGGAAGGAAAATCTTTCCAGACCATCCTGATCAAATCAATAAATGCTTTATGCTATATAATAAAAAGTGAAAATTCTGGTATAAAGGACAGAACAGTGGTATTTGAGACTCTCACACTGAGAGGGTGGGTGGCCTTCATAAAATCATGTAGCTTTTTTGTGCCTTTTTCTCTAAACTAGATCATGGAATCATAGAACGGCTTAGGCTGGAGACCTTGAGGCCCACCCAGTCCCAACACCCTGCTGTGGGCAGGGCTGCCACCCAGCATCTCAGGCTACCCAGGACCTCATCCAACCCACCCTTGAACACCACCAGGGATGGGGCATCCACAGACTTTCAGGGCAGCCTTTGCCAGGGCCTCACCACTCAGTGAGAAAAGAATTTTCACTTGACATCTAAACTAAAGCTGCCCTCTTTTAGTTTAAAACCCATTCCCCCTTGTCTTCTATCTATCAGATCATGTAAAAAGTTGCTCCCCCTCCTGCCTGTAAGCTCCATTCAAGTACTAGAAGGCTGTAATGAGGTTTCTCTGGCACATTCTCATCTCCAAACTAAACAAGCCTAACTCCTTCAACCTATCTTCACAGGAGAGGTGCTCTAGCCCTTTGATCATCTTCGTGGCACTCCTCTGGACCCACTTCAACTGCTCCACATCTTTCCTGTACTGGAGGTCCCAGGCCTGGATGCCAGCCTCCAGATGGGCCTCTCAAGGGCAGAGAAGAGGGGGACACTCTCCTCCCTCTCCCTGATGGCCACCTTCTGATGCAGGCAGGGATATAGTTGGCTTTCCAGGCTGCAAGGACACATTACTATCACACCGAGCTTCTCATGCACCAGGACTTTTAAGTCCTTATCTGCAGGTCTGCGCTCAATGAATTCTCCTATCAGCCTGCACTCATATCTGGGATTGCTTTGACTCAAGTGCAAACCTTGCACTTGGTCTTACTGAACCTCATTAGACTCTTATGTGACCACTTTTAGTTCTCTTCCTTCTATTGTGTCAACTGCACCACTCAGTTTGGTGTCATCAACAAACACACTGAGAGTATACTCAATCGCACTATCTAGATCATTGATGTTGATGAACACAGGTCCCAAGATGGAACCCTGGGCATATCACTCACGACTGGCCTTCATCTGGACACAGAGTCATTAACCACAATCTTCTGGCTGTGACCATCCAACCAATTCTTCATCCAATCAATAGTCCAGCCTTCAAATCCATATCTCTCCAATTTAGACATAAGGAAGTAGTTCGGGACCATGTCAAAGGCCTTGTACAAGTCCAGGTAGATGACATCAGTTAACCTGCCTTTATCTACCAGTGCTGTAACTCCATCATAGAAGACTGCCAGGTTGGTTAGGCATGATCTGCCCTTGGTAAAGCTGTGCTGGCTGTCTCATATGAAACAGGCCAGAACATTTTTTTCCCTATCAAAATATTAACTTATATATATGTTTTAAAGAATCAGTCTAGTAGAAGAAATATTTCTAAACACAAGTTTCAAGCAGTTTTTAATTTCTCTTTGTTAAGAAAATTAATTTTGTCCATCTTTGTGTCTTACCCTTTCTCTTAGAAAGAGTGAGGTGAGGAAGACAAACAATTCAGCGTAAAGGCCCTACAGCTTCCTTGTTTGTTAACTGAGATTTCAAAACAGAAAGCAACATAAAAAGTCAGTCAGTGGGGAAGTCTAGTCCCACACTTGTTTTCCAGTGGGGGAAAGATCAAATTGTTGACATTATAGTTTTGGTGACATTATTGAATCAGAGGGCAAAAGTGAAAGCAGTCACCCTAAAAGACCCACAGGAAGTTACCCAACAAAAATAACAAAAATTACACTTTTAAATGGTAACCTTACTTTTTGTCACAGCTACCTTCTCTTTTTTTTTTTTTTTTTTTTGTGACATCTGTCATTTTTCCATTTCAGGATATAAAAGTTTATGTGGGTGCAATTTTGTATTTCCACATATACAGGTATGGAATCAAAATGCTAGTAATGATGGTGGTTCAAATTCAGGACACATACAATGTCATTTTGTATGACAGTGGAATTATGCACTGGGCAAACAGCATTATCTGGACTATGCAGTCTTGTAAGTGATATCAGATCTGAAATACCTCATGCTCTTCCTTTGGTGGATGACAGCTACACAGTTAAGCTGCAGGTGAGAGTAGAAAAGCCTCTAGTACATCAAGACCTAACATCAGACAATATTCTCTAGTGCTGATGCTTGCCTATTTTGTTACTAACCTCAGATAAAACAAACTGGGGCTCAATCCAGGCAAAATCCTCAGCAACTTCAGTAGGAGTCTTGCCTAAGGACCACCGGAGTGATTCATCCCAGTGTAAGAACTAATGTCCCCAAAGCTTTTTCTAGGCAACATGCTAATTATGGACTCCAGTTTGAGATCAGAAGCACAAACCCATTTTGCAACATGAGCTTTTCTTTCCACACAACAAAAACAAACATTTACCAAGCATTTTACTAAGTGTGCACAAATTGTAGTATTTGTACAAAGAACAGTTTTTGAGCTACTTTGAATAAGCAAGGTAGAAAAATGCCACTGGGATTGCCTTCTACAGTGTATGCATAAAGCAAGGCACGTGTCTTAGAGCTGCTGACACTCCTATCCAAGCAAATCATGGTTCTGGACCTTTGCAGCTGACTGCATGGAGGATGTTTTTTCACCCTAGAAGAATCAAATATGTGCAGTAAGAACCAGAAAACCCTTATTTTGTCCCTGTCTCCAGGTGAAAGAGAATCAATCTATCACAGCTGCTAAACCTTGTGAAACTCCTACCAAGTGCCCAAGTGAAATACCCACAATTGTTGGCACTGTAGCTAATCTTTCCCTAGTCAGCAGATGATTATTTTCCACATCAGTGGACAATGACAAAAGAAGATGATAGTATGATTTCTTCTTCTTCAGATGAGGTTTTGACACATAATAAATCACATTACAACACTGGCTTTTCTTTTGCCGTATTTACGTATGGAAAGCAAAATGCAACCAGATTGTATGACACATTCTCAAATGACCAACTAGTTTTAGAGGATTAGATAGACAAAAGTTTTGTTTTCAAGACAACGCCTCTTAGAGCTTTTGCTTAGATTATCTTAAATCCCACACGAGCACTGTTTTATTAATTGCTTTTTGACAATAGGCAAAAATCATCTAAAATATCAGTCTGTACATTCTTGGCAAGGAGTTGCCCAAGGTTGCCCAAGTCCTTCCATATGTATATGAAATTGGGACAAATTCTGCAAATGAAATTAGAATAAATTAGGGTGAACGGGTTTACCATCAATAGATACCTTCAAACATTTCAAATGTGCTCTGGTTAAACAACACACAAAAACTGCACAGGGTTGCACAAGATTTAGTAACAACTTTCACTATAATCAGGGGAACTTATTTGGTACTCACTGAAATCAATGGAGTCTCCTTACAGTATGGAAGTTGACTTTGTAAAAGAAAGTCAAGTCAACAGGAACTGGACAAATAAAATCTAAATACCCTGAACTTTGAGAGAAATGTGGTCATGCTTTCATTTCTGTTATGAAAAAGAGTCAAACTATATACTATTGGAGCTCTTGGGAATAAAGCCCCGTTTCAGTTGAAATTACTGAGGCTACTGTTCCTAGAGTTCTCAATTTTTTTTTTTTTGTGTGTCTCAACTATCAGTTCAGTTATCCTGTTCTCCTTATTTCTGTCCCAGAATTCAGAAGCACAAAGCATGAAAGACAAAGATTTTCTGAAGTTTCTAATGGACCATAGAATCCCTATTTCTTCTAAAAATTTTACTTATTTTTCAGCACCTGAAAACTTCCTCACTGTTTCAAAAACATTTTCTCCTAGGGAAGACTCTCATGAGACTGAGATTAAATACTACCATGAAAACATAGTGCTGTTCACAAGAAACAGACTGTGTGGGTAAGACAAAATCTGCAGCTCACCTAAAAATCAGGCTGCAAGAGATACAAATATTTCCAAAGGCCACAAAGATACTGAAATAACTTCTCTGAAAGTAAAAACTGAGAGTTATTGTTAAAAAATGTATTCTTTTTAACAGCTTAGATTTTTAAGAATTTTAGAATTTTCCTGTATTTCTCAACTTCATCATCTTCCATTATGCATTTTATATTTCTCCTTGAGCTAAGGCATAAATTTGCATGTACAGTCAAGCCTTTCTCCCCTGCATCTTTCATGAATCAGCGTACACTCTGAAGTTTTGCTATATGTTTTGATAGGCAACACGCTGACTTGCAGTGTTTTTACTGCTGTGTTACATGAAAATCTGATTATTTACAGTAATCAGTCCCATTGCAATAGAGCCCTGGAGTATAATTAGACTTTCGATTTTTGTTGGGTAAGCTACTTGCAAATCAGCCTTTGAATTTACAGTACTACCTTGGATAAGACTTAACTAGAAGAATGAGTATTCCTGAACCAACGGCTTTGTTTCCAAACTTCAGGCCAAACAGTAAGCTCTGTTACTCCTATAGATATTAATGTGGTTGTGCTCACATGGCAGACAGCAGCACCAAATTGGACTGAAATACAGTGAAACAGAGGGAGGGCAAAATCTGAGCAGTCAGAAACATCAAATTACTTCTCCATGCCCATTCACAGCTTTTTACTGACCTTAGTGCAGTCAGTGTGAATTTTGCCAATTAACTTCAATAGGAGAATCTGGGTTGGACTGAGGTTTCCTGTTCCTGCCCACAGCAACACAGATGCACTGCAGAACACTCTCAGGAAGAATAAAAAAGGGCAAATTCCCAGTTGCTGTGGCAACAGGAGGGATGATTCTCTTCACTATCATGTAATTTTGAAATTCAGTATGTGCTTTGTGCCATGACATGCGTTTCTCTCCTCTGTCAAATTTATGTTTTTTTCCCTTGCAGGAGGCCCATCAGGAAAAGAGCATAGGAGAAAACTATTAACACAAATAGCCCCTAGAAGCCTTTTCAAATTTCCCACCTCATACTTTCCAAGATAGAAAAAGCATGTATTCAAACAACAAGTAAAAAGAACTGCCTTCAACATACGCTTCCCAAAACATGTAAGATGAATTCAAACCGCTCTGTGAATGCTCTTCAGTGAATGTGAGATGACTGGTATAGAACTGTATAGAATATACAAAATGTGACTTATGATGCCCAAAAGACTGACAAAGGCAGTCAAACCAAAGGGGATGCAAATGCAGCTCTCTTCCCTTCTTCTTCCTGTTCTCTGTTCCACAGGAGGCAGTTCCCAGGCTGGCAGTTCTTTTTTCAGGGTAAGAAGGCAGAAAAACTGGTCTCCACTGCCCAAGACAGAGAAGAGACTGGAAATATATGTTCTCTGTACTTGGGATGATTCAGTTTAGGTATACTATCTGGACAAGAGCACAGATGGTGAAAACTGTTGAATCTCTGAGCTGCAGCTTTACATTAGCTGAGATTCTACTTTAATATTTTTATTAAAAAAAAAAAGGAACAACACTACCCCAAGACTGCATACAACTTTCATGGGGAAACTGAAGAAGTAAAAACTAGCATGACTTCTTTAAAATAATGGTGTGAGTCATTATCTGGAACCTAAATCTCCTAAGAATCAGCCTAATGCCAAAGCAAAGGCAACTAAAGTGAAGGGTTGTTCACCTTGGAGAAAAAAGGTTTCTCTCACAACTCACTGTGGTCTTCCAGTATTTAATGGAGGGTTACCAAAAAAATTACGGACTGGTGATAAGAGAAAGGGGAGTGGGTTTTAAACTAAAGGAGGGGAGATTTAGGTTAGATATTAGGTGGCAATTCTTTACTCAGACAGCACTGAGGCCCTGGCCTGCCCAGAGAATTTGTGGGTGCCCCATCTCTGGAAGTGTTTGTGGCCACATTGAATGGGGCCACATAGGTAGGTACAGTGAGTATACCTGAAGTTTCTTCCTCCTGTGTGGTGGATGAGGCATGACAGTCAAACACATCAACAAATGAAGTGAATATGATACCTTAGGAGAGGATGCCTGTAATCTATTTGGCTTTGAAAATGGAGTAGCACTTGTCACGTGAATAAAGATTGAAATTCAGTAGTATCAGGAAATACAATAGAGCTTAAACAGTGTGATACCTGTAATTGCACAAAAGTATATACAACAGCCTCCTAGAAAAAAACAAATGAATGTGATTTATGAAATACGAATGACCAAAATACAAACTCTTCAACTCTGCTAGGTGGAGGTAAGCACCAAGGTATCTTTATTGGCTTGAGGGTTGGAGCTGGAGATGGGAACCCCAACGTTGCTCTTTACCTTCCATATTCAGAGGCTATTGGCTTCTACATCAAAGGAAGGCAACACAAAGACCCATTACTTCCAAAGTAAAAAAACCCTTGGTCAGGAAGGAGACCAAGGTACAGCACTGAACAGTATAGAGTAGTATAGACTAGCAAAGTTGGAAGGGGACTTCAAAGATCATTGAGTCCAACTGCCTGACTACTTCAAGGCCAACCAAAAGTTAAGGCATGTTATTGAGGGCATTGTCCAAATGGCTCTTGAACATAAAAGACATGAGGTATCAACCACCTTTCAAGGAAGACTGTTTCAGCATCTGACCACCCACATAGGAAAGCAACACTTCGTAATGCTCTGTCTGAGCATTAGAATAGCTTCTGCTATTCTCTTGTTCACAGACTTCTTAGCATGACTTTTCCCTCATACATGGCCAAGATCAGTCCAGAGCTTTCCTTCATTATAAGCAATTCCTATCAACAAAGATGTAATGCTACCATATACCACTAGACATTGCAGACACCTGTTTCCAAGACTGGTCTGTGATGTCGTACAAGCTGATTAAGGCAAAGAGAAAGATATACTGTGTAGTAGGGGTTGGTTAACACTGCTTTCCTTACACTTGATACTTAGAACCAATGGCACTGAAGACACTGCATAAAAAGTTTGGAAAAGATATGGATAACAAGTTAGTTTACTAATAGTGCATAATTCTGTCATTCACAGCCAACTGTGAGAAACTCTTGAGAACCTGTCAGATGTAATATCACTGATTTTTTAAGCCCCTTTTTACAAAACTCACTTTATTAATCCGAACAAGAACTGAAAGCAAGCTGGAGATATGTAATCTTCGTTTTTAATATCAATACACAGAAAAGGAGTTTGTTAGCTCAAATTTGGACTGACCTCACCACATTGCAATGAATGCAATGAATCCACATCTGTCGTATCCCAAAAAACTTTTACCAAAGCATAATTATTTTTATGTTCATTAAAAAGGAAAAAGTTCACATTAGAAAGTAGCCCTGGCAGGTTCTCATCACAGTACCTACCACTTTGGCTACAATTTTCTTTATCAGGCATGCCTATAGGAGGAACATCCTGTTGAAGTAAGGGAAAGCCTCCTGCTGACTTCACTGACCCACCTCGTGACAACCAACTTCCCCACTCCAATGCCAAATTGAGGATATCAAGCACTATCCATTACAGTTGTGTTATTTTTTAAATATTGAACTCTGCCTACAAAGAAATCAAATGGGATCACCAGGCATGATCTTCCATACATTATATTCCCCAGAAGAGAAAATTTTGACCATGAGTAGTAACATAATTACTGATTACTCAGGTTAAATGATGAAAGTAAGCTATAATTCCTATGAAGGCACCAACATAAAAAGAACCTATCCTGGGGAAGTCTGAACAGGTGTACCCAGAGAATCCCTCAAATCCAGACACTTAGTTATCAAGGGTATGACTTGATATTAATGACTCCCACAAGTTTCTTTTTTTTTTTTTCCTTTTTTTTTTGTCTTTTTCTAAAAATGTTCTAACAACTACAAGGAGTAGTGCTCAGTCTCCTCAAAGATCATAAGAATCTGATACAACTCTTGCTTTTTTTTTGTGTGGGTTTAACTTTCCAATGTCTAATCCTCCTGGACATATGCGGTTTTGATCTGATCACCCCATGGATTTTGCTTATTTACTAGTAAGGGAGCTATAGGGAAATGCTTCATGTCTTCTCTTCCAAACTCAAGCTGGGATAATGCAGATTTAAATAAGGAAAGCTAAATGTAGTGCCCGTCTCCATTAGCTGCGTAACTGCCTAAAGGTTCAAACTCTGACATTTCCCAAGTATGTGACCTATGATGACAACTGCTAGATGTTTCTGAAGTGATTCGAATACTGGTAAAAGACAAGGTGGAGTCAGAAGACAGAGTGAAGGCACTTAAATGTAAGGAATCTTTGCTTCCTTCAAACTTATCGTTCTAATAAGAAGAGAGAATTGATGAATTCTCATTTTGTACATATTTTCAGCTCCAAAACAGAAGAAAAAGAGGTAATTCCCTTGCAAGAAATGTCAGAAAGCTTAATTCCAGCCTGGCAAAAGCAAATGCAATTCCACTGATTTCAATAGAGCCACAGATGGCCAACTTAATGTACAACAGGGTTGATCTGGCCCTTCTCCCATACTGTAGCAGTGCTTTGCCTAGAAGCCTTTGCTTTCAAAGTAATTAACCATGTGTCAACAGCCTGCAACACTGAACTGCAATTACATAAATGAATAGGAGACGTGTATTTTAAACCTTATCCCAGTAGCAAACTTATAACAGCGAGTATTGATCTTTCTTCTGTTTAATACTAGGTTCTAATGTCAGTACTACAGACAAGAATCTGAGGATCTGCAGAACAATATCAATTATTTTACACATATTTCTCCCTCCCACATATTCCAACTTGGATCACATATAAGCATAGTGAGAGCCTCAGGAAGAACTTGCTCTGCCACATAGGCGATCTCAGCACTGGAGCAGGTGGGCACAGGTTCCCTTGCTAAAAGCAGAGAAAGATGGACAGAAGAAAATTGCTTACTGTTTCGAGGCTTCTCCTCATCCATGCCTTCATCTTCATTTTCTGGATCAATATCTTCTGCTTGAGTTATCCAGTCTAAATAGCCCTTCAAATCCTCCTCTAGCTGTTGCTTTTCCCGTAACTTTTGGAAATCTCCCCGAGCCTTAGCCTTCTCTCTTTCCTTGGAAAATTCCCTAGCAAGAGGGAGGGAGGAACAGGATGTGGGTGGAGGGAAGAGATTGAAAAACAATGAGTTAGATTGATTTCCATTAGAAAGTATCCATATCCTATGTAGTAAACCCAGCCTTTCCTATTCTTTCACAACAGACATGTGAAAGGAGTATCCTTGCTACATACATCTGTAATACAGTTGGAGTGACCACAATTTTACTAATACTTAGGAGAACATAATTACCTTTTTTAATCCTTTCATTCTCAACATTTGTTTCATAATTGAAATAAAACTCACACGTGGTGCTTATGTATAATATCATATACCTTCTAACATTCTTTACCACTTGATATTCTTATCCATACACTTATCCATAAATATCTACATGAATTGCGGTCAACTCAATACAATGATGAACTGTTTGACAATAATCTGACATCTGGAGAGTGAGACAATGGCTCTAATTTTCAGCCAGGTCTCAATCTGTCCATAACATTATAGGTATAATCACAACTAAATTACACTAATTGTAAGTGTAAGTAATGATACTCACAATTCTGTACACAGTTAATTATGAGCAATTTCACCCACGGGAGTGGACACTATATTTGAAAATTTAGATTTCAATGTTTCATTGCATTTGATATTCAGGTCTATTCTCTGAAATGAAACTTATTTTTCGAATCTCAAGTTGAGTAGACAAACATAAGCAGTAAGGGATTCTGCCAGAAAGTGAAACAGAGTAGGCATCTGATTGAGAAGGCAGAGCAACAAGAATTTAATGTTGCTTAGCTATGATCCATGATGTTTTCTTTGCATTCTTTACATCTGCTTTGCCATTTCTTTCTGTCTTTCAGATACGTCTATATTCTCCTATTTTTTTAACTAGAAATGCCAATCTATCTCCATTTAAAGGCTCTCCTGTGGCTTCAAGCCAGGTTTTAATACCTGTATTTTAAAAAGGAAGTTTAATAATGGTAAAAAGTGCTAGATCGAGAGTACTTAAACAGTAAGCCTTATATCTGCTGAAGCAGATCACTACACAAGGCATACAGAGCAGATAATATGGCCCACTATGTCTAGAAATGAGAGGAAAAGTCATTATTTCAAATGGATTTTCCATTAGCCTCTCTGTTGATTGCTAGAGATAAGCAGAATTAGGAAAAAAAAAAAAAAAAAAAAAAAAGAAGAAAGAAAAAAAGCCTGATGCTTGTCTTTAGATTTATTCCCAAAAAACAAATAGGAAACCTATCACTAACTTTAGCGAGGTAATATTAGGTCTATGAAATCCTACCCAAAAATATATGAGTGCCCCATGAATTGTCCTCAGTTTCCAGTAATGATGCTATAGTACTTCCCTCCTGTCTTGTCAAAACCCTCTGAAATATTTCCATTCACTTCACTGTCTTTGGTTGTCTCAGTTTCTTTTTTAAATGTTATGAGCTGTTCAGGATACCAGCACTGGATCAGAATGAGAGTAAGAATATGTCTTCATTTAAAGCCAAAGTATTGACAAAAGAAGTCTGAGTGATCCTCACTCCTGTCACATTTTTTGCCACACGTCTCTTGGGTCAGTGATAAAGAAGGTGGAAAAGAAGAAGAGAATCAGTGGCATCTTAGGCCCAAAGGTAGATCATAGCCAACCCTGGGACCAAACAGCTATAAGGCAGAAAAGCCTACTGCCAAGTGTGGCAAGAATGACCCCAACAACAATAACTCTAGAAAATATTTTTTAAAAATCGAATCAATACCATTTATATTTTGCTGCTTCAATAATATGTTTCTTCTGAGTCTCACATTGTAACTATTACAAATTAAGGAATTAAAACTCTTCAAAACAAAACAAACAAACAAAAAATCAACAAACAAACCTCTGAATAAGCTATGCATTATTAAGCCAGTTTGAAAATTCAAATTCCAGTATTCCGATAATTGGGTCATAAACTTTTATTTGGAATCTTTAACAAATAGAAGCAGTTTTGAAAGGGATTGGGCTCTCAGCTCCAAGAACTACTTATGTTTATATGGATACAACTTGCAAGAGGCAGTTTAAGAAACCATAGTGTGGAAAATATCATGAAATGACACAGTTTGCAGAAAGTGATTCTTCTGTGCGCTGAACTGGGTCACTTATATTAGGTACCTCTCGGTTGAGTGCCTGCTTGGATATTGCCAGCCCCATGCACTGTCTCTCTCAAGTGGGACTTGGGCTGGGAGAATAGATGTCTAAACTGAAGTGAGATTTTGTCAGCATGCTAATATGCTTAATATCTGCATAGAAATTAATTCGTTACTAGCTTTTTAAGGGCACAACTGAAAATATTGCGACCCCTTACTCTAAGGGTTGTCTCTTTCCTTTGTACAATGTATAGTATTCCAATTTTCATATGATTCTCCAAAGAAGACAACTTATTTAAATTATCTCAATTTCTACGCTCTGCTAGCATTAAACTATTGAGAACAGGTGGCTCAGGAAATTGCTAATGCAATTCCAACCACTTCCCGTGTGGAATGCCAGCCTGTACTTGGGCAAATGTAGTTCACAATCAAGAATTACTACCCATGGTCATTTACTATTCTATGTGAAATGAGTTGGTGACCTCAGTCCAGTTCCTATTGCAGGCAGGTGTGCACAGTACCACTGCCACCATCACAGTTGGCAATAATTGTTCATTGTTTGCAGTTTCAGCAGGGAAGCCAAGCTTCCAAAAAGCCAATAAGCTTTCTGATAGAGGTGCCATCTTGAGACTGGAGGTGGCCTTCTCAAAAAAAAATTACAATATCATGTCAGGATAAGGTCAGCAGAGGCTAGCAGAACCACCAAGTAATCTGTCTCTCTTCAGTGAATGAGACAACTTTTGTTCAGGAGTTGGTGAATATTGGTTTTATGAGTATTTGGTTTGCTTCACTTTCCTTTGCTTTTCTTAGAAAACTATAAGATACATCTGTCAAAGGAAAAATCAAAAAGCAGAGCATTCCGGAGAGAGATTCAGTCTGAGGTTAGAATGGGTAAAGGTCATAAATATAAATACCCAGCTCTGTAGGCTGTACAGGTGCAGAAGAAAATTTCTTTTGTCTATCCTGATGAGGAAAAAGATATATTTTACGTCTATGTCTGATCTCAGCATGAATTCTCACATTTAAAGGTGTTATGGAACAGCAGAATTCTAGCACTTCAAACATCTTGCTTAGTGCAGAATAAGGCTTCAATCATGGCCCATGCTGACAGGTACAATGAGGATCTAACCTGTTCTAGAATTAGATATGGATGTTGGTGGTCCTTGAGGCCCCTTCCAACCCAAGCCATTCTATGATTCTATGATTAAAAGGGTTGGAAGAGAGGTTAGACTAGGAAGAGTCCTGAAAGGTAAGGAATACTGTTCCTACTGCTCCCAGGAGGAGCTGCAAGCATAGACAGCCTCCTATCCACTCTGATCTCTTCTTTAGAAGGAAGAGAATCAGAAACAATCAGCCAGGCTTCCAGGATCCTCTCAAAGCAGAAGAAATGGCTGTTCACTGGCCTTTAGTTTGCTTTAGGAAACTTATTGTTTGGACTGTGTCCTGGGATTTGGCTCAATGTTAAACAAACTATAAAATAAATGCGAATCTATATGCTTCTGCATGAAAGTCTGAAAGTTGAGTCCACACTGTCATTTTTTCCATCACTAATCAACTGAAACAAGTAACACAGAAGCAAACATCTCTGCTCTCAGATGACGTCTAGCAGTAGTTTCACTACTCTCAGCAGTGCTGTGGACCTTTTTTCTTGGCTTGAGAAGGTCAACTGCATGACCTGCTGGCTGGATATTCCTTTGGAATACAAGAGTTTTAGTATATGCTCAGTCAAGACAGGAGGAGGATGATAGCTCTGTACACAAATACTCTGTCATACTATGTAGCTTAATGTGATTGGTAAATTCACCAGAAGAATCATGAATGGATGAAACACTGAGGAAAAATAAATTACAGATGAGATCTGCAGGCAGAACAGAACTCAGCATTTGATTTTTCAGGTGCAATCAAAGTGTCTTTGTGAGTACAATTAATTACACTTATGTATTCAGAAGTGATTAAAGAAACCAAGCCAATCTGTCACTGACGAAATCTACCTACACAACATGCTTGTTAACATTCCTGATATAGATAGATGGGGATAAATCAGAGATGCTCAGAATGGATCTACAAAGATGCCCAGGAATATTGCTTTGTACCTACACAGAACAGACAGGTAATTATCTACACAGAACAGACTAATAGCAAGTTTATTTAAAAAAAGCTGAACCTGCAAAGTGAAGACACTTTGCAACTCAGCAGAATTTAGAATTGCTTTAGGAAGTTAATTGTTTAAGAATTGCTTATTTAGCCCAAAGAAAATTTAGAACATTTCTGCCATCATTTTTTTCTTCTTCATCTTTTTTTCTTTTTCTTCATAGATGCAAATACTGAAGTTTCTTTTTACTTTTCTCCAGTTGGGAAAAAAAGAAAATTGCAGAAACAGTGCAGCTGTCATAATACTGTGAACACAGCCATGAAGAGTGACTCACAGCATAAACAAGGTGAACTTCATCTTTAATTTCAGTTCTCCCTGCAGACTGTTTTCATCTCTCACCACTAGCTGTGGTGGTCTAGCTGCAGTATCTCAGGAGATGGGGTATCCAGGTCCCAAAACACTTTCTTTGGTTGAAAAATGAAAGAGAGAGGAAATGTAATTTTCCACTATGTACACAAATCCAAGTGTTGGTAAATTGAATCAGCACTGCTTCAACAATACGCAATCCTCAGGCTGGGCTCACAGGCACTGTTTATCCAATCAGATACTATATACTCTTTAACCACCATCTTACGTGGTCCTTGAGTGCATCTCTGATATTATAGACCGCTTACCCACTGTCAGGTGGTCATCCTCCTTTACTGCTGATCCTTACCTGCTGAGCAAAGTATCCACGTGGAGAAACAAGGAGCTTATGTTTTAAAACTGTACCCAGAATATTATTCTCCAGAAATTCAAATGTAGACTATTGCCTGACACTTCATTACTGGGGATTTTCTCCTTCTCCATTCACTACTTGAAAACTCCTCAGTTTGTAGCAGCTGTCTTAGCTGCATGTAACCTTCAATGGAGTAATGAAGACAATAATAACCCCTCAAGTAGATCTGCTGTTACCTGTCTCTTTCCAGGATGATCAAAGGAGAATCTTCTTCTCTAGTCCTACTACTACTCTTCCTATGCTTTTGTCAGATTGAGAATGTAACTTACGTGAAGCATCAAGACCTCTCTCCTGTTCAGAGAAGATTTTGCCCCTCTTTATGATCAAAGGACAGGAGACTTAAGGGCTGCCTGCTCAGACAAATACTGGCTCTGATCAAATTCATTTAGAGCTCATTGAAGGAGGCACAATGCTAGAAACAGAGAAGAATAGGATGCAAAAAAGTCCTCATATCATAATTATCTATTTGCATGGAATGGCTTTAGCATCCAGTCTTTCCCAAATATGGAATTTGATGCCTAAATTTGGGAGATCTTAAAAAAAAATCTAGAGAGGAATGCTCACTGGCTTCAATCCTCTAATTAACTAGCTCCCCAGGGGCAATAAAGTTTTTAACTACTGGGAGCAATACCAATTGTTTTTAATCAAATCTACCAAAATAATGCTTTCCAGTGAGTGTTATACTGCAGAACTGAGATACAGCTAGATGTTTTAGGGATGTTTAAACACCAGAAAAAATTCTCCTGCTTCTCTGCTCCTCCTTAGGAAAGGTCAGAGGGAAATTATCTTTTCTCCTTGAATAATGCTGGGCTTGTAATCCACACAACAGAGAGGATGCGTTTATTAAAGAAGAAACACATGCAAGGCACACTCCAGGGAAAAGTCTCCCATTAGGCTGTGCTTTAGAGATATTAAGCAATGTAAAAACTTCTCATGTGAGAAGATGTAATTTGGCAGGAATCTCATCCCACAACTGTGAAGGGATTTGTCTCATACTCTCATTCCTCCTTGAGTCCCAGTAACTCTTCCAGAGATTTTACTATAATCCCCTTAATCCATGGTGAACGATGTTACATGTTTAACAGGGAAACATAGTGGTGTCCTCTTCCCAGAGAGTATGGGTAGAGGTTTGAGGTAGAGGAATATGTTACAGGCAGAGTTGTCTTGTATATATATATATATATATATATATATATTATAGTTTATGTAAAAATGCAGTTTCCTGATTAGGAAGGCCATGTTTTGCCATTGGCACAGCAATAGCCCAGGTCTTTTACTAAAGTTCCAGAGATCAACCTGCCATTGTCTGTTGTTTTGATAACAACAGGGTAGGAATAGAAATACATATTTTTTAAAATAAACAGTAATAAAACATTTTCCTGGTACTGCTTACCCGCTAAGTACACCGAGAACCAAGTTAAGTACAAAAAATGACCCTATGATGATTAGTGTAACAAAATAGATCCAGGGCCAGTCCCTTCCTATGGCATCATTGACCTGGAAGAGTGGAATGATAATTAGTGAGACAAGCTCAGATTCTGAGCATTGCAAGGCTCCAGCCAAAGAGATCCCAAGTCACCAGCAGTAAGATTTTCAATAATTAATTTTCTGGAAATTTATGGAAGGGCAGTAGTAGTTATTTTGGAAGTCCTGATATTAAATTTATGTCAGAGAAACACACCTCTTTTGTTACCTGCATTGTTATTTGCAAAGTTTAAATATTTGGCCAAGATTTTTGAGGGCTGATGTGAATTCCTTGGATTCCGATTTTTAATCCATCCAAAAGAATCCTGGTGACAGGGAAGAACCCTTATTATGGAGTCTTGCCCTGTAGCATTGGAAAAAGGACACCAAAACTGTCAGCTTACCCGCTCAACACACCAAGTACCAGATTTAGAACGAAAAAGGATCCAAAGATGACCAGACTGACAAAATACACCCATGGTAACTCATAGCCCATAGCGTCCTGCATCTGGAAAGATGAAGGAAAGTTAGAAGACAGAGAGGGAAAGCAGAAATGAATAAGCAAAGGAACAGATGGAAAGGTTTGTAAACAGAGCCTATGGTTGATTTGCATGATCATAGCAAGTGTTTCTGTACGTTCTTTCTGGTGCAACCTTTCCTTTGATTGCTTTTTTTTTCTGGCTGTTTCCTTACAGGCAATTATTAATATAGGCTGATGTCTAGTATGATTGAAATTGTAGACTATGACTTTTTGGAATTTAGCCAGAGCACCACATGGGCCCATCTGATGACCTCTGAGCTTCTCTTCTAACTTTTGTGCATATGTTTTCTGCCCATGACAATATTGCTGATTTCTGCTAAGCATTGCCTGAGTGTGTTATCAGATCACTTTTTTTTTCCCATCTGTAGCACAGGTATGCATACTTTAGAGAGAAGCACATAGTAACTGTGGATAAATACTGACCCTTCCCTGGCAACAATTGTGTAATCTTTATACTTTACCACAATCAGAGTAGTAGCTGTATGCTTTTGAGTAAAGTCCTTCCAAGGCCCAACATATTCTAATCTGGTCAAATGTTTTCTAAAGCTTTCTCACAAACTCTCTTTGTTTCTTTGATTCATGAATACCTCTTTCAAAATCTGACTACTACACAAAGTACTACTCAAAGTTACTACTCAAGGAATTTGAGACTGTAAATTAAATGATGTGAACATAAATTTAGTTTTAGTACTACTACAAGCATCTGCAAATGAAGCAGGAAGACTGTTATTTAGTACCTGGGCCTGTATTATGTGTAGAGCAACTCTAGCATGTAAGATACTCATGCGAAAAGCATGTAGCATATAAACATTATTTTATCTTGAAGTATCCTTTGAAGTTCAAAATTTTGGAAAGTTGCTAGATACCTTCATAGAAGCTCATTTTCATGATGGTATCAAAATAACAGAGCCCCTTCTTCTTTACTTTTCATAAATGCTTATCTCCTGAGTCACACATAGCATCATTAGAGAAACAGACGGCACTTAACATATTTAGCAACACTAAAATGATTTCTGAACATAAATTGCAAACTTTAAAGTACCTACATGGCTTAAGAAAACATAGGTTCTTTTGTTCTCCATGTGTTTAAAAGTTTTATCATGTTTTGTTCTCTCCCTCTAGGAAAATGCTCTCTTCTTTGCAATCTAAGCATTTGTTGTGATCACAGAAGAAATATTTCTCCATACATTAGAGAACACATTAGGGGAGCCAATCTGACTCAAGATTCATACAATTCAGGAAAAGGATTTCAGACCTTCAATAAGACAAGGCAGGAGAGTAACACTAATATAATCAGTTCTTTGTAGGTGGAAGTTCATCATTCATTTTCCTTTTAAAGTACAGTCACTAAAGTCCTTGTCTGGCAACAGTCCACAGTCAATGGGCCGGTCTAAACTCCGTCTCAGGGCTCCCTCAGCTGCGACTTAACTGAAGGAAACTCATTAAAACCTAGCCTCAAAATCTGTCTCTGTGGAAAGAGATCATCATCTTCTTTAGAGGATTAATAGATTTGTGGTCAGAACACCTCTCTTCAGAAGTCTAGGTGTCTTTCTAACACTATTGAAGCATATTACCCAGTTTCCCTTTGAATACTTTTGTACAATTGCTCAGTTAGTTTGGAACTATCACTAACTATTCCTTATGCTTGCAAGCCACTTTTCATCACATTTGACCAAAAAGTAGACACCTCTGTTGTGAAACACAGCAATACTTCAAAGAGAACAAAATACCATGGTACAACTTTGAAACAAATATTCACCCAAAACTGAAGCACAGCAATGCCTTAAGAGAACATAACACCATGGTACATTCACCCAAAATCACAGTAGAGAAATCATACAGGCAAAATGTAAGTACTTAATCTGGACTTAGATCAAGAAATGAGACTTAACATCCTCTTCTTTCTATCAAGATTGCCACACAAACAACAGTTATGAATGACTTTCAGAAACTGCCATAATAATTTACACAGTCACAATGATGATTTGACTTCCCTTTAATTATGATGGATGGCAATAAAAAAGCCACAGCTATGTGGCATTTATCTCTTGTCCGTATTTTTCTTCAGCTGGAAAAGTCAGCTGGAAAAATACAACTTCTCAAAGCTGTGGTTTGACTGAATCCTAAATAACAAATACCAGAACTTCTGGTAGAGAATGGAGGGGCTTGTCCCTTTGTACTACTCCAGCACGAAAAAATTTCCAGATGCAAGAAGCTTCCTTTGCAACCAGTAAGGTATATAACTACAGTATAGCATACTCTGGCTATTCCCACTGCCTGCACAGTTGCATAATGTCTATTTATATAATATTTTTATACCAGATAGCACTGGTACAAATTAGTCTTGAAAAGCAAATCTGTTCCTGGTATAGTCGAGCATTTTGGACTTCTCAAACTGAACATTTATGAAGTCTATTTTTCACCTCCTTTTTACTGATCAGCCATGATAGACAAGCTAAGAGGCAGAGACAGTGATATCTTAGAGAAACCACCAGTATTTGGCAGACAGTTGTGTATTTACTGTCTCTCTCTTGCTGGTTGGATGCTCTCACATCTAATTTTTTACAGCAGAAGGTGAGGTCATTCCATATAATGTGAGACTGAGACACAGGTGGTAGGAATTGATACACTGATATGTTATTAGGTATTTGGTAAGTTAATAATAATCTTTGATATTGTGACAATACACTGTAAGTTTACTATTTCCTCTAGGAAAAACTTCTCCAAAACGAATGAAGAGATGTAAGCTGCTTGGCAGAAGTTGGGGGGAAAAGGAACACACTTAGTGAAAATAGTAACATATCAACATTTAAGAAACATTAAATTCCTGGCTAAGACTGTATCATTCCAGATACCTGGAAATACTTCCTCTGAAGTGGAACCATCCTAGAAATCCACGATAGACATCCCCCAAATGAACAATGCTTCCATTCAGTTACCACTAAAAACCTCACATCTGTGTTTGATGAAAAATGCTTTCTGGAGACACATCATATTTCTGCAAATACATATCTATTAATCACATGTGTATGTGTACATGTCTCCTTTTGACTGCAGCTGGAGGCTTTCATTGCAAACACAGCATAGGTGATACAGTTGATTTTTCCTAATTATGCTGCTGAAATGGAGAAGCTGCACAAGGTAAGGCTGAGATCAGAAGGAGATTTGTCATTTACACACTACTGAGTGCAGAAAATCAGGTTTGCAGAATATTTTTTTGTAGTGTTCTTGTCTACAGCCAATAGAAAAGGGATCTCTTACAAGTTATCTCTAGGAAAGACAGCACAAGCATTGATACACAGCTTAGCTCTCTGGTCACTGAGTGCTCTCTCTCTCTATTTATTTCTCACTGTGGTGTTTATTATTAGCCATATGAATCACAAGAGAAGAAATGGATCATCTACATTGACAGGACTGAACAAAGGCTATCAGTCAGTATAGGTCTGAATGCCAATATTCCAGCTAGAGTATTCAAGGTAATTGCAATCTGGTGTGAACTTCAGTATGTCTGGGACAATTTCTAAGTTAGCTGGAAGTACTGCATTGGTGTAAATCTACAGATGGTCATTTATAGAAATAAGTCTGATAAGTTAAACTGCTTGACCTTTTACAGCTCACTTCTTCATCTTTATATCTCACTTCTGTCAATAGTAAGAAAGTTGATACAATTCCGAATGCTAATGTGTCACCCCTCAGAGGCACCTCAGACATTAGGGTCACAAATTCCTTCTCTTGATTCACTATGTGCCCTCTCTAGCACTGTGGGGACATCATTTTGGCTCACTATGTTTCAGATTTCTACTCTACAAAGCGTGATACTGCCTTGCCTCACTGGGTACTGTACAACAAAATTTCTTCATCTCAGCATTTAGGTGCAAAAGTTGACTGGCCTTGGCATTACAGAAGCTGAATTAGGCTGAAACTGTCCCCTCAAGGAACAAGTTTGCAAAAGAGACTCCTTATTTACCAAATGGCCTCTGGAGAACCCACCTTAGTCCCTCAGGCCAGAATTATTTAACTTCACTCTGATCTCACACTGATGGGATTGGGATGAGAACCAGATTGCCGCAGTATACCTACTTGCTGGGACTGAAAGCAACAGGAGATGGTTTTCCTCTAAATGGCAGCTATGACTTCCCTCTAACATCAACATTGTTTGGGCTAGTTTTTCTGTTTTGTAATGACAGTAGGGTCCGTTATGGTCAATAATAATAGGTGTCTCAGCAATAATAATAGGATCTCAGCCTAAATAAATGGAGCAACTGTCTGGTCATCCATGACACCTGTAATAAGAGGACACAGATTTACAGTCCCTGGCGGCACAACTTTGTCCTATATTCTAAACAAGAACCAGAATTAAGGAGATTTTACTTGCCATATGACTTGATCTCTATTTGGCTGTGATCTCAATTAGGCTGAAATACCTTTCTGGGGAATCATGGAGTCATAGAATAGCTTGGATTGGAAGAGACCTTAAAGATCATCCAAGTTTGAACCCCCTGCCATGGGCAGGGCTGCCGCCCACCAGCTCAGGCTGCCCAGGGCTCCATCCAATCTGGCTTTCAACACCTTCATGGATGGGGCATCCACAAATGCACAGGGCTGCCTGTGCCAGTGCCTCACCACCCACTGAGTAAAGAATTTCTACCTAACATCTAAACTAAATCTCTCTAAATCTTAGTTTAAAACCCATTCCCCTTTCTCCTACCACTATCAGACCTTGTAAAAAGTCAATCTTCCTTCTATTTATAAGCTCCTTTTCAGTACTGGAAGGCCACAATGAGGTTTCCTTGGATCCTTCTCTTCTCCTAGGTAAACAAGCTCAACTCTTTCAACCAGTCTTCATAGGGGAAGTGCTCCAGACCTCTGGTAATCTTTGTGGCCCTCCTCTGGACCCACTCCAACAGCTCCATGTCTTTCTCATGTTGAGAGCCCCAGACCTGGACATAGAATTCCAGATGGGGCCTCGCAAGGGCAAAGCAATGGGGGAAAATTACCTCTCTCTCCTTGCTGGTCACTCCTCTTTTGATGCACTCCCGGATACTGTTGGCCTTCCATATGCTGGCTCACATCAAGCTTCTGCACCAGAACTCCCAAGTACTTCTCTGCAGGCCTGCTCTCAATGAGTTCTCCCAGTCTGTACAGACTGCTGTGACCCAAGTGCAACACCTTGTACTCTACATTTTCAATCACATTAAGTTCCTGTAGGGACAGTTTTCAAGTTTGTCCATGTCAATCTGGATCGCATCTCTTCCTTCTATTGTGTCAGCTGCACCACTCAGCTTGGTGTCATCAGCAAACTTGCTGAGCGTATGCTCAGTCCCACTGTCTACATCATTGATAAAGATGTTGAAGAGCAATGACCCCAGGGCTGACTCTTGGGGGACACCACTTGTCACCACCCTCCTCCTGGATGTAGACCCATTGACTACAGCCCTCTGGCTGTAACCATCTAATGAATTCCTTATCCACTGAATAGTCTTCTGTTCAAAACTTTCCAATTTACAGATAAAAACATGATGGGGGACTATATCAAAGGTCTTGCATAAATTCAGATAGATGACATTAATCGCTCTTCTTTTGTCTACTGAAACCGTCAATCCGTTATAGAAGGATATCAAATTTTTCAGACAAGATCTGCCCTTGGCAAAGCTCTGCTGGCTGTCTTGGATCACTTCCTTGTCTTGCATGTACCTTAACATAAACATATCCCTACTTGCGCTGTCTTTACATTTCCTTCTTATCTGCTCAGTTTAACCAGCATGTCCTTTCTCAGGCATGCCAGTTTCCTGCCATCACAGCTTGATTTCTTCTGCTGGGTGTTGGAGAGCTCTTGTGCCCTCAGAAAGGAGTTCTTAAAGAGCTGCCAGCTCTGCTCAGCTCCTGTGTCCCTAAGTACAGTTTCCCAGGGAATCCCATCCAATAATTCCTTACACAGAGGGAACTTTGTACCCTAAAGTTCAGGGTCCTGGCTCTGCTCTTTGCAAGGCCCATATTCCTCCAGATCACAAACTCAAATACAGTATAGTTGCTACAGCCCAGACTGCTACTATCTTAACCTCTTTAATCATCTTCTTTGCATTGGTGAGCACCAGGTCCAGTACCCTTCACCTCTGGTTGGTTTGTCTAATATCCAGAGGAGGAAGTTATCCTCAGTAGATTCCAGGAATCTCCTGGATTGCTTCCAGCCCACCATGTTGCCTTCCCAGCAGATACCTTGGTGACTGAAATCCCCCAGTGCATTAATTGCAACACATATCTCTTGTTTTCAAATGTACTTGGAGTCAGTTATTTCTCTCTGGACAAGGCAAATAATTTCATATGACCAACTTCACTACACAAAGACTAAAGGAATCAGATTCTATTACTTTTCTCAAAACCTTTTTTCCTCTTGCAAGTCAAAGAAACTGCTCAGCATCAGTATGAAAAGAGGGTATTTCAACATATTTTGAGAAGGTCTGGTGGACATTGTTTACCGTGGAAGTGCTCTTCCTTTCCAAGCATCCTTAATTACTAAGACCTCAGAGCTGCAATCTTCAACTGAAGGGCAGATCATCTCCTACTAGTAACACCAGGATTTTTGATTTTGGAGTTTCATAATCAGAATTACAACCAACAGTTGTGGTAGAGGCCAAGGAATGGAAAGACTATTTACAAATACAATTTGATGCTTATGTCTTACAGTTTTTCAAAACTAGGTGAAGAAATATTATTGGAGTCACAGAAGACGTGTATTCTGGTTTAGGGATATTTTGTTTTTAGGGAAAATTGTCAGGCACATTTTGCAAGTATGTCATTCATTACAACAGCATTCAAAGATAATGTTAGATATCCAGCTCTTTGCTTACATCACAAGGGATTTTGGTATATTATCTATTAGCATAATAGTTCAGCATCACCAGGCACATACAGGACATCTTTCATCCAGTTAATGGGAGGGGAAGACACAATTCATTAAATTCTGCTGACTTTGCAATTCACACACCCACACCCCTACATTCGTTGCCAGATGTCTTTGAAAACAACTGACAAACTCAAGCTACAGAAAAAGTTTAATCCATCACAGAAGGATGGTTGTCACTGGAAAGCAGCAAGCCACTCATGGTGAATGGACAACTGAAGAAAAATCTGAAGTTTGCCTTGTTCTGTGCACAATGCTGGAGAGCAGAAACTTAACAGAAAGCAAGTTAGCTAGGCTACCAAGGCTAGCTTTCAATTTCTTGAATAAATTGCTAATTGATTTTTAATGACTATAGAATTCTATGATTGCCTTTTATAAATATAAATGATTCAAGTATTCTATCATGAAGTGTATAACTTTTTACAGAGTTACATTAATAAAGAAGAGCAAAGTACTCGATAAAGTTAAAGCACAGCAAATTTGGAATTTGGGGGTAAAAATGATTTGTTTTTTTATTTTTTTAAATCTTTTTTTCCTTTGCAGTCCACTATGAATTTGTGCAATTCACTGCCTCAGGAGATTATCTAGCCAACTGTAATGGTTATGACCAATAGCAAGATCTCTATCTAAAACCAAATCTTGCTTGTAACCATATAGGAAAATAAAATTGAAGAATATGTGTAGAAAGAGCATAAATAAGAAGTGGCATAGGCAACACTTTGCTGTCTATGAAAATAGTTTCCTGCTTGAAGCCTTCATTTTGAAGTTACAGATTCTGAGTCTGCTGATATGTTTGGAGCCTGAATGTTGTAAGGCTCCTGCATAGCTTGTCAATAAAAATGTAAATAAAGTACATTTTTGCTTGAGAAATCCCTGCCTGATTTCTACATACACCTCAAGTCTTTCTATTCATAGCACATGTCCATCTCACTCTACCATTCACAGAAGGAACAAAAGGATCATATTTAACCATCATATGTCTTTAAAGACAGATCTAGATTTATTGCATTATTATCCTAAGGATGAATACTCTACCTTGTAGATCCTTCAGTATTTGAAATCTGATTAGTTGTCTTCGCTTGGTTGGTATTTTGTCTAGTACTCATGTATGTGCATATTTTAAAGCATATGAGTAATTCCATTAAAGCCAATAGTCAATACTATTGTTACCAGTATAAATACACTGAAATGCATAAGTGCTCTGCTTGAGTGGGATAGGGTACAGGACTGGGAGAAATATATGATAAGGACCACATTTTCTGAAATCTCTTGCAAAAAAGCTCTATAAAAGTAGAAGTTTTGTGTACATAGTGACTAAAACATGACAAAATCATTGGTCGAAACAAAAAGATTTAAGCATTTCAGTCTAGACAAGCTAGTGCATCATGAGAAAGATTATCATTTATCTTGACAACCTGAAATACTTTCAGCCTTATTGAGCCTTTAAGACAAGTGGTAATGGGTGGGAACTGAAGGTCTTGGAGTTGACTCAAGGCAAAAGGATTAAGAAAGGGGGTGAAAAAATACAAAACCCTGATCCTCAAATAAGCAAGAACACACTAAGAATACTAATAAATAATGAAAAAAATGATAAGAGACTTACTTTTATGGGCTTGGGAACAATATAATAAAATTTATTCTAAAAAATATAAGCAAAGGACTTCATATGCTTTTGCTTCTATTCTGGGTAGAATTTCTTTCTAAAAACTGGCATCCTAGTAGTCTTAAAGGGACTCTAACCCACAGTTGCTCTTTAAAACTGTTATGAAATGTTCTATATTTTGTTACTGGCACTCTCAGATGGATGCAAAGGAGAGACTGGCATGTTTGCTCCAGCCACAGTCTGATGACACTCGAAGGAGAAGCACTTCATCATTTGCTCCTGTTAAAAATTGTTTTGACTATTATGTTTGTTTTAAGTAGTTATGGGAAAAGCAAATTTTAAGGTCAGTTGCATTCTCCAAACATTTGTTTTTAAGGCTTTTCTTATTGTCTAAACCCAATCACAGAATTTTGGAAATTTTGTATGTGCATATGGACAGCTAGAACTTTCTATCACAGTATTCTCAAGGAAAGGACAAGACAGCGCTGGGGGAAGGCAATTGCACAGGGATCATAAAACAGAGAAAAGAATGCTTTATCCAAGTTACTCTGATATATCGTCTCTGTAGGATGAAAACAAAATAATTTGTTTAGGAAATTAGGAAATAGGAAAGAGTCGCCATACCTGGACAGTGGGAAGAATAATACATAGTCCAAGATTCCCATGTGCACCTTGGTACCTCAGTTGTTCTGTATGTTGTGTAGAGATGGAATGAGAAAACTGAAATTCCACTCTGAACTAGAAATATTAGCAATCTGTTCAGAATTCACTGCTGGAGCCGAATGGAGCCATTTACTGAGAAAGGACTGCCTTGATGAAGACAACAGAAACATCAAGGGAAGTGACTGACTTGCAATTGAGAACTTGTGAGAAAGAATCAAAGAAACTGCAGCAATGGAAGATGAGTCTAGAAGAAAGAGAAGGAAGCAGACAGAGTCTGCAGAGGTTGCCTCTTCGACTCTGTTAATATAGGCAATGCTGAATCTGATCTATATGTCCTCACCCCTGGACACTCTAATCCAGCAGATCTGATCCAGAGTCTTCTCTGATCCATGAGAACATTAATTCCTCATTTATTTTAGAAAAACTTTGGATAACATTATTATCTTCATTGCTATGCTGCCTAATTTCCCTGATAAGAAGTGGAAGTATCCGGAACTGACCAAACTTCCCACACAGCTCTATGAAGAAGTGAAAGCAGGCCAGGCTGAAACTCGGAGCCGCAAAGCACACAGTCCTGTAAAAAATATGACCTTGGTTGGCTTGAAATTCATAGTGAGACTGTAATAGCAGGAATTTTGCAGAATGGCCCTTCCAGGCTGCTGCAATTTGTGCAAGAATATGGCTAGAGTGGAGATCTTTAAACACTGCCTTATAACTGTAGCTGCTAGATGGTAGATAAACTGAAAACATGTAGAATGGACATTTGAGCTTGTCTGGAATTATACAGTCCCAGTGGAATGGCATTTTGTTGTTATATGAACTCCTATCGATGAAGAAAACACAAAAGACATGAAGAAACCTTTGCTTTTTGATCCATATAATATGCAGGAAGTGTATTGTTGCTGACAGAATTTGCCAAGCTTATTTCTTTATAACATCACAGAGTCATGTATTCATCACTCATTAAATATTGGCCCCACCTTTGCATAGATATATGTCCTTTTGTAGCTGGAAAGTCTGTATAAAGTCTGAGACAGATATATATAAAACAATTTTCAATCATCTAGCCCCACATTACCAGTAGAGTATGCTGACACTGAGTCCTTCCACCATGTTTTTTAGCCTCCAGTGCATAGCTACTGCACTCCACAATATTATTTCATTCTTTGGTATGTTTCTATCTTCGTATTTCTTCTGTTTATGGTTTGGGTGCACATTGTTTTTTTGCAGTTGGCTGCTCTTTAACAGACTGAGCTATTACAGGAAATATGAGGTCCCTGACTGAGCCTAGGAAGAGAATTAAAATTTGCATTCAAATACCAGCAGGTTAAAATGTCTGTGGCACACAGTGATTGAGCTGAACTTTTTCCATCGCAAGCTATTTCTTCTCAAAATGCTCTCTGATCCCATAGTTATATGGCACAGTATTTTGTGCTTGCAGAAGAGGTAGAGGAAATATTGGCTTCAGTGTGTTTACTGCTGTCTTAAATCTGTAATTTTAAACAGACTTCATAGAAGTCTACAGTCCAACTTCAACTGAAGTTGAAGGTTGCTGGCATTTGACTTCACATTTTTCATTTCCAAACAGATAAATGAAGAGCAGCTCCCCCTCAATTTGAAGTAAACAATACTGTTGCTTAGTTTTGTTTTCACAGATTTGCAAGCTTTAGTAGCACCACTAATGCTCCAAATAGATGTGGATTACCATAACAAATCAACTGTTTGAGAAGCAGATTTTGCTGATATAATACCAGTACATGAACTGTTAAGACAAGTACAACTCGGAAATTTTTGTAGGCAAATATAATAAGGGAGGAAAACCAGAAATAATCAGGTAGCTACCATTTATAGATCTTTGTATCCCCATCTAGCTTTTTTATTTTTCTTTTTTCTTTTTGTGTGTGTGTATGAAACATTTCCGTTTTTCAGTACAAACTGAAGGAAATTACGTATCTGTGCAGTGTCTGGCAATACAGGGATACTGCACTCCTACTGAAAATATTAGTTATACAGATAGAATTCCTTACATCAAAATTCTACATCTAAATTCTGAGCTCCAACAAGTTTCCTGCTCTATCACCTCACTCTCTTTTCTCCAGGTTTAATATGAAAGAGAGAAGAAAACAAAACATTAAAAAAAAAAAGAAACAAAACACAAACAAGCAAACAAAACAACCACCAAACCAAACCAAAATTAGAAAACCATGAAAACGAACAAACTAGATAGGCTGCCAACATTCATGACCAGGCCAATTTATCTCATTTCTTCCATTTCAACTACATAAACCATTTTCCATAAAACCTATAGCACTGCATAGAAAATACTGGCAGATATGGGACATTCCTGGGCAACCCGGTCTAGTACCAGATCTGGAGGTTGGTGGTCCTGTCTGTGGTAGGTGGGTTGGAACCTGATGTTCCTTGCAGTTCCTTCCAACCCAAGCCATTCAATAATTCCATTCCGGAGATGTCAAATAACTGTCACTAAAGTCCTGGGTTTCTGTACTTGCATGAGCAATTCAGACTCCTTTTTGACATAGTTTTAGTTTTAGACAGACTTCATTGAAGGCAGAGAACTGGACCTATGTTAGTGGAAGATCAAAACTCATCCATCAGTGTACAGAGTACATGGAAAACATGAGGGCAACAGTGAACAGAGAAGCATGAAACACACTTAAAATGCGTCCAGCTATAGGCTGATTCCAGTGCTTCTGAAACAAAATAGAAAACTGAACAAACTGACCTGGGAATTCCAGAGTATTTCCCCCCTTCTTTGTTACTGTTCTAGCAGTTACACCAGACCCAAAACAACATTTTGGGACCCAACTTCCAAAAACCTCCCTACAAACCTTCAGAAACAGAACAAATGGAACACTAATGACAAATCAGAATCCCTCCATATAGGAATGTCTCAGCTTATATTTGCACACATACATTTTTGTTTAAAATTTTTCTTAGGTCTGTTTTAACTCAAAAGTGAAATATTGCTATTAATCTACTATTAAGTGATAAAGCAACTCATAGTCTACACTGTATTGCATCTGTTGCTTTCCGAGGTTGTGAATAATCCCCTCTAAATTATTCTTTTCTAAGTGTGGTGGTGTTCTGTTTTATAAGGGTGTCTCAGGTCACCCTTATGCTCTGTCTGCATTGAGACTGCCTGGGCCATCCAGTCCAGCATGGAAAGAACTGACCATACGCTGATCCAGGCAGAGCTCTTATTAAAGTTGCTAGGCCCAGACTGAGTAGGTCTCCAAAGTTTACCACAAATAGACTCTAGTATTCCAAGACTCTGTTCTTGATTCACTTTGCTTGTTGATATAGGTGGCTGTCAGACCATTTTCCTGGTCTCATCCGTATGCAACAGCTAACACCAATAGTGACATTATCTTTGCTTCCTTACTGCACCACTCTTTTAGGATCCTGAGCAGCAGACCTACTCTGAGAAGAATTATGCCACTGAACTGTCTGCAGTGCCTTGCTGAAGTCAGATCTCTAACCAGAGACCATCACCCATTAAAGCTTCCCATTCTCTCATGAAGCTGATTATAAAAGTTATCTTGTTTGGTGAATTTGTGACTTGCAGAAATGGCATGTAGTGACCTCCAGAAATTATTTTGACTTGTGTGACTTAATAAGGATTTGAATTTAGGCTTCCAGAGGCAAAAATCACAGAGCTTTGTGTGTGTTCCTACGCGTAGAGCTGCTTCTTTTTTTTTTTTTTTCTTTTTTTTTTTTCCCCCTTTAAAAGGAAAATGTCGATCTTTGAAAAAGTCATCCAAAGGCTATTTAGCCACTGGGCTCACAGCTCTTTCATTAAAGCTAATGCAGCAGTTGCATCTCTTACCGCTGTTTAGCTATTCAAAAACCTTTTCATCTTTTAAAGGCTTTGGAAATTCATTCCAAAAGACTAAAATGCTGATTTCAGGGTCGGAAATATCCTTTGGGATGGTGGGTTTCCAAATCTACAGGTTTCATTTCACCCTAGAATTCTAGGCTTTCCCTTCCTGTCTCTGTTTATTTTGTACTTACATTTGCATGGCTGATTATCCAGAAAGGATTTTCTGCCTGTTTTATTGTATTGCAATTTTATAACTGCTTCTATTTATCTCAGTGCAGATTGATAGCAAATTCTACAACAAATATATACAAAGAGCACCGATTGCTGCATGCATAAGAGTACACAAGTGCATATTGTTCATTGATTTACATCTTCAATAAAGTCCTTAAAAGTAAAGGTAATGCAAAATGGTATTGTGAGCTATATATAATCTCTACCTTCTTTACTAAAGGGAGGTGGGACTGCTTACTGTTTTTTTTCCTTTTGCTTTTTTTTTTTTTTCCAACTTGGAGTATCCTACTTTATTTTGTAGCTAGTATCCCAATCTATGATACTCCTAGGAATGTATTTTAGATGATGAACCCAGCTGCTGGTTGTGAAATCACACCCAAAAGTCTCAAACAAAATGTTTCATATCTGGACCTCACAGTATCTGATAGGCATGTTACCCATTCACTAGAGGTTCACTGAAGAAACTATTACAGGGAAACCTGAATGAGGTGCAGCTGTGTGCAAGGAGACAAGGCCACTCCTTCTCTTTTTCTTGAGAGTCTTAGCAGAAATACTATGTGAATAAGATGAACACACTGTCCAGGTCTGACTCCTAGATACGCTTTAAAAAGTGGGGGTGTTCTGCAGTGATGAGCCCTCTGAGCCCCCAGATTTTAATTTTATAATTCTTGTCACTTTCTATCTTTAGGGAGATGTCCCAAACATTTTTAGGCCTCCAGTCTGAGTGCAATTTATATGTTAGAAGACAGTAGTTCTAGAGGAAGCCACAAGAGCAGGTAAACCAGGTATGACAGCTTGATCACACATCTGAGAGTCTGCAAGTTCTGTGCAGGCATAAATCCCATGTAAATCAGTGAAGAAAGTCAATATTAGTGGACAAATTCTCTGTACAGGCAGGAAAGATCTTATTATTTACAGTAAGACTGGGGAAGAATTGGTTGTTTTGTCTTATGTCTTGAAGACAAGATGCTGAAAGAAAACCAAACTCACACAGAAGAATTACAAATAGTCAGATCTGTCACTTATGTTCTGACCTTGGACATATTCTACAGTCTTTTTCTTTCCTGGGGACAAAATAATAAACCAGTCTATTATTTGTGAATCTGCCTGATGGATCTAGGTCCAAACTTAACATCTCTGAAGACAATTTTTTCAGCGGACAATGATCACCAGTTCTTGAAAAACTGGTGGCAGGGCCTAAGCAGTGCACCCACAAATAGGCACTCAAAATTCTAGGTCACATAGAAGTGTCCAGTAGCTTAGCACTTAATTTTATGGCTCTGGGATAAAAGATTAAAGACAAGGAAAGTCTCCACGATGATTAGACATCAGCAATTAGGAAAGAGTCTACAGTAGAACAAAACAAGAAAGAACAGAGGAAGGGCAACAGAATGACAGGGCTGTTAAAGAAGTCCTTCCTACGCAGGAGCACTGGGCAGAGGACCTCCACTAACACCACCCATAACCACCCCATGAAAATGCTTATTTTTAATAGAGAGCTTCTCTTCATATGGAGGAATAGGACTGAGAAGCCCAAAGTTGAGGCCTGAAGGGCTCATGAAATCCTTGTTTCACATAACTAGTATGCTTTTGCATAAAGCAAATGTTCAGCAGTATGTTTTTGTGGCAAGTGGAGAACAGCAAGTCATTGCCGTTATGCTCAAGGCATCAGTACAGACAACCAGGACAGTTGCATATGCAGCTGTTCATGAGAAAAACAGATTCAAGTCAGCATTCATGCCAATTGAGCATGGACTGTAGTTTTCCAGGGCATTAATACCGTGGCCCTTCAGTGCTCTGAACTGTAGGCCCTCTCCCCTTACCCACCACAGTTACAGCAGATGGAGAAGAAAAAAATTCTGCAACCCCAGAGATGGGTTGCTTATACTTGCGTGCTTATTCTTTGTTAATTTTTCACATCCATGCCAAACCCTGCCAAAAAGATGATTAAAAACCCTCAACCCTACAACAATAAAAGCCCAGCACTTTCTTGGAGGGATGGGGGTGGATGGGGAATAAACACCATGGAAACATGTAGACACATATATTCTTAGATCATTCTCTTGTGTGGAAAGCCTTACTAAATCAAGCGTAAGCGCTACAAGAATAAAAGATTATAAGGAAAAACACAGCTGGTGAAAATTGGGGGTTGCAACTCTGTATTTAATGTCTTCCACTTTGTGGCAGTAGCACTGTATTCCTCACATCTTCCTCATTGGATGCAACAGGCTGCGGAGGGATGAGAAAAGCTCAAAAGATGTTTCAATGCTGTCAGCATAGTAAATTATACTTGTTCTGTTTGTTCCCTATTTTAATTTCATGACAGGGATTTTAAGGTTGATTGTGAACTCCAGTTTCAAGCTCTATTTAATGATTCTTGGAAGCATTATCTCACAGATTCAGAGATGGAAGGCTCTTCCAGGATAGTCTGTCTAACACACTGCATCTAATGTCCATGCTGTTCTTGGAGATGCAATGCTTCTAAACATTTTGCCTGATTCACTCTCACTACTCTGTGGTGGCTCTACTGTGCTGTCTTCGATTACTGAAATGTTTTCTTGCCCACAGGCTGGGGAAGTCTACCAAGGATTAATCAGTTAAATTTGAAGGGGTCAATCTGCTATGTGCCAGTTCAGGCTTCTCTTCCAGACACAAGTTAGTGCCCTGGATCTGATCCAGAGCTGGCCTTAGGCCATTTATAATAATACAGTCTTTAGTTTACAGTCAGAGCCTTCAGGTAAACTGTCCCTGGAGGTACTGCATGCTATTTTCAGAGATTCAATGAAGCCTTCTAATGCGCTGTCCAAATGACATGGGACAAAGCCAATATTCTAGAAACGATGGCAGGCTCAAGGTTGCTCATTATTAATAATCAAGTAGAGAAAGTAGAATTACTCCATCCTAGAATTCAGCCAAGCTGTGTGCAGAACAACCCAGGGCGAGGTTCTCCATTACCCAGCAGTACGAACAGCTCAATGCAACAATATTCCTGTCTGTTTTGCACATTCTGTTTCATTTATGTATACAATCATGTAATTGCAAGGGAGTGGAGAAACCAGGCACTTAGGACTGAGGTGGCAGTGGACAGTTTTGCATGCAGAAAGCAGATTTCACATGAAGAGGAAAGCCTTTCTCAAGACATGGCATAATCCAAGCTGTATTTAACTCAAAAGTGAAGCTTCCCCTGAAGGACAGTAACAAACTGATCAAAAATAATTAAAAGAGAGTCCCATTAGGGGAGGCTAAAAGAACAGAATCTACTCAGATTAAAAAAAAAAAAAAAAAAAAAAAAAGATTAAGGGAACCCAACAAATGCCTACAAATTCCTAAATAGGCTGTTACAAACTGCACAGGGATTAATTTCCCTTCTTAGTCAACAAGACAATAAGGAATAAGGGACTGCAGCAGAGGCTGATTACTAAATACCAAATGACTCTGTGTGTAACATTTGAATTTGCATCTGCTGCTGAAAGTTCCCAAGACTGAGCGGTTTTCAAAAATGGACGCTGGTGTCTTCACAAGGGAGCACGCAGCCAAGGAGGCTGATCACACATTAAGAAGGGTCTTGACAATAATTTCTCCAAAACACAGGAAAAATTATGTGTAGAAGTGACTGTGAAGCTCAAATAATTCTATGATCTGACTGTGTGTGAGACAAAGCCACCAAGCAGTTCTAGTGGGACAAAGCAAACCTGGGAAGGTTGAGGCAGTGTATGAGATAAAATCCTACAAGTACTTAGCTCTCTCTTCAACAAAGATCATTCTTTCAGGATAAAGCAAACAAGTTTGCTTTGCAAAGATTTGCATCCTATCCAACGTACTCATTTTATATCAAAAATTGTCTCCATGTAAGTAATTATCTATCTGACACTACAGCAGCGTCCAACTGTTTTTCCCTAACATTTTTCTTTCACATTTCAAAAGAAGTCAATCTATTCACACCTCTTATCTGCTGAATGAGAGAGGAGATTGGAAAACATATTGATCTCATTGATGTCAAGTCCTTCTAGGGAATACAAGTTCATTGCTTTCCTGTCTCTGATTATCTCTTTGTGAGTTTGTGAGTTAGGTTGGGAAATAGTACCCCATGAGAGAGGAGACAGGCTTCACTACAAATGTGAAAGTTGAAGGAGACATGAAGGAAAGCATGAAGAAGGAAACAAGAAACTGAAGGTAAAAACTGGAAAGCTACCTCAGAGGAGTAGGAGTCCAGGGCTTCTGGAAAGTTATACAGCTTTCTAGTTTTTAAACATGCAGGTTTAACCTTGAAAAGTGTGGTATAAGTCAAACATGAGTTTCATGACATTAATAGTTTTATTTTCCAGGGCAACATGCTGAAACATGCTAAGCTCCCATCACTCAAACCAATGAAATTTCTTCATTGACTAAACATTTCCAGCCAAGTCAGTCAGCCCAGAGCCTTATCTGTTCTGCTGAGTTTCAGGTCAAGGTATAATTTCAGATTTAAGGAGAGAGCAAAGAAAACACCTTACATCAACATGCATGTCCATGGAAGACCAGCACAACAGACACAAAGGCCCTGAACAGCCATCTATCTATCTATCTAGTCTTCATGTACGTATGACTGCAAGTGGAACATTTAGACAGTATAATGAAGATTTAACAAAGTAGAAGGTGAGAACTTGACCTTTTGAAATTAATTGGAAATTGGCCATTGAACTCAGCAGGATCAGAACTAGAACTTGGTATCTCCATTGAATTTCTGAGGAGCTAAAAACCTAACAGTCAGCTCAAACTTTGAATGCTTAGCACTTTTAAAAATAATCCATTAGTTTACATCATTAAGTTTAAGGAATGACTTCCGAAAAGCATCAGCTATTAACTTCAGCCACAATATCGTCTGAATTGCAGACATCCCTTTCTTATTCTGAATTTCTCTCTCAGTATGCAGTTGGAGAGTGGAGATGTTTAAGCCTATATTTCTTATTTTCATTAAGTGTGTGTAAATATCTCCTAATAAAGCAAGTTTAATTTCTATGACCTCACCGTAGATGCAAGGGATCTTTCAAAATATTATTAACTTGAGAACAGCCTATCTCTGCTCTCTTGAGATGCAGGCTCCAGTGGGTTGTAAACCCCAAGTCCATTTGGCAGAAAAATGCAAAGGTTGAGTAGTGGAGTTATATATGAGTCAGGTTTCACTAAGGAAATAATGGTTTGCACATAGTTTAAGAATGTTTATTTACATCCAGTACTACTAACTACATCTTTTTTAAATTCACTCTCAAATTGAAATGTTGCACCTTTTCTATTCTTTACCATCCAGAAGTACTATTTCTATTTATCTGGGATAGCTTAAGCTGGAATTCCCATTGTATGGACTATAAGGCTTCCTGTATAAAACATCAGAAATAGTTTGAAACATCCACACATGAAATTGCAGTGTGAATGCATAGATATAGTTTCTACATATGAATATTAAACCCGCACTACTTCTCACAGATGTGCCCTGTAGTAACTTTCCAATTAACATCTGCCCCCATTTCCTCTTTGCTGAAAGAAATACTCATCACATCTCAGATATCTACTCCATTGTACAGCAAACACTGGTCAGCGATGACTTCTATCTATTTTGTCATTATAAAACAAAGAGGCAAAACCTGACATGGGACAACAGTGCTCTTAGGATTTGTTACATCAACTGAAGTGAGTGCGTCTGTCATTTCAGGTGCTCAGGTGTTTACTCAAACTTCGTACTTCACAGCCTTGAAGCATAGGTGATATGGTGTTATTTTATTATTATTATAATTATAATTTTCTACATATTAAATTTACTCCTCCTTGGTTACCAAAATTATGACTGAAGTACTAACTCTATTTTGTAGTGTTGTCTAGGAATAACTATGAACTTAGAAAATATTACTTTTTAAATATTTATTTATATATATAAATATATTTTTATATTTAATATTAATTTTTTAATATTACTTAGAAAATATTACTTTTGTTTCTAAAGCAAGTGTTCCTAAAAGTCTAACTATGCAGATACCCCTAAAAACTATGATAATCAGTCTATATTAATTTCAGTTCTCAGTTTGCCATACTGTCCCTTAAGGAAAAATAAATCAACAATTTGGTGAAAAAGCTGGCTGAATGTCAAACAAAAGCCAACAGCTATTATCCAGGTTGTTGCAGGGACACCATAAAAAAGTCAAGCCATCTGCAGCAGTCATGGTGGAAAACATTTAGCAACCAGTATATGCTCTTGGCTTCTGATATTAGATAACTGATAACTGAGTTCTGAAAGATTCACATCCAGTCATGCAAATGACACGTTGAATCAAAATTGTGGGGATTGGCAAGGTCTTTTGTAAGACGTGCCTTCGAAGAAAATTCTGATAACTTGTGGTCAGCTTTTGCAATACTAAATGGCACACACTGCCAAAGCTATTTTTGTGTTTAATTCTGATATCTTTTACTCTCTATTTCCCCTGAACTTCACATAAATCCTCTCAGCTACACAAATACAGATGGTGCTAGGAGATTGGTGGAACATGAATTTAATGTGATAAAGAGACAGGTATACTATATAATAGCCATAGTTGAGCAGTAGAATAGTTTTGCCCAGTGTTCCTTCTGTTCTTCTTGATTATTTTATTAATTTATATCCTCTCTTCAAGTAAAGCCAATTTCTGTGTTCTGTGATTCGGACTCTCCTTGTGGTTTGATCTCTGCCCTTTATCTCAGGCATTAGAAGGAATCTAGAGTCACAGTTCTAATCTAAATTTAAGAGGATAAGAGGACAACTGTTAGCCGTTCCACACAAACAATATCTATTGCAGATAAGCTAAATCTTCAAAGTAAAATCTTGTAAACCCTAACCCACAGCTGGGTAGAATACAGCTTCAGGCTCTTGTTTAAGAGAGAAGCTAATGTTGATTAACAGTGCAAGCCTGCTTCAGTCAGGCTTCAGTCCAGATTACCCTTTCATGTGTTTTGGGTCTTCTCAGGTTAAATTCCATCATGCACTGGAATTCCTACCATCTTGGAGAACCAAGTGTCATAACATTCCAGCTGTCAAAAAATAGCCTAGGTTAGCCTTGTGCAGTCAGGAGTGAACTGTGTGTGAATTAAAGGCCTGGACCAGAAAGTATTTTTGCAAAAGTTGACTGCAAGAGCTGAATCTAATCGTGTTTATATCTGGTTTAGAAGTGCAGGCCAAATCTGATTTTAACTCCTATAGCTTAATTGTGTTTCCACTGAATCCTCCAACATGTTAGGAATTACAAGGTAGAAATTAAAGGCATTGAAAGTTTCAGAGTTAGGGTAAAGAAAAAGACGAGATTTCATATAAAATTCTACATTTAGATTAAAGATTATGTTTTTTTCTTTTCTTTGTGTGTGTGTTAAATATATAACCAAGATTTACACAAGTATCAAAGTTAAGAGAGAATGAAGAATTAGCATTAGGATAAAAGTTATAATCAGGAGTCATGCTGGCATGAAGAAGGGTTTGTGAGACCTATGTGCAGATCAGCATAGTGCCTTTGTTGCATTAATGCCATGGATATAACATCTAGCTCTGTATTACAAATCTGGAGATGCGTGGGATATTAACCCCAGCAAGAGGGTCATTATATGACATTCTGGTCAACAAAGGTACACTGCAAATCTTCAGAGCAATAAGCCACATGCCACCTAGTAAGCCTTGTGCCATCTTTCAACATTATAACATCAGTTTAAAATCAGTATTTACATTTGATTTAACTGTACCATCTAAACCCTCCCATTTCATCCATATTCTGAGTTAATTAAAGCTCCATACTAGCAACCAAGCCTTCACTATTAAGAACAAGCATAAAAAGCAAGGCTCAAGCTAATGTCCAAAGTTTCAAAACTGATGGAGAGCATGGGCAGGCCTTTCAGTTATCATTTTCGGATACGTACCCAGTAGAGTACATCTGTCCACCCCTCCATTGTGATGCACTGAAACACTGTCAGCATGGCAAAAGCAAAATTGTCAAAGTTTGTAATGCCGTGCTTGGGTCCCTCCCAGCCTGCCTTGCACTCGGTTCCATTCTGGCACTGCCGCCCATGTGCGGACTGGGGGGCACAGGGAGATGGGTCATCTTCTGCAGGTGTATCTTAAGGAGAGGAGGGAGAGAACAGAGATGAAGAGAATTAATTGCTGTTTGACACAGTGATAAGCAAGCGAAGGCTAGCTGATTTTAACAAGTATATTTTGCAATGACAGACTTCTCTTAAAATACACGAGAAACTATAATTTTCAATCAAAGGGCTTTTTTGTCATGCTTCTCTTTGTGAAAAAAAGAAAAAGAAAAAAATGGCTAAGCTGTCAAACTGTACAGTCAAAACTGAAATATACTTTTAAAAATTGTTGTTGTTATTATTGTTATTAAACACTTATCCTGCTAGGAGAAAGAAATAACACCTTTCAACACGAGAGGAAACATTACTTCAAGTCTTTAATCTGCAAGTTATGACCAGTGCTTTCATCTGGCAGTCACGTTACACTTGGGTTAACCTTGGAAGGGACCTGCATCACTTACTGGCACCTTCTTGAAGGAGGCTGAAACCCTGCAGCAGACAGGCTTCAGTGCTCTGGAGATAGGACGGTATGGGCCTGGGCAACACTAAATTACAGTAGCAAGTCTCTGGAGCTCTGCTCTTTCAGAGTTTAGAAGCTATGTGGCATTTTATCAATAGCCCAGTGGCACTCAGAAGTTCTGTAAGACGCTAATGCTTGATTATCCATCCTTTATTCTGATCACCCTTACATCAAGTAATGATCTGAGCACCCTTACATCAAGTTTGCCTAATATGAAAAATATTACAGAACAAAGATTCGTATAGGCACAAAACCTCCTGCAATAGAGTAATACACAGATTTCAGAGTCTTGTGCTGCATCTGTAACAGATGCAGCTATCTATGTTCAGGGGTGCAGGCAATTACGCTTGCTTCTTATTCTGTGTGACAAAGATCCAAATTAAAGTGTCCACTACTGTGCTCAGCAGTGATTGACAGCTCTTGTAGCTTTAAAATACTGGCCAAAAATGTAGTGCTCAAGATGAAAATAAATTAAATTATCATAGAATCACACAGGTTGGAAAAAGACCTCTAAGGTCATCTAGTCCAACTGTCAAACTACCACCAATGCTGCCTGCTAAACCATGTTCCTAAATACTACTCCTACCCTTTCTTTAAACACCTCCAGGGATGGTGACTCCCCCACCTCCTTGGTCATCCTGTTCCAAAGCCTCACCACTCTTTCAGAGAATAAATTTTTCCTAATATCTAACCTGAACCTTCCCTGGCACAACTAGAGGCCCTTCCTTCTCATCCTATTGCTATCACCTAAAATAATCAGCAAACCCCCACCTCATCACAACCTGCTTTCCTGGAGTCATAGAGGACAATAAGGACTCCCCTGAGCCTCTCCGCCAAACTAAACAATCTGAGTTCCCTCAGCTCTTACTCATAAGACTTATGCTCCAGACGCCTCACAGCTCCATTGCCCTTCTCTGAAAATGCTTTAGGGTCTCAATGTCTTTCTTGTACTGAGGGGCCTGAAACTGAACACAGTACTCAAGATGTGGCCTTAGCAGAGCTAAGTAGAGGAAGACGGTCACTTCCCTGCTCCTGCTGGCTGCACTATTTCTGATACAAGCTAGGATGCCATTGGCCTTCTTTGTCACCTGGGCACACTGCTGGCTCATGTTCAGCCAAGCGTTGACCAACACCGGAGATCCTTTTCCTGCAGGCAGCTTTCCAGTCAGTCTTCCCCAAGCCTGAAGCGTTGCATAGCGTTGTTGTGACTAAAATGCAAGATCCAGCACTTGATCTCATTGAACTTCATCCTATTTGTCTCAGCCCAGCAATCTAGCCTGCCCAGATCCCTCTGCGGGGCCTTCCTACCTTCAGACAGATCAACACTTTCTTCCAGCTTGGTGTAATCAGCGAACTTCTTGGCTGTGCACCCAATCCTCACTCCCAGATTATCAATAAAGATTAAAATAAAATTAAATTAAGGACAGTGACTGAAGTATTCAATCAATGAAGGAGCTGGTCTTGTGAAAAAGGAAAGTTCTGTTCATCCCAGAGATTTCATTTTACTGCAACAGTAGATTTGCAGCACCAAAGCACTCTTTCTTCTGCTCCTTGAACTTCAGGATCCTAGTAAGTGGTTGCTCAGTATTTGGCTGTTATTTTCACCAGCACACACAGACTGTCATATGGCTGCATAAAACCTCCCTCCTGTCAGAACGTGAACACACTGGTAGAAATCTTCACATAAGAGACAGGAAACAAAGGAACAGGGCTCCATGCCAACAAAGATTCCTCTTACCTATCAGCCCCCCTTGCACGTGGTAGCAGGTCTTATGCATCTTTCCCATGAATAATTCCAAACCAATGATGGCATAGATAATGATGACAAACAGCACCAGCAGGGCAATATGCAACAAAGGGACCATGGCCTTGATAATTGAATTTAAAACCACCTGGAGACCTGCAGAGAGAGCAGAAAGAAGGACTTATCAGCAAGAGAACAAAATTTATAGAAAGCACCTATGAGAGGCTATAAATTGATCAATAATGTCATTTTTAATTCTTACCCTCTCACCTGAACTAATTATGTTGATGATATAAGCATCTTTCCTCCAGAATATTCCAAGCATCTCAGCAGCTTAACACTAAAGATTACAAGGTCAAAAGTTCTAATACCAGGTCTTACGTAATTTGGCCTCGATTCTTTTTATTAATTGATTTCATATTCAATATATCATATATTTCATATACTATATAACCAGTGCTCTTGAAAGGGTAGTGAGGAAAAACATCATGATCAACAAAAAGCTCTCTTGTTTTAAATATAGCTTCATCATCACTCATGCCATGAAAGTGCTTCAGAGTACTACGGATGTCCAGAAAAGATAACATCTGAACAAACCAGTGCCCTTTCTGTTAACAAAACAGTGCTTGTGAAATCGAAGGCTTGCACCTAACCACGAGGTGGCAAGGTGTTGAGACAGGCAGGGGAACATCTACAACATGCAGAAGATTAAAAAGATTTAATAGATTTAACACTTGAACATAGGAAATTCCGTACAAACCTGTGAAAGAACTTATATTAGGAGAACTGGAACAGGTTGCCCAGAGAGGTGCTGGAATCTCCTTTGACGGAGATATCTAAGACCCATCTGGAAATCTACCTTTGTGATCTATTGTAGAGAACCTGTTTTGGCAGGGGAATTGGACTTGATGATCACTTGAGATTCCTTCTAACTCTGGAATTCTGTGTTTCTGAGATTTACAGGTGCTTCAGCTAGATTAAAGAGAAGCTTCTGAGGATAATAAAACAACACTGAAGAAGAGATGACATTGATTACTGTCAGTATGAATTGTGTTTGCTGCGCAGTACTTTGTTCAGGTAGGATGTTTTCAAATCCGGATAATTCCACTAATTAGCAGACTTACATATATTACCATGAGAGTAGGTTCTTAAGTTTAAAACCACTATCTCTGTAGCAACTTTAGAAATCATAGAATGTGCTCTGAGATGTATCAAATGCTACCCATAAAAGGATGAGGGATATGACCATGCTCTCTCCACACTTGTCAAGTTTATGGCTACAATCAGTAGCTGTCATTAAGTTACATAATAATTCTCTGCCACTTGCAATATGAATAGCTGTTGCAGAAATGGCATGGGGAATAGGGCCTGGACCTGAGGAGAGAACAGGTAGAAGAGAAGGAGGAATAAGAAAGCACCAAGGAAGATCTTTAGATAGGCAGAACAAACAGTGACATTTTCCTTTTATATAAAAAAAACACGTCAAAACTGTGCTCTGAAATTCAAGAGCCACAGATCAGTGTCTGAACTGAACCACAGATCTATGGTGGAACAGTTGCATTTCTGATAAAGGTAGATCAAGGTGAATCATCTTGCATACAGTCCAAAAACCTTTTCTAAACAATGGTGAGAACTGCCACACATGTTTACGTGCCCTTTCACTTCCCATGCAGAGGAAGGAAAGACAGCTGAACTTAAAATGAGGTAAGTTCTTTGTCCCAGCTTATGCATGTTCTAGGCCTTTGCACACCATGACACAGATAGCATCCAACATGGGTGCTCATGGCAACACAAAACCCATTGCCTGATGCTCTCTGTAGGACACCGTAATACACCTTTTGCACTTTCTCCCTTATGGACCTAAAGCTGGCATTCATAGCAATGAGCTGTGCAGCTTGTAATTAAATCAGAATGCCTGGTGAACTGTTCAGGCTCAAAATCTGGCCTTTGGATTCCATGTAGGTGATGTGAAAAACCACCTTTTGGGTGGAGAGCTGCATTTTCACACTGCCTTGCAAAGGTTGGCAGCACTATTGCCAGCCAACTATAAACACATAGTTCCAAATTTATGTCCTGGCAAGTAAATATAAAAAGAAATGTTTTTCAAATATCTGGCATTCTGCATTTACTTATTCATTCGTGGAAGCTTTCTGCATGTGCTAGACACTTTCCAGACATTGGAGAAGGCACAACATCTGCCCTGGGGAGCTTGCTCTGGGCTGGACAAAGAGATAACTGAGCAGAGGTTAGCAAAAGCACCACAAAAGGGATTGTTTGCCGTTTTTCAGCCCTGCTTTTCTTCTGTTAATAATTGAAGATCTTAAACAGCTCTCAGTATTTATTTTAAAAGCATTACAGTTTACCTTTAAAAAACCCTCTTGGCTGACATTGACTCTATAAATGTTTTAGTAAGCCAAACGTGTTAATTCCATTCCCTGGGCTCATTGAATTTAGCATTTATTTACCCTGATAAAACATTTTAAATATTTACTACATAGGAACAACACTGTTTTTTTATTCTGGGTCAAGCCCTTTTCAGGCCCTCGAGGACTGAGTCAACCCAAAGGTTTAGGGCACGGCTGGGGAGTAGGGAGGATGTGGAAGAGAGAAGGAAAAGACCTTGTACCATCAACACAGCTCCTCCAAAGCTATGGGATATACACTGCTAGGGATGATGTAGGTGTTGCAGAGCTATTGTATGGTGCTGTATTTTTCTCATAGGAAGACATTCATGTCAGGGGCTGGTTGCAGTTCAGGCAATTATTGAAGAACGTGCTTATCCGTAAATGTGAAGTATCTGCACCTAAAGCAATGGGATTACCTACACATCCCATTAGTGTACTTACAAGGTTCCTTGGATTTCGACCAATGCTCAGCAAGATGGCACAAAAAAAGAGCACTGGACCCAGCTGCTAAAAGGTACTTAGCATTGTTGTTTGGTGGAACACATCCAGAGAAATTAATGGTAGGCTGGTCTCAGAAAAAACATTTGAGCCTTTCCAAGCACAGCTACATCTCTCATTTCCACATGCCTTTAATTTTGGATCAAACTTCTGTGCTGGAGAGAGTGGCTTCTTCTAGTCATATGAGCTCTCCAGATCTTTAGGGAAAGCATATCCTGACTTTGTTCCTTCTTTTGTTTTGTGGAGTTATATTTTGTCAGCACCACGATATTGCCTGAATCAGGAGATAAGCAGGCACAGTCTCATACAAATGACCTTCTGGAATGAGTGGGAATAAAAGGGAGAGGAGGGCTTTCAACCTCATCCATCCTTTCCGCCCCTCCTGATAGACACACAGATTTTTGTGCTTAAGCCAGTGCCAAGGGCGTGGGAGGTAATTATGTTTCTGCTAATTTAGTTCAAAAGAAAACTACTACTTTCTGCAAGTAAGGAGGAAGTGGGGAAGGATCTGTGACTCAGCAAAGTGCCTGAGTCAGATCACTTCTGAGAACCACTCTCAGCAGTAAAGTGGTGCACTGTCCCCAGCCATGAGCTCAGCTTGCCCAAGTGTTGGGCGGTATGCTAAGAGATGGCCAGCACAGTTATCTCAATTTCCACAGCATAAGCTGTGCAACCAGAAATGTTCCCCAAAGTGGATGATTATCATGTAATAAACACAAGCATTGGCTAAGCAAATTGAAAAAACATTAAATATTCATAAATATGAAAGGTTTTGTACCAATTTTGAAGGAAGCCTGGAAAATAACAGACATTTTAGCACAAAACAGTACACAGTCATGGCAAGATATCCAAGGTAATTATATCTGAAACCATTTATGAGGGAAAATGTTAAGATTTTCTTCACCAATGTTGCAAAGGGAACTCAGATGGTGCAGTTCAGTTAGGGACAGATGTACAGTAACAGCTCAAGGAGATATCCTCTCGTGTCTTGTTGGAGTCTCAAAATATTATTGGCTGATTGCTGGATAAGGCAAATTCTGTGGGTGTAGAGTAGTGTTCTTGGGGCAGCAGAAATTGTTTCTGTTTCAAGAATAATAGAGAAAGTTTTGGAATAGCAAGGAAAGTCATGGCACAAGACAGGAAATCAGATGAATTATTGGTAGCAAAGAAGAGCTAGGAAAGAGCGACCGTTTTGGAGTAGGTAATGCTATTTAAGTGTATATGAATATGCAACTCAAAACCAAGTGCTAGAATGAATAGAAAAAGAAAGTTTTGGCATCTGCTTGTAGTGTTCTCATTCCTCTGTTTTCAAACCGTGTTTTCATTGACTTTTCAATCTGAAATCCACACACACAGAAGAGGATTCATACAAATGAGCATGTGTGCAAACACGACTGTTTCATATTTATGAAGTCTTGCAATACTACCCCTGCCTCATCCTTTAGGGCGAGAACAAAAATGAAACCACAACAAAACCCATCTCTTCCTTCTGGATCATTTTGTCATGGGAAATAACTCATCTTGAGTGCTGCCTGCTAGCCAAAATGACCTAACTTAGCCAAGCAACACAGCATACTCTCAGCATGGTGGCCCATGAAGCACCAGCTTTTGTCTGTCTGAGGAATATGATGGGATAAACGTACGCTCTGCCTCAGGCTTTATGCCCCTCTGCTGAAGAAACCTCTGCTTCCACTCATAGAAGCATTCCTCTTCCCTCCTGGAGGGTACAGGGTGTGACTTCAACATTTTTAATAGCTTTTTGTTCAAAGCATGGCAGCGTTGATATTGTTATAAAGTTGCTTACTGACCAAAAGATCTCGCTCACCTTCCACTCTCAACATATTAGGCAGCCCCTACAAGTTCATTTTTAATCTCTAGATGTTTGTTTCTAGCTCAGTGGAAAGATCTACAGACTTTCAAGGTGAAAAAAAAAAAAAGTTTTTTTTTTTTTTTTTTAAAGTGTAGCATCACTTCCATGCAGTTGCTGTGTGTATAGAAGCAGCACAGGGAGAAAATCAGCAACTCTCTTCTTACTGAAAACTGCACGTCACAAAAGAAAGACTGCGTTGGTTAAAACCACAAATGAAGTGCTGTGAGTTAAATCTGAAACTACCTTAAACAAGGATTACAACGCACTGTATAGCAGTCTTATCGCAAGAGAGGAGAGGATGAAGTTAGATAATCACTGGCATGAGGAAATTCCCAAAGACAGGCTGAAAGTAAGGCAGGTGAAGAATCACAGAACGGTTTGGGTTGGAAGGGGCTTCAAAGACCAACTAGTTCCAACCCTTGCTGTGTGCAAGGTTGCTGGCCACTAAATCAGGCACTAGCTCAGGCTGCCCTGAGGCACATCCAGCCTGGCACTGAACGCTTCCAGGGCACTTCATGGCTAGCAAAGATCAGCTGTAACCTTTCATCAGGAATTATCACTGACATTCTGCTGACTGGATGGTGATCACAGATTCTCTGGGAACAGGGTTTCTGTGCTCATTTTAAAGATTTTGTTTTTACTTAATCCTGGGGAGAGAAAACAAATCAGGAGATATTTTATTCACCCCTCTCTCTGCATAGCCAGGCAAAATCAAAGACAGTCTAGAGAGAAGACTGCACTAATTATGAATAAAATGATCCACTGCATCTCCACGTTTTAAATTCCTTTTTCCTCAAGCATAGCTGTGATGAAGAACAACCTTTCAGGCTCCAGAAGAGGAGTAAACACTGGTCCCATCCTGTACCAAAGGAGTCAGTAGGAAAACTTGTAAGAATGTGTTGAAAAGCTGTACAAGTCTCGTCTACTGTACATACAAAATAGCAAAGAATAGTTAAGAAACCTCTGATCTTAAATAATTCTGGAAAAAATTTTGTTTCAGAGTGCCAAATGTTGCCTGTACTCAGCTCTGCACAAAGACATTATTGACATTACACACATCATTGTGTCCTAAGGATGTAATTTTTTTCTGAAACAAGAAATTATGGACACCTGTAACTATTAAAGCATCATGGTAACAGAAATGGGCTCAGAGCACTTGGTCTGAACTGTACATGCAGCAATATTTAACTAGAGAACTAATGATTCCAGATGACAAATACCTCTCCAAAGCTGTCAAAATCTCATGGTCATGAACAGTGTTGCTTTTACCTGCCTGTTCATGCAGCTCACCAGGTAAGATGACTTACCACTTGTGATCAGGTTTATAAAAGGTAAAAGCAAGAAGACAACAAAAGCTAACAGCAATCCTGCAAACGTTGGTAATATTACAGTCTTTTCTTGGAAACAAACATATATTGATGACAAAAATAATCTTTGTGGGATAGTATGAAAACTAAGAGTCCAAGCATATCATAGCTGGAATACCATGAGCTGCACTTCTACCTTCTCATGAAAGAAAAAGAGCAACACGATATTGGATAAACCCTTAAATTTTCTCTTTAGCTAGCTTTCTATGTAGGAGCACAACATCATCTATGACACAAACAGGATATATGACCCAGCAGAAGAAAACGCACTACACATTTAACTTTGGATATTACTTAATAAGCACTGTTGGGACTGAGGTGTTGGTAGACAAAGCATGATATTTCCAAAAGCACTGTTATACAGGATGTTTGGGAGTATTTTGAAAGCATATAAAATAGAAAGTTGCTGGATCAGGTAATGAAAAAATGATGCAAACCAACATGAAGTGCGATTACTGCATTGTTACTCTCTTCATGCAAACATAGCACTTATTTTCACTTTTTTTTTTTTAACAACTGAAAATGCTGTCAATGAAAATGTACTACACGTTGCCAAATTCTTGAAAATATATAGCCAGACAAATCTAAACAGAGTTGCTTCCTAATTTTAAGAAGAGAGTTTGGATTCCAGGACTTATTATCCAATGGTTAATTAGTTTCATCTCAGTCTACCTAAAAATCTAGTTTTTTCTTTTATTCATTCAGTAACTAACCAGGTATTCAGTAACTTTCTTGATTTTTATTTAAACAATCTGATTAAACTTAAAACTCTGCTTGCAGACATCAGATAATAAAAATTCCCTTAGGGGAAAAAGTGCCTTCTGATAGAATATGTAAAACCTCCTTTAGCTCTCTAGGTAGCTTTAGTATGATTCAATAGAAAAATTAATGGCTGCAGTTTTTGCAAAGACATATTTGTCAGAAGAAATAATGGTTCTTTATTGATATTTACTTCCTTTGTAACTTTCTTTACGACTTGCACAATTCAAATTTTTTTTTGGTGCAAGCTGTGGATGTATTGTTGGAATGCAGTGGTACTTATCCTTTATTTATTTTGAATTTCCTTTTACATTTAGTAAGCTGTCAAGAGGGAATCATAAGGCTTTCCTGCTGCCAGAGCAGTGAACTAAAAAGCTAAATTACATTCTTTATAGACATGGACATCTACAAATATAAATCTGAGCAGCATTTGGCCTCCTTTAAAATGAGGATTTTGAGTGCAATTAACAGTGGAATGTTAAAGCAAAAGGTGGGCTAAAGCTTGAATTTATTTTCACGTATATTGCGAGGATAACAGTGAGACTCAACCCTGAATTATTTCTCTGGGCACTGTTTATACTAAGCTGCTAAACTGCTATATACAAAACAGGCCCTTGTAAATCTCATTTGTATGGAGGCATGAGCATATTGGTTTGATTTGCAACCAAGATATCTAACTTGATTAAAAGAAATTTTACCTTGCGGTAACTTCCAATACATATTAAAGACCAACATGCAGTAACAACCTATGAGAAAACATTGATTGCAACAAGGAACAGTATTTGTTGCAGAAAAATCAGTAAACCTGGCAGCCAGTGCAAAACAAGAGAAACGTCAACCACACTGCTAGCTGAATGTGTTAACAGTAATAAAAGGGAAAACATAACAGATAATCATTTTATGGTACAGATTGCTATATCCCAGTCCTAACACCAGGTGTGTCTTACATTCAAAAAGGGGAACCCTCTGCAAGTACCTGATTGAAAGATAAGAAGACTAAAGAAAAAAATGTAGAGAAGCTTTGTAATCTGATGATTAAATTGAATTGCTATAGGTTGTTCCATTCCTAAGTGACAAAAATAAAATTTTGATTATTTCTTTTTTCTTTCTTTTTTTTTCTTCCTTTTTTTTTTAATTCCTTGAGCTAATTTCTGTCAAAAATGCTTCTGATGGAAAAATGTTGAACAGCTTCAGCATTACTAAAGTTGAAAAGAAGAGATTCTTCGCAGAGGGCTAGCAGATGTTTTCTGAGTTGTGATTGATGTGGCAGGACAAACCAGTAGAACATGATCTAAAACTGAAAAAATAAGAGGCACAGCTACTCAGACAACTCAGGAAAACAATTGCGACAAAGGGTAAAACACATATGGGATAGGTTATTGTTACATGTGTTAAACAGGAATTGGATTTGCTTCTGGGAAAAAAGGGAGATTAAGTCAGTCATCTGATCTCCTTTTCTTCTCCTTGGTACAAAGAAAACCTGGATAAAATGTTAAGAGACTAGGCAGGCTAGCTGGGTTGCTGTTTGCTTTTGGTCAATACCTCACCATGATCAGAATGGCAAATTACCAGTTCCATCAATTAACATCGTAAGAACAGAAAAGATCGTTCGTTGTTTATCACAGTATTCCTATGTACTCAACATGCTCAGTAATATCAAGCAGATATCTCTCAGAAAGCAGCAGCCAATTTTGGAGAAAAGAGAAGATCTCCAGTAGCCATTTGGACACTTAAATATGTTTTCCTGTATTTGCCTCCTCTCAGTTCTTTGTACTTTGGCATTTTTCCTCTACCAGCACTTCTGGAGGAAGTAAAATTGATAAAAATCAGGATCACCTACCTGGAGTCTAACCAGTGACATAAAATGCATTTACTAGTTGAGAGGCTTATTTGACTGGTCTGCTTCTCTGTGCTTTGCTGATATTTTGATAATTCTTTGTGAAAACCACCACAACGACCACAGGCATCTAACAGTGCTGGGACAAACAAAATTAATTCAAATGATGCTGAAGTCACTAGAACATCCATGAGCCTCCCTATATTCTGAGCAATCAACCCTTCTACAGACTCTTACGTCTCACTTTCATGACAAATGCGACTTGGTGTGTGTTAGTCATTTCTTCCAGAGATGATGAGAAAGCTTTGGGTATGTTAAAATTCGCACAAGTTCAATTAAAAAAATTAGTAGATGTACATTCACTGTAAAGAAAATGGACAAAGGTCTTCAAATCACTCCTTATGAGATTTTAAATGAATAAGCAGTGCAAAATTTAGCCAATTGGAATAAAAATATGAAGCACCACTTGATGTAAGCTTGGGACAACAGATGCAGTAGAGATGTCATCAGGGAGAGAATGTAAGAAGAAAACAGACAAGATGATATCCTTACTTTTTTGAACAGAAACAGCAATATCTTCTCTTACCCATAAGGGATACAGCAATAGTCGGCATGCACAAGGCAACAACTGGAAACCCAGCACACTCCTGCTGATATCAGTTAGCTGCAGTCTGCATGTATACTGCTGTTCAAAAAAAGTATATGCAAACAACGATGGAAACTGTTCTTAGATGATGGATGGCATCAGACACTTTAGGACAAGCATCTTGATAGCACAGACTCTCTCACATAGCTATGCCCCATGCCCATTATTTTGACCAAAACCCCTGGGCACTACTTGAAGAATGAAAAAAATGATGCTAGAAGGAGTCTAATCTGTCCAGAGCAATTCTGAAAAACATCCTACTTAGCCAAGCTAGGATTCTTTGACTATCTTCATGTCTTTGGTATCAGTGTGGGGTTTATTTTCCTCAGTTGGAAGGGACTGCCTAAAACTTGATGTGGTCCTATGGTTCTGTTTTGCAGACGTGCTGAATAATCATGCCAGCATGAGCAGAAATTGGTAGGATAAGACTGACACAGTTATTGGGTACATTTGTAGTTAGTGCTATTTTTAAAAAAGCTGCATAGCAGAGATCAAATAATAAATATTCCTTGGTTTTCATTGGCATCCCTTAAATATGAGAGAAATCTGCATTACAAGAAGTCTGTACCTCTGTGAGTTATATTCTTTGCAAAGACAAGATCATTTTTTGCTACACATAGTTAACCTTTTCTGCCAAAAATTATGCAATGTCATCATTCTGCAGGTTGTACACTCAAAGAAACATGCGTTAGATCCTTACTGTGTAAATACTGCTCACAGGAATGATCTTTACCTAAGGGAGATGCAGTGCTAGAATCAAATTACTCCCTTAAGTAATGGTGACCTAAGTAAATAAAAGACTTGCAAGTCTGCCTCGAGTTTTAAGTAAAATGTGAAGAAATAAGTTTAATGAGGATGTTTGGTTCAGACTGTTCTCTCCTTTTTTCTCCACTCCCTTCCCATTTGCAATGAAAGCACAACAAATTGGCCACTTGAGATTAAAAGCAGCTAGGAAATAATAGGGGGAAGGTGATGCAACTTGTCCTCACACGGTGCCGTATGTGATGGTAGAGATGGCTGAGAAGACTTGTTCAAGAGTAGAGGAGCATGTAAGAAGTCAACATAAGAGCATGATTTTTTAAAGTGCTTAGAGCCCAAGAGCAATTAAAGGAACTGGACTTTGCAGTCACTGATGTGATTAAAAAAAATAACAGCAAAGTTTAAGGCAAATTTTGCCTGAAGGTACTTGCAGCAATTCTCTCTGTAGTCAATGACTTTTGTCACATGGGTTTGGTGGCAGTAAATTGCCAAGGTTATGGTCTCCTCCAGCTTACTCCATTCTTTGGTATCCATGCACAAACCTTTCACATGTTGGAAAGTTTGATCAAACTCCTTATATTTTGTATCCTAATCATGGAAGATAACACAGATTTCTCCGTTCATATTGTGTTTAGACTACAACCACATATGCATCAGGAGGATGAACTTAAGCCCCTAGCTCCATTAGTGACACTGTATAAATGCAAAACAGATGACTGTCAACTTCACTTTGCCAAAAGCATACATTTTTGACAAGAAATCATCTTCCTGACTGCCAGTTAGTATTTTTCTTAAAACTTAAGACTTTGTATATACAATTCAATTAATAGAAATAGGCAGTGGTTCACATTTCTTTGCCATATTAAAAAAATGCCCGGTACTTGAAAGAGATGTCATTTTGGATTTCTTGAATTCTGTATTTATTACCTCAATTACATTATTTCTCCAGCTATACAGAGTGGTGTTAATTTTCTTGGATTGTCAGGAAAACAGCAAGTACAGTGGAAAATTTTGATTCCGCATTCAACCAAACCCCCCCAAAACTCAATGCAAGCCAAATAACTGCACTGGGTATGTTTCTTTCAATGCCTATAAAATAATCTCTGCAATAGTTTCAGTTGTGCTTCAATGGCTGGGTCAGGAAATGAGGGACCAAGCAGAAGAGCAACTACAGGCAAGACAGGCAGATGCAGGGCATGGAATAAGTTAAATGTCACAAGTTACACACTGAGATACAGAAAGAGCTATGAACACATAGAGTTTCAGTATGCCCCATCCTCATCCGCCAGCAAAGTGGGTTGGCACATCCAAGTTCACACAACGCTACAAATGGGAAGAATGAATTCCCCCTGGAAAAAGGGGAATTCAGAGCTTATTAAAAATCATCATTTCATTCTCCCCATTTTGTACAGGACAGAGAGAATGTGGAGGTTCAGGAGCAGTGTAGGTCTGCAGCAGGAACTAGGCATTCTGCATGATGCTTAATCCTTATTTACTGGTTTTGCCTTCCCCACTCTTTGGCTAGCATGGCTTCGAGACTGCTTCAATTAAACTTGAGTTCAATTTGTCCTGTAAACAGATTCATCTTGACCAGGATTGTACCCAAGAGAAATCATTATGTCTGTTCTCCCACTGGTTGGGTACACTGCCATTAAATCAAGTGTAGCTGAAGACTTATGCCTTCACCACTAAGATGTCTTCAGATATACAAGTAACAACACTCATTTTTTAAAAATAAATTTCAAGAGCAAATTCAGCTTCCTAGATAAAAATCAAACAGTTCTTTGATTTGCTGAGCCTTACATCAGGAGAACTGTCATGGTGAGTTTGACCTGACCTTATTGTCTTAAATCCTGTAGTTACTCTACACTTTGCTACAAGTCCCCTCATATTTTTCTATTGTTGGGTGCTTCGGGAATTATGAGACCATCCAGACAACTACCTATGATTTGAATGTATTAGATTCAGGTATACTCCTTAAAAAATAAGAAAAAGGAAATAATGTCAATTTTAGAGTTCACAACAATCTTCATTGAAATATGTGGACTATAGGCTAAACAATTATAAGCATTTTTAAGCCTTCTTCCTTTTCTTTGTCCCCTCAAACTGACTGTATGCACAGTGCAGTGCCTCATATAGAAAAAACCTAGACTGAACTGTTATTCCTTGGGTTTCCTTGCTTTAACTGCCTACAATACAGCAAATAAATGCAGTTAGATGACTTTGCCAATACAGCATCTCTCAATTGGCCAAACCTTCCTCATCCGTTATTGTTTTCGTAGAATGCTTAGCAGCTTTTTTCTTCTTTCTTTTTGATCTCTCTTTTTTGTTGTTGTACGTGGTGACACACATACTGCAATGAATTAGATCTATCAGGACATTGCAAGTAAAGACAGGATACTTTGCTACATATCACAGTGTTCAAAGAAATAACCTGAATAATGTCAGGGAGTTAGGGATGGGGATGGGAGAAGATCGGTAATGAAAAACACTTCAACGAATATGGGGCAGAGAACATTGCTAGCACTGAGAAAGCAACGTGAATTTAATAGAGAAGAATATTTAACAATAAATGAGGAGTAATCATAATGGTCAAATATAAAAACGTTTAAGTTTTCCATTCACTTTTTCTGAAGATGCCTGCTTTCCACAGGAACTCAAAGTAATCATGGGCTTTTACAACAGAACCATTCTAAAAAATAAGTAGTTCTACTTAGTAATTCAAATACACGTAAGTAGTAGCTATCTCTAAACACTCATGAATAAAAGGTGGCATGTTCTTCTTGTAGTAGAACAGACAAGTTTCCTCTCTAGCTTTGGTAACGATATCATGTTCTTCTGCCAACTCAAGTCAACAGTAAGCAGAAGATCTCATTGAAAATGCAACTACAGAGCACAACACATGCTGATCAAATTATTTGGCTTTCAAGTTATGTAGAAGAGCTTATAAATTAAGTTTGGCACACATCAGATAGGCAATAACTAGTGGCAACAATGCAGTCACATGAAGACAAAGTACAAGATAGAGAGGATGAACAGAGTGAATGAGGTGACATAATTGAGCAGCGTGAGTAAAGGGGATAGAAAAGGAATTTAATAAGTTAAATGGGCATGAGTTAGCATGTGTAGGAGTAACTGATTGCCCTTTCCAATAGTCAGGAGTGATTTTCTTTTTTAATTGGATCATGCTTCTTCACTGCCAAATTGGATGCCATTTTTTTGCCCTTCTCTAGAACAAAATGTTTAAAATAAGTTTTAAAATATTTAATAATGCAAAATGGAGATACAAGAGTAATCATCAGAAAACTCCTGCCACAGAAGAACTGACTCAACTCTGTCCCTAGAAAGCCGCATAATACTTTATCCCTGCCAAAGGAGATATTGGGTAATAGTTTCCAAGACACTAAAGCGATTAAGGTTTGGTATACATGCTGATTTTGCACTTGTCTACTTATGTTCATCCTGGGAATTGTTTTCCTTCTCTTTCCTTTGTCAAACCAGAATATTGATCTTAATGACATGTTAAGATGAATGCTCTGTTGCACATGTGAGTGAGGGCTTTTATTTTTGTTTTTTAACAAGAAAGCTGCTTTGATACAACAGGATATATGTTGAAATAAAGTACATACTGCAAAAATTATGTTAATATGATCAAAACAGAATAGTTGAACAGAGCAGTCTGGCCAACATATCAAAGATCTAAAGTGCTATGTCTAATTCTTGAGCTTAACTTAGCATTTTATTACTTAAGTTGTCCATGAGCTGTTGAAAATATTCAACATTGATTTAACTGTTAATTCCAGGCTTAACAGACTGGGGGTGGATTATATTTTTAGAAGCGTGTTAATTTTGAAAACAGTTAACGATAATAATAATAATAATAATAATAATAATAATAATAATAATAATAATAATAATAAAAAAATACGTTGCTCAATTATCCCTTTTGATTCTATTTTGTTCACTATCTGTTAGCACTGGGATGAGACCTGTGGGCATTACCTAACCTCCTGCTCTGCAATACACCTCACATAATCACAATAAAAACTGTACTTCTCATCTCAAATAATATTTTCAGGAAAGGAACTAAAAATCCTAATTAAAAAACTCAGCATCAGAAAAAATCAGTCCCTTCTGCACTGCAGAAATTTCTGGATACTTAAAAGCAACAGGAACCCAAAGACATTGCATTCAGTACTTCTGATGAAAGTTTCTCCCATGATGCTTTTCTGACCTGGGTACAAAATGTCTATCTCATACTTTAAATAAACACTCCATTGTCTTCCTTGTGACAAGTGGTCTTGCAAATGTTCATATAGCAATAAAATGATCATTAAAAATTAAAAAAAAGACATCCTGTCATCTGTTCTCTTGAAGACGATGGAGTATTTATGCCCTACAGCAGTCATCCTGACGTAGTCTTCAGGCCTTGTTGAATTAATGACCTCAAACCCATTTGATTTTTGGAAGCACTAAATTAATTTGGCATCTGGGACAGCTTGATCTTAACAAAGATTACCAGCAGTACCATTACCTTTCTGCATGTGGATGAACTAAGTTTTCTGCTTGCAGATGAGCCACTTTCTATGCTTAACAGTTCTGATTTTTTTTTTTTCCTACACAGCTGAGAGGTTTTTTTTTTTTGTTTCAAAAGATAGCTGTGTCCCAAACATGGGTAGGACTTAGAGAAACGGGATTCTTATTTTTGATGCTAATGCTCTTCACCTATCAACCTGAAGCGCTCAGATATTCCTGCCCACCCAGGTATCTGGCACTGGTAGTCAGTATAGGACATAGAGAATTAAGAACCACTTCTGAAAGTGTTAAACCTTGAACTTTTATTTCATTTTCTTCATTTGCAAGACGCAGGCATTAGTAATTCGCTCTAGAAGCCAATTCACATGTTGATTCCCCCACTTCTGACAACACTTACGTGAAAATTCTCAATATTCTGGAACAGGTCATTAATGCTTGAACCTGAATACAAAAGATGTTCCTCTTAAAGTGGATGATTTCTTATTAATTGAGCCAAAAATTCACACATACTCTTCTTGACTCAGAAAAAAAGTGATTCCATCTTCTCTGCTTCCACACCACCTGCCAATCTCTCCACCTCAAACAACCAGTTTCCCAACCTCAATCCAGATGAGTTTAAGATTTGCATGCAAAAATTCACCATGTGCTTCATAATTTTTTTATTTTCCTTCCAAAATAGCGGTAATTAGACTGGATCTCAATCCAAACAGCAGATTTTGGGCTTTCCATGCTGAAGAAGGCTGCCAATGACCCAGAGGATCCTCTCTCTTAGTAATCACAGTGTTGCCACAAACATGTACAGAATCTGTTAAGAAGAAACTGCAGTGCATGGAACGCTCCTGTAATCTCAGAACAAGTCTGTGCAGGTAGTCTCCTCATAGTGAAAAAGGCTGCTATATTTTGGAAGGTGAAGGAAAGGGGAATTTTCTATGGAGGGAAAGACACAGCAAGTGCAGTGCTTATAACTCACTCAGTGAGGTTGATAATGTCTCAGGGACAGCACTTGGGTGGGACCTACAGGTTCTGCTACCTAAAACTCTGCACTTTTGTGATACTTAATAGAGTAACCTCTAGACGGTTTCTCCATTTCACACTGGACTGGTAACTCATTGTCTAGATTATATATTTGCTAGTGTGCATCAGGCTCCCTGCCTATGTTCTGCTGCAAATTAATTACTTAATGATAAAATCCAGAAATGGACCATTAGATAGCTTATGCTGGTATTGAGATCACATAAACAATATGGATATGAATTGCATGAGATGTGGCTCTCTCAGCTTCCTCTAGCCCTCTAAAAGCATCCAGCAAACATTACTGCCGTCACAGATGATATATATCAGAGGATGAATTTCAAGCAAGACCTAGAGCAAAGGGACAGTTTTCTTCTGTTGAATGTTCTTGATTACATGCACAAGGGACATGTTAGTACTCTTGAAGTCTTGGGACACTTTTGAGCAGACAAAACCCTCTTTGCCTTGAAGAAGATAAGATGTTCTCTGAAAGAACAAGAAGTATACTGGTAGTATAAAAGTAGTTCAGCCCATGCCAGAACCACTCTCAGAGCACATCCCACAGTCAGCAGCATCTCATCAAGAGTGCTGCAGTCCACAGATGTTTAAATCTGAGCATTTTCCCCTTACCACTGAGCGTACACACAACTAGTAAGTGCCAAAAAACTGAGAGAATGGGATGGAAAGAACAACAAAACCTTTGTTTACAGTCAGGAATTAAGTGGGTGCTGGAGTAGACTAAACTTCAGGAGGCAAATTCTGCCAAAAAAGATTTTGCATTCTGCACTAACTGAAGGTACTGCAGTGTATGCAATTGTATGAAACAAATGACTACATTAAGACCAAATAATAGTGCCATTAATTTCTTTTATTAATGATTCAGCTCCTCCCACAGAGATTCTCACCTTCCATTTCAAAAGTTTCTACCCTATATGGTTGTGGAGAAAAAGCCTGAAGACACAGCTGTGATATGATCTACTGGATCAGAAAACACACCAAAGAACCTCACACTTCTTTTAAATCAAATGAATCATTTTTAAGCTTACATCACAGCATTTATGGTAATCTGACTCAAGGTTTTTGAATGACTGGGCTTAGAAGTACTTTAACATATCAAACTAGCATGCTTCCCAAATAAAAATAAACAAAGCTCTCTCCATAACTCTTCTGGAGATTAACTCCTTTCCTCTTTCTGCATCACTCATTGCTATGAACAAGGAAAGCAATCACAACTTTCAACTAACCATCTTTCCAAAAGTCCTGTACATCCCATCTAAAACTCTCAAGATAAACAATATAATCCCCCCATGCTGTGATGTACATATTCCACTTTCACAATAGAATTACCAGATTTGTAGTTACTCATACCTTTATTGTAAATAAGAAAACGAATAGCAAACTATTAAAAGTTGCTTGAGGACTTCCTTAGATGCATTAGAAATAATTTAAGCAAATAAAACACAGAATGCGACTATATCATTGCCCTGTGTTTTGTTGATTCTAAATTGCTCCTAGCTGTCTACATCACATAAAAAGAAGAACATGCAATTTTAATGAAGTAGCTCCTCTCCCCCAGAACCAAAACAAATGATCATATATAGCATTTCCACCAAGATCGGGAATATATAATGCCAACAGTATGCCATGACTTTGCAATTGCTTAAAAATTGCTCAAAATTTTGAAACTCTTGGATCTCTCACTTCCATTATTTATGAAGATTGCACAATCGCATCTGACATGCCATGGAACTTCCATTGCCCTCTGCTCAGGTCTGGTCATCCTTTGATTAATATCAGATTACCACAAAGCTACATTCATTTGAAAAAAAGACTTCCCCACCACACCAAAAACAATCTGCATCATATGCCATCTTCAGCATTGCTTTACAAATTACTCCATTCTCATTCCACAGACATACATATAACAAAAACAATGATGTTACTCACTAGGAACTCCAGACACCAGTCGTAAGGGACGTAATACTCGGAAAGCCCGCAGTGCTTTAACATCAAATCCGGCACCTTTTCCTCCTATTGAATTCCCCCCATCTGCTTTGGTTGCTTGTTCTAAAATTGCACTAAAAAGCCTGTAAAAAGAAAAGAAACGAGATGTAGGCAGACAGCAAGGCTTGGGCTAAACAAGAACAGAGATCATCATCATATCACATGAGCTATCTCACAGACCTGTGAAGAGTGCCACACATGTCACTCAACATTCGCATATGGTGGAGAAGAGACAGACTCTTCCCATAGGCAGTAGCCTAACGGTGATGTCTGCACCATTTGCAAAACACTGATTTCTGGAACAGACATAAACATTATGTGTTCCTCCTTCAGCCCAATGGTTCCTTTCGGCCAGCTGTACCTGTCTGCCCGTTGGCATATGAAGGTGCGTTCCCTGCACTGGGTGCTTTGAAATGACCACCTTGGCAATGCCTCATGATGAACGTGCATGTGGTCAGGTTTTGAAGGCAGCCTAACAGTAAGGACATACTCATGGGAAGTTGAGTGGAAAGGCAAGAAACTACAAGTTGTCGGTTGTTACCCCTTCTGCTGTTAATATTTTGCTATCTTTATTAACCACCCATGCACCCTGGGGAAGGAATCATCATTCATCATTAACTCAATAATTATCTATCACTCATTTTACAAGGAATTAAGATTCACCAAGGTCACCGCAGGTAGAAGTGGGTTTAAAAATTAGGGCTCCTTCAATGTGCACATTTTTAGATAAGAGAGCATGCTCAGATTATGTGTTTGTGTACCTATGTGTAAATCCCTTGATTCAGTGGCTATGGAAAGTGCAAAACTGTAGGGATCTTAATATTAGAATATTTTATTAGACCAGTCCAAGTGTTTTATCTTGGCTAGTAGGAGTAGCTGTTTAAGGAGATGTCTCTATCAAAACACATTTGAAAAGGCAGAGCAAGGCAAGAAAGACAATTTTCTTCTATGAAAAGGATGAAGGCTCACCCTATGTATTAATAAGTGTTTGATTTAATAAATTAGCTGTCAGGAAGCAGCTTCCATGTTTCTGGTAAAACGCTGGAACCTTTGGGGGAGTATGGATTCCTCATGACTTTGCTAATGACATTGCTTTCAGCCTCAAAGTCATTGGCTTGAACCCAGCCAAATTCAGTGAAGGTTAAAAGCTGTTCCAGTCTAAATGGGTGTTTGGCACTCTGCTGAAAACTTTGCCTGCAAGTGGCAGAGACCCTATGGCCCACAGCATGCCACAGAAGCACCAGATGTAACTTTAAGAAGCTGCCTGGGATGCAGGCAGCAGTCTGGATGAAGTGCCCTGGATTGAGTGCTGGCTGATTTGTCTCCCAGACATCACAGTCTGCAGTGCCTCTGTCAGGATCTCATTATCTACATTCTTAACTGGCAGACTCCACAGAGAGCCCCCAAACTGCATGTAAAGCAGAGACTGAGCTGCCTGATTGCTTTGCAGGGAGCTCTGCAGTCTGCTTACAGCCTACTGATAGGGCTGCAAATATAGGGAGCTTGCCCTGAATAGAAAAAGGATTCATTTACTGAAGCATCTAAGCCAACACTTTTCCCCAGCACTAAAACCACAGAAAAAGATGGATTAGTGAGATGCAAATGTGAAATCAGTTTCTTAAGCAGCTTGATTTTTTTTTTCTTTTTTTAATTTTATTTTAAATTAAATATAGAGAGTCTAATAAACCTTGTCATCTGTGACTGAGGAACTCCTAACTGGATCTATTGAAAGCCTCAACTTCAGGCACTGTAGAGAGATTTAACAATTAGGTAACAAGTGTGGGAAAAACCGCGTGGGGGAGGTTGGATGCTGAGGCTGTAGGTGTTGCAGACTGTGAAGCAGGATGCAGAGAAGACAAAAACAGAGCCTATCAGAAATACTGAGTTGACTACAGACACCACAGAGAGCGATAAACAAGGGCTGATGTAAGGAACATGAATTATTGGAATGTATGTATTCCTTGAGCTGTGTATACAGATTATGCAGAGTCGCAATTTTCTGCTGGTCTTCATAATAGAAACACTGTAGGTCGAATTTGGCTTAATATATTTCCAGAAAGCTAGTGATTAAGCTCTAGAAATGTGCTCTACTTCTTATTTAAACATTTCTATCTTCTTAGTCAACACAATTCCCATACTAGATGATGACTGACATTCCCATACAACAGTCCCAGTCTCCTGGGATCCTCTGGAAGAAAAATAATTCACTGTAAAAGGTTTCTTATGCTGTTTTTTAACTCTCTTGCAAGGTTGAGAAAAAAACGTCACAGAACTCTGGATCAGCAATTATGCACGAGCGAGGGTCCAGTCTCCTTGCTCCCCAGTATCACTGGACCTATGTTCTACCAAACAGCAGTTCATGGCAGGTGGTATCAAGGGCATTTCTTCTGCCACTCATGCAGTGAGTAAACCATGGGCTGTTCTAGAATTCTAATCCTAAGAAAAGCTACACATGTCCTAAATTAATACAAAAGACACAAAAACAAGGCAAAGCAACTCATTTCTCTGGATCTAGAACCTGCTTTCTCAGATCAGTGCAGCTCTGCTGCAGACCTTATAACCCTTCTGTGTGCTCCCGTACTGACATGCCAAACATACTATCTTGAGATACCCACACTGCCTACTTTGTCAGGAATAATTGCTGCTTTTAAAACCCATGTTTAATCTCAAATTGCATTACTCCCGCTAATCCTGCTTTAACACATTTGCCCCATGCTTAATATCTCCCTGTGCACGAATTCTGCTTTTTACCTATGCAGTAGAATTTTTTCTTTCTTTATTTCACTCTTCCCTCTTTATACTGGGCTCTACACTGTGTCCAATATGGTCTACTGAATCTCTATTCCTCTCTCCAAATTTATATGACACCCTGCCCTATCTGCCCTTCCTTGCTCCTCCTGAGTTAGCGCAGGGGCAGCTCTATGGCTCATAGGATACATCCACCACAGCTTTTCTGGATGTAACTTTGTTATGATCCAGAGGGAAAAATAAGACCTGTTTAGAAATACTGCAGATGAGGAGACACAGAAGAAAGGTAAGGATTCTGACTGCCTCTTCCATCATCCTAAGAGGGGAAAACCCACAACCCATGTACAGTTTGTAGTTTCTACAATCTCTATCTAGTCTTCCTAGTTTGTCAGCTGATTGCATTCCAGTCCTAAAAGAGACAGATGGATGATAAGCTACTGGTATAAAAGTCTGCTCTTTGATGATAATATGTGGGAAAAGGTGCAGTGGAGCAAAACCCTGTTCTTTCTGCCTCTTCTCAGTGGGAGAGTTAGCTGAAATGCAGGCTGCAAGCGAGGTGTGAGAGGATTCTTTGCACACACAGGAATCAAAGTTTAGAGAATACAAAAATGCGAGCAGGCTGAGCTCTTGTGGCCACTGGAAATCTTCACTTTTTTTTTTTCTTTTCTATTTTTTGAAAGAATTCAAAAATTGATCTTATTTCCTTCCAGCTAACTAGTTTCTTCCATGCTAAACTCATGCTCCATTTTCATTAGGATATAGTATTTCCACTGCAGCAGTGCAATTAACATCTTGATTTCTGAATTTCATGCGTGACTTGACTACACCTGAACTAAATTCATTTGATAGGCATGTAAAGCAGAAAACATTTCTATCACACACAATGCATGTATGGGCACAGCCTAATTCTGTTTGTTTGATTCAGACCTACTCATGACACATGAAGCTGGCATCACTGTTTCCACTTTCTCATATTTTTCTGTTTCCTTTCTGATATCTGAAACATCCAAAAGGTTTTCTTTTTGCCAGATGACTAACAGCAGCATGACAGGAATGCAACCTGCTCTAGAACTCTTCATTTCCTCAGTGAGGAAGGCATACTGATTTTTAGAGCATGAAAAAGAACCTGTCAAGGGCCTCCAGAATATAAAAAGGAAACAGAAAGCTTGGTATTCGTAAGGCCAAAACCAGCAGAAAAACACAGCTGAAAGAGTCCTCATAGGTATAAATAAATAGTAAACTATAGTGATTTTTATTTTCACTGTGCTTTGCAATTTACCGGTGATTTGTGAGTGTGGAAGTGTTTGGGCCCACCCTCTAGAAACTCCCCAGAGGCCTTCAGGAAGACATACTGTGGTCACATTTTCCAATCTGTTCTGAATTTCAGATCTTTTCCAAATACCTTCGCTGATTACCTTCCCAAGTAAGCCTGCCTTTCAAATTATGACACCTTTTTACTGGCAGAAGCTATGGGTCCTTGGAGAATGACTGTGCTTGGCAGACAAATCACAGCACTGCCAGGAAAGACAGATAGTCTTCTAACACAACACTGTCAAGTTAGTCTTTTCTCAAGAGAAATTTTCCCCAGCAGCCTAATGATAAAGGACATTGCTGTTTTATCTGAAAGTTTTATGTTTTCCAAAAGAAGAACAGAAAAATTACAGGAAACACGAAACAATTTGACTAATTGTCAGTGCTTGTGGGCTGTGCCTCGTTAGGCAGCTTATGGGTGTGATCTCTACTCTTAACTAATAATGTTATTATCCACAGAGCCTCTGATTGATACCCACAGAAAAAGCAGCACACCAGGTTAGGCTGCAGCAGCATAGGAGACAAACAGGTAAACATCAAAGGGACCCATCTGGTCCTGAAGTGGAATCTGTCACTTGAGATTGTTACTATTTAACAGAGACCATGGAGTCTTAGCCATGTTTATCATGCTGTGTAATCCCACCCCAGTTACATTTTTTGTTTCCCATCTAGAGACTGAGAGCTGCTGGAGGCAAAAAGCGGGAACAAGAGCTGAGAGATGCAGCTTCGGTCTTTATTGGCAGGGGAATTAATTTCAGCCTGTATATCATCTTGCTGATTAACTGCCTTGGGAGGAAAATTGAAAAGGACTGTACTTAAACTAGATATAATGCCACCCTGTGATTCCTGGAGTCTTGCTCTCTAGCATACCAATGGAAGAAGAAGAGGTAACAGATGACCTCTCTTTAAAAAGTCATTCTCATAGAGATGAAAAGGAAATAATCATATTCATAGGAATTCTGTTCTCCAGTATTTCTTCACCAAGCAGTGATCCCAAGGCACATGAGATGTCTGAGGACATTCAAAGGCAGAACCAGCTACAGAATTGGACAACAGTAACAGGGGAAGGGTTGGGGATTTGCCAGTTTTCAATTACTAATTCACTGTGCAATCTTCTGGCTGTGGGTAGGAATGAAAAGGAAACTGGGCACTGCTGCAAACGGAGGAGCTATGCCCACTTTGAGTGGGCGATGTCTTGGGAATAACAACTGGTGCTGACCTGTTCCCTCTTCTCTCAGTAGAAACTCCTTCCACCCAATTTTCAAAGAATCATAGAATGGCATGGGTTGAAAGGTACCTTAAGGGTCATCTCATTTCAACCCCCCTGTCATGGGCAGGGTCACCAACAACCAGACCAGGCTGCCCAGAGCCACATCCAGCCTGGCTTTGAATGTCTCCAGTGATGGGGCATCCACAACCTCCCTAGGCAATCTGTTCCAGTACATCACATTTTCCCCAGAATGCTGAAAGCAGTAGGGAATCGGTAGTACAGAGCAGAAACAGTTTGCTGAAACAGTTATTTGGGACCACCCCAAAAATGGTCAATTTGAACTTTGATTAGAAGCAGAAATGATAAGGCGCGCTGATGACTCAGAGTGCCCTTTCTAATGCTTTACCTGGGAGTTGTACTTAAAGGCAGCTTAGTGACAGAAGACAGAACAACTTTTTACACAGGTAGATAGTGATAAGAGAAGGGGGAGTGGTTTTAAACTTAAAAGAGGGGAGATTTAAGTTAGATGTTAAGAGGAAATTTTTCACTCAGAGGGCAGAGTGAAGCCCTGGCACAGGCTGTCCAGAAAAGCTGTTGGAGCCCCATCCCTGGAGGTACTCAGACCCAGTTAGACTGGGTCTGAGTACCTGGACAGCCTGAGCTGCTGGATGGCAGTCTGCCCATGGTAGGGGGTTGCAACTTGGATGACCCCTTCCAATCTAAACCACTCTATGATTATGTGATTCTGATGAAAAGTTTCCTTGGGAAAGAGGTGGAAAGACTGAAAGTTTTTGTGGGCGATGACATTCTGTAATAATGGAGCTGTGGGAGGGTGGGACCAATTACTGAGGAGAAAAAATACCTTCTCTCATTGTCTTTGGGGTAATTCATTCTTCATTCTTCCCATTCAACAATCACAAATCAAAAACCTTATTTATCTCTTACACTCAGCAAGAAAAAAAGTGGAAGGTTCTTTATTTTGTTTTTATTCAAATATATTAAATGCCAAGTTTGAAAAACACAGAGAAGAGACTGCAGCTTCAAGTGGAAATGTGATCCATGATAGTAAAACTAGTCTTTAAAAAGGTTGAAGTATTAAAACTGTCCAAATCAAAAGCCTTGAGATCACCATGAGAACAATGTGATTGAACTAAAGAACCTTTTTTTGTTGTTGTTTCTGAAGATGAAAACCTGAGATTTAAAATATTTATCTTTCTTTGCAAAAGAGTAGAAGTTCACAAGAACACAGAACTTATTTCTTATTAATACCATTGTTAATTTATGAATTCTACATATATTTTTTCTTTAATATTCACACAGACTTGCAAATAAGAGGATTTTCTTCTACCACAAATGTGTTCAAGCACTTGCACCATTTTCTTTTTTTATCCACTACAAAAACAGCAGTTTAATTTCCATATCTTACAAACCACTGAAAGTTTTAGGAAAGTCTAAGTAGCAAGGGATACCAGAGAAAAAATGTATATAAAATGGATGTCAATTCTTATTCATTTACCTTAAGATAAGTCATTGCTACACAGTGAAATCAGCATGAATCAAGTTACACCTAGAGATGACCAGCAGGAATTAACTGTATTTTCAGATTGTGCAGATGCTTGATAAAACATGTGGTAGAGAGAAAAAGATGGATAGCAACCCCTCACACCACCTACAAGGGACCTTCATGCTCCCAAAAGTTCCCAGGGGCCCAAGGTGTACAGTGCATTCAAAGATATGATGCTGGTACTCACCCTACTACCACAATTATAAAATCTAGTAAATTCCAGCCATTGCGGAGGTAAGCGTTGGGGTGAAAGAGAAGTCCATATGCTATTACTTTTAAAAATGCTTCCACTGTAAAAATTATGAGAAAGAGATATTCCACTCGTTCCTGGAGAGAAAAGAGAACAAGAAAGACAACAGTTAGCATGAGTGACAAACACTGGACAAGGACAGTTTCTGCTGTCACATTCCACCCACACGGCCTCCAGCTCACTATCTCATCACTTGGGTACATCTAACATCTGTGACTTGCCAGAGGGCTTCCCTCCTCAGACTTGCCCATTCTGCAGCCAGTCTGACAGGACGATGGCAGCAAATTTTGGTTAGGCATTTGCCGCCTTTGCCTTGGTAGGGACTGACCACTGCACAAGTGTGTGCACAGGAGGAGGGCAGAGGGTCCTCAAGCATGTGCCAGCATCAGCTCTCTGCAGGAAACACTGCCAAGTGCTGCCACCCCTCTGAATGAACTGTATCCAGGTCTTTTCTACCTCTGGAGAGAAAGCGTTGCTGAATGCAGTGCTGCAGAAAAGGACAGCGAGAAATTCACTGATAAGCGTTTCATACAATGCATTTTTTTAGGATTCCTTTTTTCTATTGCTGGGAATAGGTAGGCTATTGGTTTGTCACCAGTTTCTGATTTTTGGATCAGGCTGATCAACACATGAAGCATTTAGTCATTCCATCAGAAATGTACATGTCCCTGTGAAATGAGGGCTGAAATTTACGCACATCCAAACAAAATCACTTCTAGTGATGGTACAGTCCCATTCAGGACAAACAAGCAGGCTTCAGGAGACAGCACATAGGGCCTCCGTCCTTCATCTCTGGGTTTTCAGCCCTGAGTGAAATAATAATAGTAGCTTTGCAGAAGTAATTGGGACCTCCATCTAAGTAGGAAGGAAATGGCAGCATTAGCTAATCACTACAGAAGTGCTGTGTGGCAAGCTGGATGGGAAATAAGAACATGAAAACAAGATGACGGCAAAGGGAGACTAAGCCCCTTTTGAATTTAAGTCAGTTATTAAGAGTATTTCTCATTCAAGAAATAAAAATCTCAAATAGAAATTAAAACAGGCTAGATAGTCTTGGTCATATCCTGTAGGATATGCAGTACTTTGTCTCTGCAGTTCCAAACTGCAGTTGCCCTGCTCCTCTGTCTTGTGGTGCTGATAAATGCATGTAAGACAATTTCATATGACACAAAAACATAAAATGTGTGAGTTTACATAAGATCACTTCATCATTTGACTCAGTTGCCCATTTGAACTTCCTCCATTCAGATTCAGGTAATTAAAAGCAGCTCACTAGCAACTCATTAATCAAAAAATGTGATACTCGTCCATTTCCATGTTTATATTATATTCTTATTTTATACGCCTGAGAAATTCCATCTGATGCTAGCAGGTATATGCTTGCACTTTAAAATATCGATCTCTTCTCTCCCATAATGATACCACAACGCTTGCAGTAATCCCTGGTGTTTACTACAAAGAACACTTTAAAAAGTATTGTTCTGCATTTATCTGATCCAGTTGTAAAGCTTTTGAACATGCCCACAATACAGATTTTGCCCAACATTGTCCCAGACAGACATAGATGAGGACACCAAGAATTTTTCTCCCATTGAACTCAGAGAAGAATACAGCAGCTTATATCACTAGCAACTACTGCATTAATGAGTCTCACTCCCTGTTCCACCCAAAGAATTTCCTACAGTTGTGGGCAAGTTCTTCTTCCCCTCCAAAAAGACCACCGGTAGCTCCAAGCCCACTCTCACATTCACACTGCCATTGAGGTTGCTGTTTGCACTCAATTCATTCTACTCTGTAAGCAGAGAAATTGACTCATGGAGAAACGTGGGTTCCCCAAACAGCCTTCTCCTACAACCTCTCTTGGCAGTCAAAGGGATTTTGAGGAACCCCATTCTCTTGGTTACCAGCTCCAGGTACAACTTGAACCTGACTGGCTAGACAACTGAAGGGAAGGCCCTAAGGCTGACCTCGTGCTCAGTGATTTATCTCTAAACATTGCCCTTGACCTCAAGAAACACTGGGACAAATACTGCTGCTGTGTCTGGCTCTGTGCTCTCTGTGGCGGCAGTGTTCTGCTGTACTGCTCTGTCCAGCCAGAAGAGCCTTTCCACTCCATGAATTTCATTGAAATACCTATATTATACAACCGAAAGACCAAGAAAGCAAATACTTGAGAAAATTCTGGAAAAAAACTTTTTCATTATTTAACACTGCACACAGCAGCCAGTATTTCAGCACCTAACAGGTTCCAGAGTTGGTTTAGGAGCCTCATACCATGATACCATGCTGTCTCTGAAGATGTCGGTGGGATGATTGACTCCTGCTTTGTTGAACCATGTCACTGAGGTAATAATATACCAAAATCCTACATGCACGTGCATATATATACTTATATATATATATATATATATGCACGTACACATATACAGCTACAACAGCTACAGGCTGTTTGAATGAACTCTTTACAATGCTTAGATTATGATGGAAAGCTTTAAGAAAAGCAAAATTATATAAAAGCCTCTGAAATGAACATAAGATACAGAATACTGAGCAGAGGAGAGAGATTTTATGATCCTCTGCACTTAAATTAATGATTTCAGGACTGAAGGAAAAATACTGCCCAACTTACACAGTGCAGCTACTCCAAGGCCATTTCAGGGAGCTGCTCCCGCTCCGAATCTAGACGAATTTGAAGAGCCTACTAATTAATTTGTGTTCCCTTTCTTCTGTACACCATAAAACTGAAGCGCTGTTGAGCACAGCACAGCCCAGCAGCGAGGAGACAGAAACAGGCTCCCAAGGGCCTGGGTGCAGTCGCACTCAGTGCCTCCTGCCTGGGGAGCTCTGACATGACTCAGCCACCTGCTACCTTAGTTGGACAAGAGAGGAACACCCAGTGCACTTGGCAGCCCCAGGACCATTAACCTGCCTCTGCTGAATGGACAGCCATGCCGCTGCTGGCTGCTCACTCCAAACTCTGCTCCCAGGAATTAGGCAGACCGGGCCCCAGTATTTCACGCTCCTGAGGGGCATAACACCATAAAGTATCCAGAAACCCTGCTCTGAAAAGGCAGTTTAGTGCCATGTAAAAAGAATCCCAGAATCATTTGAAAGACACCCTTGAAGGCTATCTGGTCCAAGCTCCTGCAGTGAACAGGGCCACTCACAGGTAGATCAGGTTGCTCAGTGCCCCATCTAGCCTGATCTTGAGTATCTCCAGGGACTGCTGGTGCGGCCTGCGACATCCTAGGAAGGAAAGGAGATACCAGCGGCACTGTCCCTTAAAAACACATACGCAAACCACAGCATCAAAAGACAGCAAACATTTTGGAGCTGAAAGAAAGAAGACATATTTTTTCCTAAAAATACCTAAACCAAACTAGCAAACAGAAAAACAAAATGAGGAGGAAGAGGACTGATAAAAGTTTTCTAAAACTGATCAGTGCCTGGAGAACACACATGGCTCCACCACTGTTCTCTTTTGTTTTATTACAGATACAGGACATGAACATCAGCTGCCCTAGCTGACAGACCAGCCAGCACCAGCACTGCCAAGAAACAAACTGTACATCATCTCATTCTTAAAGAAACAAACATTAACTTGCTGCAGAGCCTCTAAGATGTATTTCCAAAAGAAGATTACTATATTAAGTACAAAGCCCTTCTAATCCCATGTGCTTTCTGAAGACGTCATAGATTTGTTTTTGTTTTTAATTTTTAAACAGTACCTAATGGCAGCCTGGGTTCACAGGAGGAGCCTGAAAACAGGAAATCCCAGCACAGCACTGTAGGATATCTTGGGGTTTTTCTCCTGCCATAAGAAGAGCAAGCAGACCAGTGCTGCTCCTGGGGACCCAGTCATCAGAATGACTCTATCTCAGTCCTTAAATCTTCAAACCCCATCCACCCAGCAGCACTGTTTGCAATGAGCACATTCTCATTGCATGACTTACCCAAGGCTCAATCACAATCAGAGCCTCGCATTTTGTACATCTTAGTCTAGAAAGTTTACAATCTGAAATTCGCTCAGCACAGGTTCTCTCAAACATTTCACTCTGTCTCTGCTAGAACTCTGCTTATCTTGTAACAAACAATTACCAAAAACTAGATTTTATGTATTTGAAGCAAAGTGAAGCAAGTTCTTCACAGATAGGACCCATCTAAAGCTGCCTGTGCGATCTTAGACCAAGTTACGTCAGTGTCTGCACTACTGTTCCCTAGTGCTTCCCTAACATTGGGGAATACAGTTGTTCAGTAATGCAAATATTCAGTTATCCAAGGAAAACAATGATATTTTAAGGGCCTCTGTCATATAGGATGTATTCTCATTAATTGTACAAATAGGCTCTGAGAGATACAAGTCAGATTGGGAACACTCAGACTTTTTCCAAGTGGGGAAAACAATGTATTGCTGATGGGAAGTAAGGAAACTGACTTGCAGAGCTGGAAAAATAGCCCTAATACTCTGTGCAAGAGATTTCTTTTTTTTTGGATTACAAGTTACCATCACATCTAAGATATGGATATCCCTGCTGTGTGAATAGGCTGATCTGAATGCTACTGCTTAATAACTTCAACCTTCACTGTTAAAGAGCCACATATGTGCACTTATGTATAGGATCAAGTCAATAAAGCAGATGTTGAAACAAGTTTGTTAACACTGAGTTACTTCTGAGTGTATTTGGTTACTCAGGAGATGTTTTCAGCTAAGTATGCATGAAAATAGTGCACAGATACATGAGGGAATAAAACCTATAAGTGTTTGGAATTTTCTGACTTATGAAAACGACTGTTACTGCAGAAAACACTGACCATTTCCTTTTTTTTTTTTTTTTAAATAAAAATAAAGGAATGATTAGATAGCATATGATAGAACATATCCTAATCTGCTGCTAATACTGGACGTAAAATGCACTGTCCTTTCTACCAGTTCCTTCAAATGAATATTCCCCCTCAAATCAAGAAAAAGTTATAATAAATAATAAATAAGACCACAGAAGTGGATGGCTGATATTTAACTAAACACAACCCCTTGCGCTAGTAAACAGAAGCCAGAACAATATCTGAAAGCTTAGATTTCCAAATATCATCAGCATTGCCTCTTCTCTACTTCAACCAAATACCATGTCTTTATCCCTATCTTTTCTGTAAGCAAAGTTAAATACGCACATAGTACTACAGAAATACCACCTTCATGTAACACTTGTGAATGGGGAATACTGCCACGTGCTGCAACTTTAAAGATGCACGGCATTAGAAGAATAAACCAGATAAGTATAGAATCCTTGCAAATCTGATACGAGCAACTATAAAACAGGAATATAGCACAAGCCAGGCTTTGGTGCTTGATAATTTATAACATGCCCACGATGCACTTAAAAGTACTTCCATGGAAGTAAATGGAAAGGAGGACATTAATAGTTTTGAACAATCACAGACATTATATATATATGCACGGTCTCCAAGCGTTTCTTGGCAAATTAACAAATACTTCGTGCTTAGTTCTCTTGCAGGATCTAGTCTAAGCTCCATATTTATTTATTTTGCTGCACTTTGTCCAGGACCAAACTGAAGTTACATATGGTTTCAGCAGAGTCATATTTTCTGTCAGCGCCCAATTGCAGTAGAAAACCAAGGTACAAGGGGGGCAATTCCCTCTGCTAGTCATCTTATAACAAATAAATGAATAAATTACATTATTCTATAAAGAATAATGTAATTATTGGAAAACTTACATTTTAAAAGATGTTAGCTTATGCCAACATTATTTGGCCCATAATAGGAGGAGTGAGATTTTGAAACCTTTACACTGAAGAAGATTCCTAATGATAGAAACAGTCCTGCTTCGAGAAGGAATTTGGACAAGACAATGCACCAAAGCTGTTTTCAACCTACACTTTTCTAACAATCTGTTTGCATATTTCATCATTCTAAATGGATATCTGGTCCTCAGAATAACCTAACAAACAATCATACATCAATATTACCAGTTGGATGCCTCATTGCCTATCACAGAGATGGTCAAGCACTTGCCTTATTTATGCATTCAATTAAATTTCAAATTTGGCCTCTGGTGCTGATTAGATAATGTCTAACCAATATAAGATTTTTCTTCATAGACTTTGGCTAGCAGTACTAGAAACTCTTGAGTTTTCTTGCTCAAGATGCCTTCTTTTTTAGACTGGAAAAGAATAATAGAATTCTGTTCATATATGAATCTAAGTCAGAGAAATATTCTCCTTATAGACTTTGTTTTCCTTTGTTGGGATGAAGCAATCCAATGTACAAACACTCTAGCTTGAATTGCTGTGAAAAAGCAAAGAAATTCACGCCCTAGTTCTTTTTGTTTTGGTCCACTACTTTGATTAAATTGAAATGAACTGTCACTTTATATTCAGATCAGTCCAATAGGAGATTACCCTTCCAGAGGGAAGTAACATTATGGAAGGCAGCATAAGGTTTATGACTCATTTAGGGTCTCTGGATAGGAATTAAAAGCTGGCTAGGTGTTGTGCTGTTACCATGCATAGAAATTAAATTCACTCTTAGAAAAGTTTTTACTAGTTTCCTTTCTTCAGTTTCAGAGGCAGTCTGGTACCTTTTCCAAGGTTAAAAAAGCCATTTGAAACACCACAGTCAATTGTCCGTCTACCAGCCACTGATTAAGGACAGAGTACCAGGGGCATCCATTTAAATCAGAGCAGTTTCAGCATGACAGCTACATCTAATAGATCATCATAAGGCACATCATGTCTCATTCAACTCCCAGGCTCAGATAAGTTACACATCGGCTGTTCACTATGCTTAGGTGTTTGGATTTGCTCATCTGTGCAATGAGATATCCAAGTCTACCAACCATAAAACATCTCAGTGTTCATTTTATATTAAAATTAAAAACAATATTATTAGTTTTTGTTTTTGTTTTTAAACACAGTCCCTTCGAGTCTAACCTTTCTATGCTCAAAATCATGTTGGAGTTAAATACTGAATTTTGTACTTTGTTGGCAAGCAGAACAGTATATAGCCCATTTGGGGGGAATTCTATAAAAAAAAATCAGTGTAAGCAATACTGGCTCATCAGGACAGTTTCTAAGAGGCCTTCACTGCACAAGATACACAACCACACTTGCCTTTGGAAATAGGATACAGAATCTCAGCTACGGCTGTTCTAATGATCTTATTGCTTTGTGCCATATACAGGCTAGTTCCTGAAGTGACAGGTCTGGAGTTCTCAATATATATTTATAATCTGATCATGAATATATGAACAGTGATTTCAGCACATTGTTCTTCAATGAGTTTCTAAACTTGACAGTGGCAGTGAAAACACTTAAAGGTGAATTCCTGTCCTCAAGAGATGTATTAATTTTAAATTAACCACACAATTTCAGAGAAACTAATGATTTCTTAAAAATGCCTCGAATCAACATTATCACAACTACAGTTTGTCTACGTTGTAAGTTTAAGCTGTCGTTGCATACAGTGTTATGCTGAGGAACCTTCATCTTTCACATAATCATTCAGGTTGGAAAATACCTTCAGGATCACTAAGTCCAACCACCCAATCCAAACATCAAGCCACATGCCTTAGTGGCACTTAGAAAAGATGACTGATGGTGGCACTAAGAGCTCACCAAAAATTGTGTCCCAAAACAACGCACTGAATTTCTGATAGGACTCAACATGAGGACAGTGAGCTCCTTTGGAAATGTACCCATATTGAAACTTTTTTCATGCAGAGTGTTTTTATAGTCCCCTCGTGGACAAGGGGTGTGGAAGAGCTGCATTCCACGACACAATTAATTTGACAAAACATTTTTTCTCATATATATATATATATATATATATATATATATATATATATATATATATTTCATCTGATTCTGCAAGGTTTTGAGTAATTGAAGTATATACCAGGTTAGACTAATATATAGACTAAATCAGGGAGAACTTTACCCGAAATTGCCTTTCATGGGGAACCCTGAGTGGACAGACCAACCAGCAGTGTCCCTCATGCAGACCCTTGCCCTGTGGCACACTTCCAGGAGAGGACAGGGCTAGCAGGGGATGGATGAGCACAACCACAAAAAGAAGCATTGGGCAGCTAGCTTAGGATGAAAAGTCAGCAAACATGAAACAATGGCCACATCCAGCACAATTTAGACTCACTCTGAGTTACCCTCAAATACTGTAGGGCCAGACTAAGAACTGAAGAGACACAAGGGATCCCCTGCAGAAATCCTCCCTCAAGTCTTTGTTTGAATGCACCACCGAGCAGGGACTTTGACTGACCACCCAGAAGAGCTCCTCAAATCCCACTTTTAAAACATTTCTGTCAAATGCATTTTAATCCAATCACTCTGGTGCATTTTATGATTCTCTAATCTATGTTTTTAATCTACAACAATTCTTTCATAATTGTTTGTGCAGCACAGTGATGCCTGACAGAGAATGCTTTAGAAATAAATTGAATTTATGACTATTATAATCTCTCCCTGTTGAAATTTCTAGGCAAATAGATGGGTCCCACAGTTCAGTTTTTCATGTTCTAGGGCTGGGGTCTCTCTATGCTCATTCATACAAAAACAATACACACAAAAAAAAAAGAAAGAGAAAGAGAGAGATGTTGAATGTGTATGTGTGTGACCTTTTCTTTCCATGAGTAACTTAAAGGCATATTTAACATTCTGTTCACACTGCTCATGGCAGACAGGAAAAACACAGCTGAAGGGAATGAAAAATGAAAAGTCCTTGCAGCTTCTCCATCTCAGTCTCTGTCTCTCTTCTGTGGGGCAAAGGAATCAAGGTTTTGTTTTCTACCCCTGAGTAAGTTTCTGTTCATTTGCTTGCTGCTTGAATGGACAGGGCACATGAAATGAGGCAACTATATGGACCTCTGACAACCAGCACATAAAATTTGTTTTATTTCCTTAATGGAAGTCTGATTGGTAATTAAAAACATGACTGTGACCTGTGCAGTACTCAGAGAATAAAAATGAGCTTCATTTTAAAACAAACTCACAAGGCTGCAGCTTCATATAGTATCAAGATTTCTTCTGGGCACAGAGAATGGAAAGAAATGCTTCAGTTTTAAATAGTTTTTCTAAGTTAGGTTTACCAAAATACCCAAGCAACTGATATTCTTTTCAATTTTTCTATTCTTTGGTTCATCAGCCACCAACCACCCTGTCTACCCTCCACTTTGTTGAGGTGTTGAGGTGCAGGTGTTGAAATCCAGCACCCTGGAAGCTGGAAGCCAGAATTCAGACTCCTCTTGTCAGACGGGAGCACTTATTTTCATTTCTTCTAAGACAAGCATTTATTTAATCCCCGTTTCTGCACATTTGCAGGGGTAAAAGGGAACACTAATAACCTTGCCAAGCAACGGCACCTTTCATCCATTAGGCTGGGACTGAGCATCAGGTTGGCGCAACCTCAGCCTGCAGAGGAGGAAGGACACTGGATCACCCTGCCAGAGCCTGCAGCAGCTTGGGTGGGTGCAGATTAATGCAAGGTCACGTCGTAACAAAATATTTGGATTTGATTCAAGAAACCAAAACACAGGGATCTGGGAATGTTAAATCATTTTTGTCCAGTAAAAGTCTTTAAACATAATGCTCTTCTATTTCTGTGCTAAAACTCTCTGAGAACTTTCCCTCAGGGAAGGAAGAGAGGGGGAATATCGTCTACAGAATATTTCAACTTTTCAATTTCATATTCATCAAAAGCAGATTTTGAAATATTGGAGTTTCCCAGAGCCTGGCTGGAAAACCAGCAGGAGGGAAAATGGGGAGGAAAGAAACATCTTTGAAATAGGTTAATTCACACTGATACATTTAGTACGTTATAAACATAGGAAAATATTTTTTAATGAAGGTCAGGCATTAATAAGGAATGAACATTGCACTGATACCCTTTTGTGAGTGAAAAGCCTGAAAAGAACTGTAGTGAACTGCTAATTTTCATGCCAGAGCAGAGGAGAGGCAAGCAACACACCTGCGTTTTCTCTCACTTCGATAAACCCTTACAACAATATTTACTCTCATGTAGATAAACTTAAAATAAAAATTAGGAAAAATATTACACTCTGGACAGGGAAAGGTCACAAATATTAGTAATATCCTATAACGCTCTTTAATTAAACTCAGCTTAATTAGCTTCTGGCTAGTTTACAGTCATGCTCTTCCTCCATTCCCTGGCTTCAGGGGTGGCTTTATTCCCTTGCAAGCAATGCAGGCTGCATGATGTCTGTATAAAGGAAAAAGTCAGCTGAAAAAACCCAACTCCTATGCCTAACCAAATTCCCCTTCTTCAGTTACAGACAAATCCTTCTTACGCCCATTGTTCTGGAGGCCACTCCTGTTGAAATGATCTCAAAGAACTCAGCTAGGTTTCCCCTACGTCAGACAGACTACCGCTCTGGGCTGGCAAATATTTTGCACCAAACAGACTTGGATTTCCAAGATTTTGTGTTCACTTGATGAAAATGTTACCCACTTTTGTTTCCACTTACTCTGTTCCCAAGACTCTCTCTCTCTCTCCAATCACCCTCAGGGTCTAAGCAAACAGGTTTCATATTGATCTGCCTGAAAATTATTTTTAATGCTATTAATGTTAGGCTGCTGTCCTGGATGCCTCCCAAGTTTTTCATCCTTACTAGTTGTTCTGACTGATCTGTAATAAACTGAAACCATCATTTTCGCCTTGCTGCTGGCCAAGTCCCAGCTCACCCTACTGAAATAAAAGAGTTGATGCCTGCACTTGAACTCAATTTGGTGGTGCATAAGTGTCTTCTCGTGCTCAGTACATACTCCTCATAGCCTTGCAGACTCTGCACAGTCTCATCCCATGACATTTTTTGGCATTTTTACCCGTTCATTCTCCCACTCTGCTTTTTGTACATTTTAGGTCATGCGTATTAAAATTGGGCTCATTGCCCACAGTGCAAAAACGGCAGGAGCTGGATGAACTCCTGGATGCTGTTTTAAGACAATTATTCTCTTATCGTGTTGTTCTCACCCAGTCATACATGCAATGATTTCCACGTTTAACCAACAACTACCACTTTAAAATCAGAAAAATCCAATCAGACTACATACTTGATATTGAGTCACAGAATCACAGAATGGCTTGGGTTGGAAGGGACCTCAAGGACCATCAAGCTCCAACCTCCCTGCCACAGGCAGGGCCACCAACCTCCCCATTTAATACATAGACCAGGCTGCCCAGGGCCCCATCCAAGCTGGCCTTGAACACCTCCAGGGACGGAGCATCCACAACCTCTCTGGGCAGCCTGTTCCAGCACCTCACCACTCTCTCTGTAAAGAACTTCCCCCTGACATCCAATCTAAATCTCCCCTCTCTCAACTCAAAACCATTTCCCCTTGTCCTGCAGTTATTTACCCTTTCAAACAATTGATTCCCCTTGTCTCTGTAGGCTCTCTTTAGGTACTGAAAGGCTGCAATGAGGTCACCCCACAGCCTTCTCTTCTCCAGGCTGAACAAGCCCAGCTCCCTCAGCCTGTCTTTGTAGGGGAGGTGCTCCAGTCCCCTGATCATCTTTGTGGCTCTCCCCTGGACCCTCTCCTACAGCTCCTTGTCTTTCTTGTACCGGGGGCCCCAGACCTGGACACAGTACTCCAGACTGAAAAAAGTAATACCTTAAAAGGAGCAATATGACAGGGCAGGCAAAGTTTTTAAGGTACACTGTATAACAAACTTAACTTCAGTTTTCAAAAACAAGTAGGGGCAAAAATGCAGATTTTGCAAACACTTAAGAAATCTGTCTTGGGACACTTTTTAAATGAAGTCCTTATTTGGATAAAATTTCCACCAACTTCTAGAAGGTCTGCATGAGCAGGAGCTGAATGAAAGCTGAGTAAGTACAGTAGATTTTGGTCCAATAATACCAGAAGTATTCTCCTCTAGGGACAGTAAGCAGAATTGCATAGACTTTAAGGATTTAAATGTTTTCTTTCATTTGTCTACAAACTGTACTAATGTTTAGGAACTCTATGGTGGAACGGATAAAAAACTAAAATTAAATGGAATAAAAAGATTATCCATATAATAGCAAAAACAGTGGGAAAAAGAACAAATGCATAAATGGAGAAAAAGTTTTAGATATAACTCTCTCAATCTGTATTAACTAGAAGTTTGTGATACCAGCAGTAACACATCAGTAGGAGAAGGACAAGTTCTGTAGGTATTGCTGCCCAGTTCAAAGTTTCTTGTGATTCCTTTAAAGGCTGTGGGAACAAACTCAAAAAGGATTTTGTTTGTTTGTTTGTTTCTAATGGAATATTTTACTAATGGAAAGAACTGCGTGATTAAATTTTACGAATATTTTTATTTTGCTGAAATATCTCTATTTCCATCAAGCGATCTAAATTGAAATTTCCAGGTCCATTTTTTTCCTCTCATTATCATTCCATCCTTATAGGACCATCAGGCTTCACAAAGATGAGGAAAAATATTATTAAGATAACGTGTCCCAAGGACTTGCCCCAATTGGCTGAGGCTGACTCCTATAGTTCCATTCCACAACTCATCTTCCAGGCACAACATCACTTGCACATACTCTGTTCCACTTTCCCACGCTGCCACACTTTACATAATTTCAAATTCTATTCATGATGGAACAAAATAAGCAAGTAGGACTATGAATCCAATGGTCTTTGGCAAAGGGGCCATAAAACAATAATTAGAGAGAATTTTAAAATTTTAATTAGCTTTCATCCCTTTTGTGAAAGGTTCAATTACCAAGAACTAATGCTATTAGATTCACTGTACTATCCTGTCTTGGGTTGTTAACACAGAAAGAGGAAATGACAATGAAATTTCTTGTATAACTTAACAGATGTAAAACCAGTAGGGCTAAATCATCCCACAAGTCTTCCAGAATGGATTGAAAGGACGAGATCACCGGAAATGAGTTTGTCTCTTCACCTTAGTGCTTTTGACCATCAGAGAAGACTCTGGAGTCTATGACTGAATATGACTCAAAGTCACGGTATTGCAACACGCACACACACAAAAGCAAATATGCTGGGATGTGTAAACAAACGCACAAACCACAAGATGCAAGAAAAAAAATCCTTCCGTTATACTCAGGAGGGAAAGTTCTGCTGGAAGTCTGTGAATGAAGGAATATGGGGATGGACTAGAGAGGGTCCAGGGGAGAAAAATGAGGACCTTCTGAAGCACAGAAAAGTGACCTGAAAGGAAAGACTGCTGTGATGCTGTTCACTATACAAAAGGAACGAAAAACAAAGGTATAAATTGCTGCAAAGATGCAATGAAAACCTGTTTCCCTGCACTCATTTTGAATATAGCAGGAATTAATGGCTTTATACGGGAGCAAGGAAAATTTAGGATGGACAAGGAGGATGTCCTTGGGATGCCAGTATTGGTGACTGAGTTGATCCAGAGTAATAGCCTAGGAATTCACAGAGTTTAAATTACTGGAGAGTAAAACCTCCTTTAGTGCAGAAGATGCAGTAAATGACCTCTCAAAGTATCTTCTAGACCTAAATGTTGTAGTGCTAAGGCTCCAGCAGACCAAACACTCAGCCAGATTCTGCTCATCAGAGAGGCAGCTGTCTATTGGTTTTGGACAAAAAGACACCAGGGGACAGTCCTTCTGTATTCATGAGTGAATAACCTTTCAAAATGCCTTTGACACTTTTGCAGCTAAGTGGATTTATTCAAGAAATCTGTTACTCATTTGGGATTTCAAGGAATAACTCTGCGTGTCATCATTTGAAAAAGAAGCTCAATAGTTCTCTTGGGGGAAACTGAATTCAGGCTTCTCCCCAGAGCTGATCAGTTTAGAAATGCTATTGCCATCACACTGGAATGGAGTACACTTTTCTGTCCTTATGGTGTAATTTCAAAGTTTTCAAAGATTACATTCTAGAGGCCAATTTAACTGGAGGGATTTTCCCTACTCAAGAAGACACTCAGGCATTGTTGTTCTGACTGACTTTCATCTGGCCTGCTCAGTTTCTCTTCCTCGGTCAATCTGACTATGAAGGGCTTTTGGGAACATGACCTTGTGAATGTTTTAGTTTTCTTTTGATTTCTTTTGTTTTGGGTCCACAGAGCTCCTGTAACAGAAATATACGAGCTTTGCTGAACGTACTTTTAATGAAGTCTGGGCTCAGAGAAATTGGGAGATGAGTGAATTGTTGAACTTACATCTCTGGAGGAGCAATGTTGGACTTTCCTTGTTACAAGCAGCAGAGGAAGAGTCAGCATTTGTTGAGAATTTGGCTTAGGCCACTCAATCTACCAATTCCCATCACAGATCAGAGAAGCCTTCAAAGCAGCAATATTACTAGCTTGAATAAATAGAATTTCCTTTATCCAAGAGTTGTACTGAACTTCACAGTAATGAACGAATTAAAATATAAATCATACCACATGGGCAAAAGAGAAAATACCTCCAGTTCACAACTGGGAAAACTGAGAAATACATAGGATAAATATGTTTAAAAATCTGAGATCTTCCAGTTCTTAAGTGCCCATTTTAGGACGATAATAGCCTGATTTTTTTTTATTTCTTTTCAGAGACACAAAGTTTTGTAGTCTAATTGGAGAAAAGATGCCTCAAGGGATAGGAGCTTGGCAAACTGGCTTGTCTGACTTAACCGTCTAATGAGCTAATAACAATCGAGAGAAGATGAACTTCTGACAAGCATAAAAGAACTTTGTCTAAATGTTTATAAATCTTTGATTAATTCATTTTGGATGAAAAATGAGATGCTGCTGTCTTTCACCCTTTTTGTCCCTCATGGTTGCTGTCACCCCACATCTTCCCTCCTGTTTCTATCATCTGTATATATATTGTTACATTTTTGTTGCTGTTATTGTTTGTGTTCCACTTTTCTTCTCCCTGTATACAAATACTTCTGGAGATTCAGATGAAACTGCAGTCACAATCTCTTAAAAACTGAAGGAGAGATCTAGAAACTGGACCTACTTGACTACCACCTTTAGACAAAAATCAGGAGTGGGGTGGTGGGATCCTGCAGTGATAGTCTACTATTCTACACAGTAGATGAGGTATACATACCAGGCAGTGTTTGTGAGATGCCAAAGAGATTTCATTGTTGGAGAAGATTATTTTTTGGGTCACTTCTCTAAACTATTCAGATATAGACTGCTAACAGCAACAGACATTTTTAGTGACATTTGCATTGTAACAAGAAAGGATACCAAGACACTGCAAAAGCAACTACAGTTTCAATGCAGATAAGAAGCATCGTCATGGTCTCTCAACTATCACATATGACCAAGGATTGTCAAAAACAGTCTAGCAGCCTTTTGTTGTTACACTCATTAAAATCAGGGAGCATATGATATGATAGATTCAGAAGGGAAATCAGCTCTTTACACAGGTAGATAGCAATAGGAGAAGTGGTATTTAATTAAAGGAGGGAAGATTTGGGTTAGATTTTGGGGGAACTCTTTCACTGTGGGACACTGGCACAGCTGCCCAGATAAGCTTTGGTTGTCCCATCCCTGGAGACATTCAAGGCCAGGTTGGATGGGGCTCTGGGCAGCCTGAGCTGCTGGGTGGCAGCCCTGACCAGGGCAAGGGGTTGGAACTAGATGATTATGGAGGTCCCTTCCAACCCAAGCCATTTTATGATTCTTTGCTATATGACTACAGTGATTACTTTGTACTGCAGTCTGTAAGTAGTTTCATTTACTAAAAACCTACTGTGCTCTTCATCTCATGACCGAATGCTGGGTGAGGTGCAGAAAGTGGAGAAACATCCCATTTACCCTCTGCACAGGAGAGCTCCATTGCTCCATTGATAAGCCTTGCCTGGGGCCAACTGCAAGTTTCCCAGGGAGTTCAGAGCTAGATCCTGCGTCAATCTGCCATTCCTTCCACCTGCTGCTATATGGATTTGTTTTGAGAGACAAAAATCTCCCTTGAAAACTTATAATTCAGTTTGACTGTAACTGTCCCTGTCTAAGATTGCCACAAGTGTTCTTCAAAAGGCTGAACAAAAAAAAAACAATTAAAAGAAGGCTTACACCTTTAGGCCTCTATAAAGAAGCAGAGAGAGCTCGCTGTGCTAAGGCCATGGCACTTTTTTTTTTCTTTTCTTTTTTTTTTCTTTTAAGTAATCAGAAGAATTCATGCTGTGGGTGGATGAGTGAGAAAGGGGACCTGAGATCAAAGCGCGGGCAAGTCACAAATAGGAAGGGTTACTACTGACTTTCTGCTGGCAGTGAGCTTTCTTCCTTAGCACAGTCTCACCAAAACACTTGGAGATTTGTCCCAGTGAGCCTCTGGTGGGGCTGGTACTGTGTCTGCACCATGCACACAAGGCCAGCCTGCACCAGGAGGGACATGGGGCTTGGGCAGCTGGCGGTGGTCCCAAACCTCACCCTGCTGTTGCTTTGTGCTCTTCCCAGGGAGCCTCACAGCCTCCAAAAATAATCTTTATGGGGCTGTGCTTTACAAGGCAGCTGTTTCTGAGAGGAATGCTGCAGTTTTAGCAGTTATTCTTAACTGTTTAGGAATATGCTGGCGTTCAGGAAAATAAGCCTATGAATAAAGGGTACTATCAACTTCTGACTTTCACTGTCTTTGAAACTCAGCCCAGCTAGAAAGGAGATAAAAAAAAAAAAAGTGTGCACTGTCACACATACAAACCTATGCACACCAATACACTTTAATGGGTGCTTCCCCCCCCCCCCCCCCTTACAGGTTTTCACCTCAGAGCAAGACTTAAGAACGTATGACACTCTCAGCACTTCTCTGTGAGTTGAAGCTCTGAGCTCCCCTTGGAAAATTTCCTTTCAGAGCAGTTGAAAAGCCCTGATAGGAAAAGCTAAGAGATGTTCATCATCAGTTATAAGTGTCACACGCTCTATTTTGACTAATTCCTGCAAGAAAAGCACAGCCTGTTGCTTTCAGAGAAACGCTCAGGCCCTGCATGTTTTGACTGGAGAGGCTTGCTTTCTTTTGCATCCCAAGTAATTCAGGGGCTTTTTTTCCTTTAAAAGCTGCATCTGCCTGCCAATATGCTTATATACCAGCAGAGAGTTGCTTAATCCTTCTGTATGCTCCCCATCATCTTGTCAGGAAGGCAAAGCATTCCCAGACCTTTACATGGAGGTGATGCAAATATCTACTAGTCTCCTCCTTATAGTATTATCCTTTTTCCTGCTTTCCTCAATTTGGCTGATTGGTAATTAACTGCCATGACATATGAGTCATGCAGGATCTAGGACACAGGAAGTGTTCAGTGTTGCTTAATCATGTTCTCATATTTAATGTGCACACTTGTTTATTAAGTAATAGAGCTGTGCATATTTACATTGTACTATATTAACTGGGGATGTTAATACTAGAAAGGGACAGAGAATGACAAACAAAAATGATACAGATAAATGAGGAGGAAGAAAGAAAAGCAAAAACAAAGCACAATGAGAAACACACTCCCAGGGCACTGGAAGGAGGACTTTATATTGAGTTATCTGTTGTAGAACTTTCAAGTCTCATCTTTGTTATGATGCTTCAAGTTCAACTTACATCTCATGGTGTACTTTTGGTTTTACCACAGAGATGCCAGCATTTCTACACCTCAAACTTGGCCTGAAAATATGTAGCTTTTGAATGCCTCTACGACTACTTCAGTATACAAGGACAACAGTCTGTGCACCAAATTATAACTTTTGCTGCCTGTTATGAATAGTATTAGCATCTGCCTCTAAGTGCATTGAAAGGGACATCCTATAGAAAAGAAATACGTATTTTTTTCCTCTTTTCTCTCTCACTCCAGCATACAGCTCTCAGGCAGCACAACAGACACAGTTTTCACAAGAGCACACAGAAGAAATCCAAGACATCTCAAGGTGAAGCAGATGATTCCATTGTATTCTGTGCTGGTGCATGAATGTAGATGAAAACAGTTTAGCCTGAGGGTTCAGCTCTAAAGAACGCTTAGCTTTTTCATGGGGAAAAAAATCTAAATAAGATTGCTTGGCTGTGAAACTTACCCAGGAGTGACAAAATTACATAAGGAAGATAGGAGAGAAAAAAAACAAACAAAAATACCAGCATGTGCTTATTACATGCAAGAGTATGGATACTTAAGGAAATTAAAGAACACATGAAAGAAAAAAATGCAATTTGGTTAGCTTCTCCTGGAAGCACTTGACTGCTGAATGTGGCTTCAAAGGACCTGAAGGCAGCTAACCACAGGGGCTGATTCAAAGCTGATGTATTTCAGAGAGGACAATGGCATTCTGCAGCAGGCAAGAGGGTTGATGTCTATGTTACAGGGAGTGTTTGCTGTCTCTACAGATGCTTGATATGGAAACAAGACATCATGGAGGACTGCAGCAAGAGAACTCCTATAAGCAGACTTTAATTTGGATACTCTTTTCCAAAAGAGTTGTGTTATTTCAACTCTTTGTTTTTCTCCCTCATGCTTGATGGTCTTTACTTCCTGTCCTGTGACTTCTCCCATTTTCACCCCACTTTATCATCTCCAACTTATGTGCCGTTGTTTTGGCTTCTGTCTCACTGCCACTACTCACAAACCACTGATAAAGCACTGCAAGCACCTATGATAACACTACTCATAACCCTTGGACTACTTTTGTGTAATGGAAGCCTACAAGAAAAACACATTCCTTGGGAATCATCACAAGCTGACAAAGTTTTTAAGTCCAAACAAAGGGGCATAGAAAGTCCAAACAAGATACCACCAGGAAAACGGGCTCAGCCTGGCTAAAAGGAATAGGTCTAACAAACAGCATGCATAGACCCATAGCTCATTTCTAGCACCTGTTCCCCAAGCTGCAGAGAAACACTGTGATGAAATCATTTCATTCATAGGTAATAAACCTGGGCAGAGGGTACCACAGACAATAAAGCATTCCCAAGCACTGGTCTGGATCTTTGGAGGCAAGCACTGCTGAAATTTCAAGCTGTGTTAGGGATATCATAGCAATGACAGGGAAAGAGAAGGACCCCCAGAGATCAACAGCCACTGTTGAACAGCCATTTTTCCATGCTATTACTGGTTTTACAGTGGGCACAACATGGAATCAGAGCCAGTGTTTTAAAAAACACTACCCAAAGTTTGACTTCTTTGTACTGAAGCACCTACAGCCATACCCTAAACTATTTAGTAGCTCTTGCTGTCCTCAGTGGAAGAATAGGGCTGTATTTTTCAAGTACACAGTTTTGTGCTCTGTATACAAAATATTTCAATAATTGAGTTTGTGCAACACACACATCTTTATTCTTTTAAATCCCCCCTCACACACACAATTCCCAGCAGCAGTCTCAGATTGTTTCACCCAGTTTTCAACCAACTTCACACAGCTGCAAAACAAGGGCTGCTTGCTGGATGCTTTGGGGAAGGCTGTTCAGTTCAGCAGACAGAACTGTTTGCTTCCCAGCTGTAGCCTTCATTTCCATTTTTTAGATGGAAATCTAGAAAATATCTTTTTTTTTTTTTAAACCTTAGCCACTAAGCAGTTTTCTCATTAAGCAGTTGCAAAACAAAATGCATTTCACTTTCCTATATTACAAACATCTCAGTGACATGGCAGAAAAGCCAAAACACGGTGATTAAGACATCACTTCAATTTATTTTCTGATTTCAGCTATCAAGGCCCACATACCCCAGGCAGTTCTCTCATAAAACAGATGCTGAAGGGCACAAAACTCGTACCTCATCTCTGCAACACTTGTCCGAGGACGTTACCGCTTTAGTGCATCACAAGTGACTGCAAAAACAGCAGCATCTCCAGTATCAAAATACAGAAAAGCCTTATAAAAATTAATGAGATCTAAGGGAGGAAAGACACATATCTGTGTCCTGTGCCAAACTGTTAAAGGAAAAAGAGTAAAGCAGACCAGTTTACAGCACTGGAAAAGAATTAATCTGACTCATACAATTACTGAAGGACATTTGTCTCCATAGCTCAGTAGGCATCTGCATTTTTCATCCTGTTGAGCAGTACTTTCAACTTTTGATTTCTTTTTTGATTTCTTTGCCTTGTTAGCAACTAACCCTTTTTGTCCTGTTGCTTTTTACTCAAAATGTTGCTTTTTCAACTCAAAGTGAAACATGAAATATCCGCAACATTTACAGAGGATATTTGCTACATAAATTAGATGACGGAGGGAAAATACTGACATCCCCTCAGGCTGGTTCCTGTGGGGAAGATACAGAAATTAAGGAATGTCACTCCTCATCGTTATGCCTATGGAAACAGAAATTAAGTCTATATAACAAGCTAGTGGAGCTCCTTGCAACAGAATACTTGTCCCTTAGGTAAGCCAGGAATTAACAAATTTGTCTATGTGAAATTACATACCAGCAGAAGTTTGCTGCTTTGCCTGGATTTTAGGAGAGGCCATTAAGATCTCAGCATTGACACACAGCCACCAGGGAAAGATGATCATTTTTTAGACTACATTTTACCACGTTTTCACAGAAGACACACCAAATTGCAGTTCCACTCTAACAGCCATGTTAATCAGAACATTAAGATCCTTCATAACCTCCAGGATTTCTGAAGTTATACTAAAAAAGAGCCAGGGAGAGGAGTGCTAGGGAGGCTAGGGATTTCTTCTGTCCTAGGCTACAGCTGAGCAGAGGCTCATCAACCACAGCAAAGTTTTAAAAGGGCCACTCAGCCCACAGCAGCACCAAATTAGGGCAGCTACTCTGTCTACAGCAGAAAATAGCTCTGCTAAGCTGATTTTGTGAGTGGCTCTTCTGCAGTTCTTCAGGCCCACTCAAAAGCTGCACACAAACGTAGAATTTGTTGCTTAAAACCTTACATCCAACTGCAAAAACTCTGGCCTATGTGAAGCCCCCAAAGAGCACATAATGAATGAGGACGCTATTGGAGGACACAATACAAAAGTCCCTGCCAGTTCCTCCTCTGCTGCACCATTTGCAACATGCAATGGAGAAGTGCTGAGGGTGAGGTAGACGTCTTCTCATGTGGCCTTCTATCAGCAAAACAAACGCACTGGTTGCCTTTGAACTGTGGATACTGTCAAGTTAACTATTACCGTCGAATTAATTATTGCTACTGTTCTTATTATTTTCCACCCATCATCTCTCCTGTAACGACTCACTAGGTTTTCTGGAGAACAAAGCGTGTCTGCTGGTAATGATTTCATTGCTTTTCCTCCTCTGCCTGCCTCTCAATCCCTCTTTTACATTGAACAATCATTTACATGGTAGTTTAATTAGCTAATTATGAAAGTGTTTGGGTATTTTAAGGAGGAAGAATCATTGTTTACTTGCTAGTAATTAAGTGGGCTGCATTTGATTTCAGCATTGGGAAATCTATGAGTATTATTTTTTCTATGTGGCAGCACCAAAATATTAAAAACATAATTATTTGCTTATATCATGGCACCCTGAAGGGTGAAGTAAATTTCTGTGATTGCAGTGTTTGGGATTCTGGGGGATTATCACTAGTAAAACTGATCTGGACGTACTTATTAGGGTGTAGAAAGCGCAGCCGAGAAAGCAACACTAGTTACAGACAGAAAGCCTCACTGCATTTTGAAGGCTTTGCAGAATACTCAATTCACCTGTCTGCTGTCAACACCCACGCAAACAGATTCTAGCTCCTCTCTCTCCTTCAAGGGTAAAGGCAGAAGCAAGCATCCAAACAGGTCTTCTACCGTCCCTGTGATCTGCATGCAGCAGCTGTCCTGAGAAGTCAACATTTATCTTGAGAGCCCAGGAGAAGCTCTGTGTACAGGAAGGCTCTGTTTGCTTCTCTTGACGCTAATAAACAAGACTGGTTGCCACAAAACAACAGCATGTCTGGGTGGAAGAAATGAGCGAGATCAGTGGTGAATGAGATGTGGCTGCTCAGCCTTTTTGCCCCCTCCTGAGAGGTAGGGGCAACTGCACATTGGCTACAGTTGGGCTCTGCCCTGAAAGGTAAGCCAACAGGTTTTGCAGCCTCAGAAATACAGGTTGTTGTTTTTTTTTTTTTTAAATGCGTAGATCATGTAGCACAACAAAACGAACAATAAAATCTCAACAAACTAAATGAAATTGCTCATAATGTACCTCTGATCTTCATGTCCCCAGGATCAGGTTCTGCATGTGGCACCCATTCCTCATTTCCAATAGGGGACAGCACAGAATGAGACAAGTGACTCAAACGATACAGTATGAAGGCTTTGGCATCGTTCGCCTCTCCATTTGAGAAATTTACATTACTCAGTAACTCCTACTTAATTAAACACAGTGTTAAGACCTTTGCTACCAGAAGGTACAAGAGAGCAAAGATGCTGTCTCAAATGAAACCCTTCCACCATTTGCAGCCCCTAGCTCACATCATGAAAGCACATGAAAAAAACGATATTGTGTTAATTCTGATAATACATAATGAGAAACAAAACGTTTAGTGCATTGATTAGGGGCAAAAGAAATACCACATGTTCCTGTCAGGATGCTTTATAAGAAAAAGGAGATGCCTGTAGTTTATCCACAGTTCAGTTCCCACCCGAAGGCCAACTTCTCTTCCCAGTGGGGAGAAAACTAGCAGTGCTCCTACAGTTTCCAGCAGCACTGCTTCCAGATTTATTGATGGATAAGAAGAGAGGTCATTTCTTGGAAAGAAAAAAAAAAAAAAAAAAAAAAAAAAAGGAGTATTCCATCTACAGCTTGTTCCTTTTCAAGGGAATTTTATTGGAGTTATGTCAGATCTACTACATTCCATTTCGTATTTCTGTACTGCTTGTGGCTTTTTAGATTTATTTTTTCTAAAAGCTCTGTACTGCAAACCAGTACCAACTATAACAACAAATAAATGTATAAATCCTGAATTTGCCATAGAAGGTCTTTGTAGAAACAACAGCAATTAGGTTTCAGTTGTGTATCTTTGATTCATAGTTTCTTGCAGTTTGGTGCACAATTTCAACTTCTCTACAGAAACAGACTAGAATTTTACTACGTTTGAGACCAGAGCAAGGGACAACTCAACTTCAGAAGACAGAGCTATCATAAAACAATCAACTACTGGAAAACATGAGGTAAAATTGTGGGATTTGACTAGACACACAGATTAGAATAAGCATGCAAGTCCATCCTAACCCATTAGAATTTATCCATATTCAAATTCCTACTTCCAAAAGGTCCCCCCAGCTAAATCTATCTTGCAGTGTGAACTGAAGGTCATTAGAGATGGGCCCAGCTGCACCAGTAGGGGAGGGAAGTGATTCCAGGAGTCAAGGACCCAAGCTAAATATAACCGCCATCAGCTTCATCCTGCCTTAACCCTGAGGCTACTATCAAAGCATTCCAGTGAATTACAAGTGCTTTGGTATCATGTGAAAAGAAGGTTGCTCTCAGGTATTCATACCACCAGCAATCACAGCTTCACAGTTTATTAATGACATATGTGCTGTGAACTTACATATACGAGCCCCGAGTCTATGTCCTTACACCACTTTCTCACAAGTACAAGCTCTGTTAACCTTCAGTGCAGCAACAAATTGAGAGCAGTCTGTTTCAGCATCTCATGGTTAATTAACATGTTGGCCATACACACAACCTTTTACAGCTTAAGCACTTTTAAGATCCAGTTTATGTCCATTTCCATAACCTGATCATCAGTTACAGGTATTCCCACAGTCATGTGGACATCTGAATTGACTAATGAGTATTAAAGGTTAATACTTGATGGAACATCTTGAGGCAATATATTATCAAGATCTGTAGCGATGACAGCTGTTAAATTATGTGAACTACCAAAGAGTGCACCCAGTGACTTGGAAGTTGTTCACTGAGGAAATGGCCAGAGCTGCAGAGCAGTGACTAGCCTGAAAGCTTGCAGCTGAAGTCACATTTGAAGCTGTGGCAAAACCCTCCAACACTTAGAATTACTTGGAATCAAATAACAACAGCCTACATTGTGCAGAGCCCCCTCCCCCCCCACTTCAGTGGGCTCCCTCCATTCCACACAATTAGTACTGTTCATACATTTGAAAAAATCTGTATGGAATTGTTCCTTCTGCTCCAAAATTTCTCTCTCAACAACTCATCTACGTGAACAGGAGTCTGTAAGAGATAAAGTTGATGATACTAACTTTTTAAAGCTTCACCTTCATTAAGAATGTTTCCCGTTCTATCTAATCAGTGTAGTGATCATTAGTCACCACAGTGTCATGTTTTTCTCTGGGCATTACAATCATTATGACTCAAGATCTCTAGATTTCTCTCAAGTCTGATCTTTTACAGATACTAACATTGGCAGCCAAGGACAGAGAAATTGAAATTTCTACAATGCCCCATTAACCATTGCTTTCCAGCTTCAAAACCACAAGAGAATGTACTGCTGAGCAGAGAGGCCCCACAGATGCTATATATAAACCTTCAATTTCTGTTTCTATTGTTAACAAAGAGTAAGGGAGAAGAAGAGAGCAAAAGATGAACAAACAAAAGAGGGATTTCCAATTCTTTCATCTTCTGCCCCAAAAAAACCTGTTTTTCTCTTTTGATAGAGAACCCCGCACACACACACACACACACACCTTATCTTAGCAGCACTCAAGCTACTAACAGCATGGAATGGCAGGAAAAAAACAGTTGCAAATGCAGAAACAGGACATAGTTGCAAAGCATACTCTCTCCTACAATGTCCAGTCAACTTCTATTATGATTATGTTATACAGATGGAGCTTTACTATTTCTCTTCCAAATTTCTTCTACAATCCAGGCAGCCTCACATTTGGGATTTTTCTTTATACCTGAATCATCATTTTATCTGTTTTCATTTAATTTCCTTTCTCCCATGGAATTTCCAAACCCTTGGAGTACTTTTTTTAGTCTTTTACAACAACAACAACAACAAAAAGCACACCAAATGCTTCAGAAGTATAGCATTATTTCTGCCTAAGGAATCAATGTTTTTTTCTTTGAATTCAATGCTTACTAGCAAAACAGAAGTCTACCAAAATAGAATCAGAGATTTTTTAAACCAGGGCGGGAAAGGGAGGACAGATGCATCCCCAGAGAATGCAAAATAGAAATGAGGTTGAAAAGGGAATTAGGCTCCAGTAAAGTCACCTTCATTCTTCCTGACTTCTTCATTTTTAAGGTGACAGAGCACTGGAACAGGCTGCCCAGAGGGCAATAGAGTCTCCTTCTCTGGAGATATTCAAGGCCTGTCCAAATGCTTTCTTGTATAACCTACTAGAGGGAACATGCTTTAGTAGGGAGCTGGACTCAGTGATCTCCAGAATTCTCTTCCAATCTCTAAATATCTGTTCTTCTGTGACACAACCACAAACAGCGGTAACATTAGAATTGGGGGCCACGTGCAAACCAGAAATTATCTTCCCCTTATGAACACAGCAAGCTGTCTTGCAAAATGCATCATTAATCAGAAGTGGATATCCTATTGCGTGTACTAATATTCCCTAACTACCATCCAGACATGCAGGCTGCAACCCACAGAGCATTAGAAGATAGGTCAGCCAGCCCAGCTGATAGCCCACAGCAAACCACAGGTGACCCTGGGCCACTCAAAGAGGAGAAGGGATTTCAAGTCAAGGGCGGAGGGCTCAGTTCTGTCCCAGAATTGGGCTACAGGATTGTTTCTTGGCTCAAGATTCATCAACATTTGTAAAGATGAAATTGGTGACAGGATAAACAAACCCAAACACAGGAGGTTTTGCTGCTGCTGCTAGAGGAAAGCTGAGCACCCAACAAACACGGGGCAGCAATAATGACAAAATGGACCCAGTACAGGCAGTTTGATCAGCACTGGGCTATAACTGATGTCTCATTTACTTGTTATCCGCATCAGAGTGTGCCAAAAGCTCCCTCTCAGTCCCTGAGCCTGGATTTTCTTCTCAGGGAAGGACCACATGCCTCCAGGCACAGAGTTTGGAAGCAGCCAAGGAATACATTTAGACCTAAGCAGTGCAAAGCATTCTTGGATCTCGCTGTTTACAGTTGGAGCGAACACAAGGACAGATGTGCATTGAGCAATGCCCCAAGGACTGGGATTCAGCCCTGCACACTTTCTCCCTCCTATATCCAAAAGAACTCAAGTCCTTTGAATCAAGGCTTGCACTGTCTGGAGTTATGGCTATGCTCAATAGTATTTCTCTATACCTTTACATGCTAAGAATTGTCTATTTTAAGTTATTCCTAAGTGGAAAATACATGAAGCTGCATGTGAAGCCTGCTATGAACTGTGCACAAGTATTTTAATGCAGAGGTGAAAACAGTAGTTTACAGGTAAATGCATCAGCCTTTTCGTTTGGAAGTTAATCTCTGCCACTTCAAAACCAGCATGAGCCTGGGTCTGGAAGAGAAAAATACTGTTCTCTGAGGTGGGAAACGTAAGCATTTCAACATTTCAGTCAATCTCAGGTACTGAAACTTCACATGACAAAAAATAGCCCATAAAAGAAGCCTTTTCCTTGCAGTTGCCTGTCATGAATTTATCTTAAATCCATTTCATTTAGGACCTGAAGATCCTGTCGTTGGAGGAGGTCACACAACTAATCGCAGCATTCTGGAGACTGCTACTTAGCAGTCCCTTAGTCACTGTGAAACAATGCTGTGTTGCATACACCAACACATGTCCCTGCACAGGGACAGCTTTTAGATGTTTACTTACTGACCTTGTTTAGATAGGAAGTGGCAACCCCAGATCCTTACCCTTTTACTGGTTCCATGAACCAGACACTTCTGCATTCTTCTTTCAGACTGATTTTTTTGTCATGTTAAAGTCTCATACATACTGCAGTTGTAAAATCCAAACCAATTGTGACCTTACTACTGGACTGGAAAGAGACTAAAAAGAGCCAGGGCTCAGCTCTTTAATCTGTCTTTAGTTTCTCCAAGCTGGCATATTCTGGATATTCAATCATCAAAAGAAGCAAGAAGCTGACTTAAAGTTGTAATAGCTTCCAGGGAGGCACAGAAATGAACCAGAGAAGATTACTGTGTGCCATGTGCACATTGTGGAAGAAAGGATACTTCCAGTGATATTAATTTTGCTGACTTTGCAAAAGGGGTACAGTGTCACGAGCTGAAGCATCACACAAGCCTGAAAATGAGTTTTGCCTTGGAGTTAAAATTTACTTTGTTTTCAAAACTGCTTGTGGTTTTTCAGGGTTAAAGGAAGAGACTCTGCAGAGTCCCCACATGTGAGGTCTCAATCTAAGGACTGCCAGAGAGACTGAAGGCCTCCTGCTCTGTTGTCATATTTTCTGCAATGTCTTCTGTTCAAGCAGGCATCCATATGAGCTGGCTCAGTAGGTGGTTAGCAGCACTCATCAGCAAACATTGCTTGTCAGGGATCTGGAACCACTGGGTTGACTCTCCAGGACTGTCAGAGATGATGAATTCACTTCCCAAAGCAGCCTGGCCCCAAATACACGTGTGTTCTTTCTACACTTACACACATGTACACTCACACCAACATTTTCTTAATAGGCAGCTGACAGGCGGGCAGATAATTTCTAATAACTCAGCTTATCATCACAGTTCCCAGTGACACAAAGCAGCCTGGGTGGAGGGCAGCATGTTGATCCACGACCTTTACCTACGTCAGCAAGAGGAAGGACAAAACAACCAAGTGCAAGGACAGCAAAATGCCATATGCAGATTCTCTAAGTTTAGACTCAAATTGCAGATGGGAGGGAAGGAGCTGAGGTGATCTAACCAAAGCATCAGAAAGCAGACAACTTGGACTTTCCTTTGGCTCACTGCTCATGCAGCGAGTGCCAGCAATTTAATCCTGGGAGCGCTCCAGGCCAGCCTCACAACAAGAGATACCAGCCCAAGCAGCTGCCCTCGCAGAACATGCTGGCATGTTGCTCTCTTTTTGCTGTCTCAAGGTGGCTGGCTGAATGCAGTCTTGTACCTGACAGAATTTTCTCAGGACGTTTCAAACAGATTGAGGACATTCCACAAGCCAAGCTGCTTAACTCCTGCTTGCCCAATCCAAGACCAGCGTACGACTTCTCCCTCAGAGCTAATCCATGACAAGTCAGCCACAGCAGATGGTGGAAGGATTCAGATCAACCTTCAGATAGTAGAGACCAAGTTTGACCAGAGTTATGTGTACTATGGACAGTATGACTTTTCTTCACCCCCCCCAAACACTGATGGGAAAACAGCTGGGGCAAGCATGCAAGCATCTTATGAGATAGCACATAAGCAGAAATCAAGATCCTTTTTGAACAACGGCTTTGAGATCATCTTACTCATCTGCTCCTTTTTTGCTCTGTCTAGGCTTGGAAAGGCCCACTATCTATCTTTCCCATATACTCACCCCTATCACTTCAACATCCTTCTTTGCAGCTTTAGCCAGCTGGAAGAGTTACCCACTACCTCCCTGCTTTACTGAATCCTGGCAAGTTCACGGCTTAGTAAAATATATGCATGAAACTCCCAAAGTTGGGAAAAGTGGGAGAACGGTGTATCAATGGAAAACTAGGGAAACTGGCTTGCTAGTGCAGAAAAAGCAAACAAGGACACTTTCTATCATGGATCTTAAGCAAAGGGGTAGCTGCTGGCTGAGGACAACCCAATGAGAAGATGGTTCTTTCCATCTATGGGAACTCAGTGAGAGTTAAAAGTTCAAGAGGAAAGGATACCAATGTGCACTAGATAAATCTCTTAGGATTGCAGTAACAGGAGCAATAATATAAAATTAGAGATATCAGTAGTGACAAAATTACTCAGGAAAACAGAGCCTGGTAAAAAATACAACCAAGATGTGCTGGTTCCCAGCTGAGGACAGCTAACTGGGTCAGAACCATATAAAGATATTGTTCATGTGGCTACCTTACCAGCTTTCACTTGTGAAATAATCTGTGCATTATTGGTATTAATGGGAGGACAAACACATGCTAAGAAATAGCTTTCTCCACATATCCAAATTTATTACCGCGGTATAAAATTTCTTTTTGCTTATCTAATTTGTTTTTACAACAGTATTCCTAGGTCATTGGTTCACTAATATTTGCCCTAAAAGAAGCTTTAGAGAACTGAAGTTAACAATACGTTACACCAACAATTTTTGGAGGACATTCAATGAAGAAAGCGAAGGATTACAAAATAAGACAAATCTTATGTTGCTCATTTCCAGGAGACAGATCTTGCAAAAATACCCTGCCACACTTCAGAGAAATGAAATAAAATCTCTACTGTATTTTAGAGGGAGCATGGGGAGGGGTGAGGGTGCAGAAATAGGTATATTTATGTTATGCAATGTGAAATTTTGATGAGCAACTTTTATTTGAGAGTCTCAAATAATAAATGAAGGGGAAAGTAGAGGAAGACACGACGATAAGGCCAGTAAGCAGAAAGATGAAAGTCCTTCACCAGTTTGAAGGCCAGAGAGTGCAAAACAGAAAGCAAAAAAAACTGTGGGCCCTTGCACCAAGGGAAGGAGCTCCCAGAGCCCCAGATGCAGAGAGATCAAAGGAACAGCCTAGTCTGAGGGAGATCAAGGTTGAAAGCTACAGGCATGGGAAGAGAGGGTCCAGAAAAATGCACAGAGCCTGCAGCAGAAAGGAACAAAGCTACAGGATTGAGGAGAGAGAGGCAAACACAAATTGCTTGACAGAACAGGAAAACAGAAGGACTCATGAAACCTTTTAAGAGTGCACTGAATTTATACAAGTGTGAAGCACAAGCTGCGTTGCTGCACTACTGTCATAGAATCACCGAATCATCGAAGTTGGAAAAAAAATCACCAGGATTATTTAGTCCAACCATCCACCTTCCACCGGTGTTCCCCACTAAACCAAGTTCCTTAGTGCCACACCTAAAGGCTTCTTGAACAGCCCCAGAGATGGCAACTCTACTCTGTCTTGTTCTGTACAGCAACAAATCAAACAGACAAAAGACAGGAAATGTAAACATAAATAAATAAACTAACAAATAAACGAATTTAGGAAGCAACAATCCCAAAGATGAGGATGGTATCTCACCCAGGAATAACAGGCAGCAAGAACTCAAGGAGAAAGATGTCAGTGGACCAGCTAGCAGTTTAGCACGTGGCCTTTGTTGGGAGTCTCTCCATGGATAAGAGGAGTGGAACTGCAATGACTCGGCAAAAGAAGTGCATATAAAAGGTGTGGAAAACTCCTTTGTAGCTCCCCATGTTAATTTCTTCAAACATTGAAATGATGCTGAATTTTCTTATCATAGTGTATATTCCATTCTTCAGGAAGGTCAGCTGTTCAATGCAAACTAAATACAACATAACGCCCTTTCCTCTTGATATCACACAAGTTACTTTCCTTTATATTGGTGATCACAGGCCTGCAGCAAATACAACACTTACATATGTGACTAATATTAAGTAGAGTTTAATGTACTCTAATTCCCTGCAACAAAATTTAGTGTTGAGGGGAAGAGACTGCACTTTGTGACCAGACAATTCTTTGCCCTCCACATGAAATACAAAACTGGGGATCATAGTCAGTCAGTTCTAAACTACAAAATAATTGAACTACTTTCTCATCTGCACTCGTTTTTAAATGGATAAAGAATGTCAGGAAAAGCAAAAAAAAAACCAAACAAAAAACAACTGAGCATCTTTTACAGAACTGTGAAATTAGTGGCTGTAGGGAATATAGCATGCATGATGCATCTGAATTACAAGCATTTGACAAAGCATCTCAGGAAACATTACTCACAGACTTAATTCACTTCAGTCTTGATAGGAACAAAATCATCCAGAGCAAAAAACAGACTGAACAGCAGTAAACAAAACCCAGTTATTGGCATGATATCAAGTTTTCACACTAAGCTTATTACAGAGAGATACGTTAGTGTAGACTTCACCTAAGATGTTCATCACTGTTCCTGAAAAAATGCCTATTAATAAAGAATGATATGGTTATAAAATAAAAATAAAATAAATGGTTGTAAACTAGTCAGGTCAAAAAGAAGAAAAAGAGAAGAAAGGCTGAAGAAATGAGCTGTATAGAGAGGCACTACCTACTGTTACAGAATAGCTACAAGGACCGTATCTGATGCTGTGAATTGCAAGAGCACAGGATATCGCTGCCAGGCTCACTTTTGCCTACTGTGCATGGATGTCATTGTCCCTCAGTAACCTTGAAAAGCAGCTTCAAGTTTCAAGATGTGCAAAGTAACCCCAGCACAGCTGAAAGGTTGCATAGGGCTGTCAGAAGGGTTTTGTGGCCTATAACACGACTGTGATTGAACACCTCTGCAACTCCAGACAGACGCACGCAGAGAGAAAAGCTGACGGTGTTCATGTGACACAGTGCTCAGATGAGCCTCCACAGTAACTAGAGCACCAGATCTGCTCTGCATGCACAATTCATTGGCACAGGTACATCAGCAGCCTTTGCAAGATCTAAGCACTGGCACCCTCGAAAAGAGAAGAAAAATTACACTGAGTCTCTTTTCATGTGTGATATTTTATGTGTGTGGGAAATCCTGTAATAGGATATCTGGGAAATCCCACATTGGTTCAGAGGTTTTGTGACTTTCTCTCAAGACCACGTATTAAGATGGTTCTGATATAGGGACCAGCACACCAGAGAACAGTGAGACCTAGTCTCTGTTTTCAGGATGCTCAGGAATATTTTATTCACTTTGAGACATCTCATTAACTAAAACAAAAATCTAGCTAATGTGGACCAGAGGAGAAACAAGAACAACCGGGGGCTGACTTAGAAGGAGACACAAAGAAAATAGAACACACAGACTTTGGCTCAGAGACAATAAAGAAGGAGAATGCAACAAGAAAAGACAAATACTTGAAGGCTATAAACACCAAGAAAGGAGAGGAATTTTGGTTAGTGCAAGAAGTAGTAAACCTAGGAGTAACAACATTAAATTAAGGAAAGATAAACTTTCACTGAAACATCAATTTGTCTTTACAAGTAGTTCTAGTATGCTATCAAGCATTCCTCTAAAAAAGTTCAGAAGATCCATTGCTTTGGGCACTTAAGAGGATTTTGGACAAATAATTGAAAGTGCTCTGTAGGGAAAATATTCTGTACTGAGAGCCAGAAATGCCATATGATTTAGGAAGCTTTTGTCTTACTGTGACTTCTCTGAATCTCTATTTTGAAACAAAACATTAGAATGAGATTTTCTAGCATGGGAAGATGGTGAAAGATAATTTGTCTTGTTTTGCTCAAGAGGTCCTGCAAATTCTACAAGTCTTATACATTGCTTATTGGATGGTCTTGACATAATTGAATCTAATCTCAAAGTAACTCTTAAAGGAAAGTCCAGGTAAGAACTAAATATTCAGACCCTGGCAAAGGAAACAGTGATGGAGGAAAACTCAGCAGAAAACAAATATCTGAAGGATATAAAACACAGTGAACCAAAGTAAAGACAAGGAAAAGAACTCAGGCAATGGCAGTTTAAATGACTTCTCTTAGTACAGAACCGGACAGTGGTGAAGCCAAGAATCAAACTCAAGTTCCTCAAGAAGTTGGGCACTCTGGATTCCCTTCCTATATCTACTTATATGATGACTAAGCTAATTTCCTCTAAAGTCAATTTGGGTAAGTTTAAGCTATAGGAGGTAATGAGAAGCATGCTAGAAATCACAAAAAGTCAAAGATGCATTCAGTCTCAATCGCTTGGTAGAATGGACATATTCAGCTGTATTAATGTAATCACAGAATCATAAATGTTAGAAAAGACTGCTAAGATTATCTAGTCTATCCATCAACCCATCACCACCATACCCACTTAACAGAACCTTTCAAATGAATGGGACCCTTATACTCTGAAGTACAAAAATAAAAGAATTGTACCTGTTACACAAACAACGATGATTGCATATACAAAGCCTTCTGCTGTTCAGATATTAAAATATTAGGGCAATTTTTGTACCAGCTAGAGATTGGAACAGACATTTCTGACTGTAGATGAGGTTGCTGATGCTTTCTACTAGCTAAAACAAACTTAGTGTGGCTAAAGAGCACTCCTCGAATCTGTCTTACAGAGAAAAGACAGAACGCTTGTATGTGCAACTGAATGTCAGCTATGTCCCACTCTGCTAACTGTCAGCAATGGCTTCAGATAATCCAGGCAGCTAGATTTGGAAATCTTCTTTAAAAGCCTAATGATTAATCAGGTCTGTTTTTGCAGTATTAGTACTGACAGAGGTCACAGACAAGCTGATGAGAAGAGCCCAATCCCTCAGAAATTAATTCAAGGCCTGCAAAAGAGATGAAGCAATTGCATCATCAGTGGAACAGGAAATATCATTTGGAAGTCTGTGCTCAATGGCTGAAAAGGAATGCAGTAATCCCACTGGATCATTTTTTAGTGCCTACAGCTCTGACACAGTGTGTAAGCCTTCAGGGCAGTGCTGCACATGTACCACTGCTGGACACTGTTGAAGCTATGACAGCAAAAATTAACATGGGATATAAGGAAGGAGGGGCTTGAAGATAGGGTGAAATTGCAATCTCACCTAGGAAATAAAACACAGCGACTGCATCTGCAAAGACAGAGTAGTGCTGAACTTGTACTGCTGGCAGAAACTTGGCAGTGTGGCTGTGAATCTACTGGCTCACTCTGGCGTGTACATTTCCACCAGTTGTGGCATTCTGAGATGGCTTCTCCAGCCAAAATCCAGCATGGGCAGCGCCTCATCTTCTCTCCTTAAAGGGAAATACACTGCCACGGCATAGAGAAGCACAGCCTTTTTCTAGCCTTTCATCCCAGCACCAGGCTGAGAATGCAGCAGGGGAAATGAGCATCTAACTGGCTGTTGCATGAACTGTACTGCAGTTTCCCAGAACACATCCATACTGTGCTCTCTGCTTTGAGGAACCCAGTCTCCCAGAGAAAGAATTTCTGGCCTTGAACTTATAGGCTTCCTCTCATCTATGAAATGTAATTTTTCCTTTAATTTCGCACTTCTTACAGGGAAGCTGAAAGAACAAGGGGTGAAGGGAACGGTATTACTTACCTTTATTGCATAAAGCAAATAGAAAAGAAAGCATCTGAGTGGTCAGAGTCACAAACATACCAGAGGCTAGGAATGGTGAGAGGGTGCTGTGTGTTTGCTTCTTACCCTGCACTCATCTTGAGTTTCCCCTCCACATCATCTGTGCTCATCCGTCCTTTACGATGCCATGTGTCCAGGAAGAAGCCATGCTGAGCCCACAGCAACCCCCAACTGCTTCTATTTGGGAAACTGCAGAACAGCTCAGGTTAGAAAGAACCTTGAAGATCCTCTAGTTCCAACCCCTGATGGGAGCAGGCTGCTCAGGGGGTTTACCAGCTAACACATGCCCCTGCTCACTGCCCCTCTTCACACCCCACTGATGCCACACACTCCTTGCATGGGCCAAGGCAGGCAGCAGTGAAACAAGGGAAACTGTCACTTGTAACAGCTAAATGCAGCAGTCTTTTTAATGAAAAAAGCTGAAAAAGGCTTAAGGACAAGTGTTGGCCAAAATATGAATCACCACCGAACTGCATTTGCAAAGATCCCCATATAAGGAAATTTCAATAATCCTCCCAAGCCCCTTGCACGCTCAGATACCCCTGAACTCATGCTGGCCAGTGCTGTGCCAAGTACTTGTGTGGCTATGCGTATGCATACACATGTCCTACCCGGGAAAAATAACAAGAGAAAGATCAGAGAACACCTTAAGAGTATCTTTGGGCAGTAGCATGGGAGCAGTGAGTCTATATTCCCACTGTAATCAAAAGGGAAAGTCATCTACCCAGCTTGGAAAAATCTGCAAAGCGAAGCGAGTCCCCACCGGCTCTCTTTGTCAGTGTGCTTTCCTACTAAGAGCATCACAGACGAGCTGCCTTGATGCGAGCTCCTCCTCTGCACACACAGATACTGGAGAAAGTCTGCATCGAGCTCTGCAGCATGAGAGCACGAGGAGCAGCACTGTGCAGGCAGGGAGACTGAACACAGGCACTGCTCAGCTCCCGACCACTTTCTTCTGAAAAGATGATCCCCTTATAAGGCGATGCAAGGCTCTCTCTTTGGGGCTTAGCAGTAGGTGGCTGTGGAGGGATTACACACACAGGCACACTCTCAGCTCAACATTTTAACTCCTTCCTTGGTGATGAGGGTTTGAAGGCGCTGTGCTCTCCTGCTTCTCAGTAGGAGGAGGTCAGGCTGGGAGCAAGCAAGGCAGGGGCAGCCGCAGGGGATGCTCATGGGAAGCTGCTGCAGGGGCCAGGCTGCCATCACCCAACTTGCAGCAGGGCTGAGCAGGGGGCATGTTTGTCATAGCAGCCTCATGCACCCTCCACCACCCAGCAGGGGCTATATATTTGGCTAAGTACTCCAGAGAGCCCCAGCATACAGCATTTGTTATCCCCTAAACAAAAGGCAGGCAGGAGAAAGAGGTACAGAGATGCACTTGATTCACTACCAACAGTTATTATTGGAAAATGATTTCATCAATGAATTATTACAAACTGCAGCTTAGCCACCAGGCATGAGAAAAGTCCAAAGTATGCAGTTAAAGCCAAAACTTCATTCTGCCACTTAGCTAAGGAGCTGCCCATCTTGCCACACAGGTTTATGTGGAGCTCAGCAAACATTTTGCCTGCTAATTTCAGCATAATGAAGGTGCCTCCCATGCTCCAAACACCCTCCTGATGGAAAGCTGACAGCAAGCATGGAGAAAGAAGGGCAGCCACATTATTGACACTGGGGAAGAGTACGAAGGGAAGGTAAATAAAGAGCAGAGACTGACCTACAGGAAGTGAAGAGAAATACAGAAAAAGAGGAGAATGAAGGGCTAGTTGGATGAACTGTTCAAACTAGTAAGGGAAGGCAAAAAGTAGAAAAAGTGTAATAAAAGGGATGTGTAGAATAAAAGAACAGGGCAGAGGCAATCATTAAGGAAGAAAACAGAATTTGAAACATGCAGGCAATGTAAGCCTACTGAAAACTACTAAAGAAAAACAAATGTGTTTTAAGAGTGGGCTTCTGTTGTCTGAAAGGGGACATTTTGAAAAAAATAATAATAAAAAAAAAAATCAGGGGCACCCAAATGTGTGGAAGATAGGACAGAACATATGGAAGAGCCAAGGTCCTGGAGGCCAGGAGCAATTCTCTGGGTACATACCTTTATGTACCCACATCATGCCCAAGCCTATGTAGATGAACTGTTTAAATGTCAAAGATCAAAATGTAGAGCCAGAGATACAGTGAGAAAGGAACACCAGGACTGCAGGGAACTGGGAGAGACAAATGCATCATTCACCAACAATACTGTAAGAAAAAAGGAAAAAGCCTAAGCAGTGTGGAAGTCACTATCCACTACTGCATTCAGAATGCCCACTGAAGGTGGGCAACCCATCAAAGCATGGTCCAGAAAGACCAGAGTGGCTGAAAACAAGAGAAAAGAAATACTTGGATCAGTTAGCTGCCAGATGAGCCTGAGTGCGTTATGAAAATGTCAACTTGAATCAGGAGCAGCCATCACATTTTACAAACAGGTTCGTGTTGCTGCACAAGTATATCAACACACTAGCTCACAGTTCAGTGAAAGATCTTTCCAGCTCTCATGGGCCCAGCTAAGGACACTAGACAAAGGCAAACCTCCAGAGATACCTCCCAGCACACATCTTGTAGCACCATAACCTTAGTAAGGGACTCTGAGCCACGAGTAGTAGTTTTTGCATCTGATAGCCGTTAGTATCTTTTCATTCTGTGCATGAGCTAGATCTCTTCTTGAACATCTGCTAACTCTCAGTATCAACCACATCCAGCATGAAGGAGCTCCACAGAGCTCCCAAGGCATGTTAAAAAACAAATATTTTTATTACTTTGAATTTGCCTTTTTCACGCAATCCTTCATCTCCCATGATTCTTGCACAGGAGGAGATGGCGAACAGTAATTTCTTATATCCCTTCTTGGTACCACTGGTGATTTTAGTGACCAAGCACAACGATTACATGAAGAAACGCTAGTGTTTATCACACTCGTGCTCTCCTGAACAAGAAAGCCAGTTTATTTTCTTCTCTGTACAGTAGTTATTTTACACCAAAAAGTCAAGATAGAAGGCAGACAAAAACCCATAAAGCAAACTGGAAAAAGGCAATCTAAATAGATTTCCTTATGCCTTTCCCTTCTGCAGTGAACCAGTCCTTTCTGTTGAGTGCACACTTCATTGAGCAGCTTCACACAGGGTTTAACATCCTCTGTTAAAATGATCCAATTCAAAATGGCTTTTTCAGGCCTAGTGTAATGACATACAGCATCCTGCAGTAGAGGTATACTCTTGTCCCCAGAAACTATACTGAACAGAAAGTAAGGATAGATTTGCTGCTGGCACTAAAGGGCAAAGGAGATACTTGTTAGCTCCAGTATCAGCACCTGCCTTGTTTCTGCTGTGGGAAAAAAGTTATTTCCTGTGTCTTAATCTATCATTAATCGGGACTGCTCACTGCACTGATTTACTTGCTGTCTGGATATTTCTGGAGGAAATACAAAGGGCAGCCTTCATTCTTGTTACCACCATCAACGTAGATGCGCTCCCAGCTCTGCACAGCAGCACCACTTCCTGAGTGGGAATGGATTGTGCTTTGGGGTGAATCATAGCATGCATTTGTTTTTTTGTACACACCCCTTACCAGGAGCAAGAATACAGTATTTCCTATAGAAAGAGAATAGTAGAAACTAAGATGGAATACACAGGCATTAATTGGGAAGAAGTGGCAGAGGGGAAGGAAGAAAAGAAGGGAAGTAGAAGGAGATGAGAAAAGCATTAAGTGCAGAGAATAGGCAGGACAGCTGCTCATGTGACGCAGCACGGCTAGCATTTGGAATTGGGTCAGCTGGTTGAGGAGGCAAATGACAGTTTGTTTTTACTGTGTGTATTTCTGAACTTACGTAACCTTAGCACGCTTCCTTATTACAGTGCATTTTATTGCTAATCATTTCCATCTGCAAAACAACCTCTTACTGAGAAAAACTGTATGCAGCATGTTGGAGCTGAAGTTGCAGCCACCGATCTGGTAAATGAGCCTGGATTTTTTGGTTGGGATGAGATTATTCTCCCCCCCCTCCCCACACACACACTATTAAGAAGAAAAGATGCTGATTTTTTTAAATCACTTTAAAAATAATCTATCAAAAATATTGTTCTGTACCTATATTCAAAGGCTTGAGAATTACAGCAGGAATTAAAGTTAATTCAACAGACCAGACCAAAGGAGGATGTGATCATATAGTAACATAAATAGCCTAGGAGTTATAAAATAAAACAATAGTATATTGCTTTGTATGCATAAATATGTATATGCATAAGGGTAAGCTTCCCCAGAAGACACCAATAGATCTTCAGTCAGCTACCAACTGGTAATATAAACAATGAGCACACAAACATCAAACACACCATAGGAAACCTTTTGAAATCATTATATATGCATTCAACAGCTTAAAAACCCACGTGGGCATGACGTTTGTGTTCTGACTGCACAGAAGTTGAGAAATGTAGCTGTGGGAAGATCTGGCTTACTTGTTTTCTGTAAAGCTGCTGACCTTGTAAATACCATTATGAAATACCCAGCATCTTTTTTAATGATGCGAGTTAAGCTGCTTGCCACCAAAATCTTTAACCTACAACTGCTCCCATTTGAGCCTCTCTTGTTCAGTTTTCCAGGGTTAAAATAGCTCAATTTATTCCATAGATATTACTATCATAGACCTGCAACATCCCATCTGCACTTAGGTATATTTGCTCAAAACATTTCTGATTTGAAATTGCTGGAAAAGAGAGAAAACACGAACCTACAGCATGCAACTATAGGTGGTGTAAGTATGAAAGAGGTCTCGTTCTATGGCAGGCTTCCTACACAGCTCTCTTGGGAGTGTTTATTCCTGTACATGGCACCAGCTCATCTTACAGCAGCATCAAAGATTATTTTAATAGTAAACCATGTCAGATCCCTCCCTGGATGCTTGTGTCAATGTAAGCAACACCTGATGAGCAGTAAACTGCTACGTGGTATGTTTAAGTGCACCAATGCACAGAGCCAAACTCACCTAGATGTATTAAAAAAGGGGAGAGGGGAAGAAAAACACCATATTTTCTACTCAGTTGACTGTAGAATGTATGATATTTTATAGCATTTTATGTGGCAAAACCCGCTGAAACATAGTTCAGTTGTGGCCAAGTACTGCTGGCTACCCAAATGACTGATTATCTCCTTGAACACTAACATAAAAAAAGAAGACAATGGCTGTAGATATAAGTAGATTCAACAACTGGGAAAAACATTTTCTCTTACGGGAATACGTTGCTGCTGAGTGAGAAGAGGAAGCGCCTTCCAAAGGAACTGAGGCTGCAACCTGCAGCTGTGTCCTAAAAAAAAAGCACCAGGTCCTGTGGCTTTGGTGGCCAGACCACTTCTACTCACAGCAGGAAATTTTGCCTAATTAAGGAGCACAACAGAGAAGGCTTGTTCAAGTTTACCTATAGGCTCAGGTAGAAAAATAGAAACATTCCTGATTTGATTACAAAATCCCTAAGCACTTTCAGATCTCATCTGACATTAAGTAAAAGCATTCAAGTTCTCAGTAGCAGCAGATGTTTGCAGTGAGACTCCTTGACTTGTTGGGCCAGCAAAGTATTTTGAAAAATAGTGGCCTTAAAGTGAAATGCAGTCAGAAATGTGTACGTGCATTACATATATTAGAGGGAGATTGAGGGAGCCTAAATGAAGCATTTATGTTAAAATACAACTGAGAAGGACATTCATTTGCATCTTGAGAAGAAACTGCATTCCTTTCTAGCTTGAGCAATAAAAATGTTAATCAAGGTCTAATTGTGTCTCAGAACAATACATTCTGCTTGAACCGAAGAGAGCCCAGCTTGATTCTCAGATCACATTTTCAGAACTGGCTGTTATGTCATAAAAAAAGCAAAGAAACACATTTTTTCCAGTTATAAATCAGAAGACCCAATCCTGAGAAGGGACACAGTAGATCCTGCACAAAACAACTTTTGATCCTCTTCATTCGATATGCAAATATGACACAAGGCTGTTCTTCTTTAATATAGCACAAGGCATTAACGGAGCAGGGACTTGCTATTAGCAGCTGGGAACCAATAACTAGCTCCTAACGACTTTGGGGAAATTGCTACTGCTGTGAACTGGGCCCAAGTCAGTTCTCAAATTGAAGAAGCATGATGTATACAAGAACATGCCAAAAGAAGGCAGTAGTGCTAAGCTAACAATTGAACTCTAATCTGTCCCATTTCCTCTTTAGGATTTCAAAGGGCATCTGCCCTAGGAGGACTCCAGAAGAACTACAAATGGAAAGACAATTCCTAGGAACCCAGACTCTTTTCTTAAACAATGGTACTTTTACATCTAGTTAATAGTAGGGAAAATTAGGTGTATATAATTATTTATTTGCAACAGAGGAGCTGAAACCAAGAGCAAAAACTGATTTTTTTTTTTTTTTACTCTTGGATCAGCCATCTCACTGAGCAGCCAAATGGAATTTCATCTCTGCTTTTCTCAAGGAAACTTTGTACAGAGGATAACAGAAGACAGATTTTCAGCACACCTTTTTTCTTCAGTAGAAGAAAAAAATACTGAAGTCTAGAGTGAGCTCTTATTGACTTCCATTGAGATAACAGGTGTAAGGTGAATTTACACATTATGTAGTCTCAACTAAATACCAAAGATCATATTTTCTAATAGCCTCAAAAAAAAAATAATAACCTCACATTCCCTAATATTTGGAAATGCTCTCAGCTCATGTGTGAAGAAAATGTCCCTTGTTTACACCTATCTACTATCTGGAGAGACAGCTACAGCCTCCTCATGTGCAAATGTGCACTTGAGCGCATTCAGGCATTGCTCTGCAGGTGTGTCCATCCAGTGACATTCTGCACAACTTTGGCAACTGCTTGCACATTTGACTTAAATAAAATTCAGTGCCAGAAGTAAAAGTGATCTTGGAATGGAAGGTCCGCATTTACATATGTCCTTACTTACATCCAAGTTTGGGGGATGGAAGAAAAAGAACTAACAGCTAACAACATATCCAAAATTCCACAAAAACAAAGATAAAAGAAATCACAGATCTGATTGTAATTTAAGTCTCCTATAAATGTGCTGTTTATAATCGTAATTTCTCTCTTCACAAAAGGGAATATTGAAAGAAAAAAAAATATAATAGCAGTTATAAATAAATCATTACACCCTCCCAGAATGAACCCCCATTTCAGCTTGTTTTCTCTCACGTGGCAATTTTAATTCAAGCCTCTTGGGCTTTAGCATGTATAGTACCTACTGGTACTTGTATCAATACACCTACACTCTCCTCTGGAGTACAGATGTCCCAGCCTCTGAGTGCCTCTAACCAAAATGCACCACAGCAGCAGCAACATAGAAGCACAAACCTAAAGACATGTACACAAAATCCAAGACCAAAATGTATCCCGCAACTCACAGCCACCCAAGAATTTGAATGAATGCATGTTTAATATGGAGGAGTCAACCTTTCTAAGCAGGAGGGCTTGGCCAGCTCTGAGAAACAACTTGGCCAGCTCTGAGAAACAACTGCAATGCACAAGGATGAAGGTGAGGAATAACTTGGCTTCGGGCCACTGTATCCAGAGGGTCAGAAAGCACATAGATGTTCCCTGGATGTCACTAACTCTGGCAGAGTGTTTTGTGTAGGAATTTATGTTTTATGATTAAAACAATTGCATATAGAAAAACCAAGTCAGAAGGAAGGGAGAGGTTTCAGCACCATCTCTTGCATTTAGACTCTAGGAAAGCTAGTTACTCACATTTCTGGTATTTCATCTTTAATTGCCTTATTGACTTCTGACATCTGTGGTTTGCATTATTTATGCATCAATCCTACCCCTTTCCTAATAGTGGCTTTTTAACTGAGCAAAATCCCTTCTCTTCCTTCAGCTTCAATAAATTTCAGAGTTAAATCCCATGGTGAGCTATGGTCTTACATTCCATGTCTTCCCACCCCAGTGTGTAGAAAATGCTGTTTCTCAATCCATTAAAACTATACGTATCCAGTGAAGTAGTTCCTGCACCATGCACTTCTCTGTAACAAGATCTATTCTGCTGCCCAGTTCTGTAACTATGAATTAGGAGCAGATTATTTAACATGGTGGAATAGGGGTGGTGTAAAGATATTCTGAACAAGGTCTAAAATAGCACATTACTCAGTCTCAAAGTGAGCCTTACATCAACTGAAGTTATCTAGGAGAAAAAAGTGTTTTTGTTTTTTTAAACCTACAATTGTCAGGAACGTGAAGGAATTTTACAGAGAAATTCTGAGAATTTCTGGCTCAGCATAGTTACATTGGAATAGCAGAATCCTGTATATGTGCAAGGCAGCCTGAATGATCTTTGGAAACGTGTAATGCAATGGAAAACAGCAATAATAGCAAAGCAGCAAACTCCAAGGCTATAGCAAGTGTGGATATACTCAAATGCAGCAGCCATGGGCAAAGAAACAAGGAAAAGAATCTGCTCTCCCTTGGAAGGCCTCAGGTATGCAGGAATCTCCAATGAGATCCCCTTGCCTCCACTGCCAAGCCTTAAATGAGGTCTTGGAAGGGACAGATTCTGGCTCCACCCCTTCCAGACACTCAGACGTACTACACACACCTGAGCTCCCCTAGCTTGGCCCTGCCTTCCTCGCAGGTGCTAATCACTGGTTCAGGCCACGACTTAGCATTTCCACTATAGATATGTCTGCAGACAAACACGTACAGATATGTAGATACGGCGTCCTAACCAGTCCTTTCTTGATATTTTGATGTTTTGCTACTATTGCTATTTTATATTTAAAAAAAAAACCACTCATATTTTTCAGTAAGTGGTTATATAATCAACAAATATATAGAGTGGGGTGGTTAGGCTAGTACCTACGAATCAGATAACTAGAAACGGGGGAAAAGGACAATTAAAAATAAATGAAAAATGCTTACCCATATGCTAGGCTTGCAGAAAAATTGCAAAGGGATCAGTCTCCCGAAAGAGACTCTTCCTTAGTGGCAGTCAGCTCTTAGATGGGGTCTAGGAAAGGAGGAGCCAGGCTCCATCCCTTCTGATCACACAGCTGAATTGCTTTCACCTGTGCTCCTATGGCTAACTCAGTGCTTGCTTCAGGTGATCAATCAGAGGTTCAGGCCATGATTCAACAGTTCCTATACAGTCATGGTCTTGCATTAATCTTGTTTGTCACTATTTATCCTATTCATGCTCCTATTCAAATTGGTATCCATCTATTAAAATAAGCAAGGAAACCTAGCTGATTAAAGCCATGGCACAAATAAACTGTTAAAAAAACTTGTGGAACAAAGTGACTTTATTTAAAGTGAAGGTAGTTATTATGGCATTTGTAAAAACAGAAGTGAGAACAGAAATGAAAGCTCTTCAGCGTCTCATGAAGCACAAGAAGATCCAATCTTTGTTCTGATAACTGACTGCTCTATGAGAATTCCACGCTGCTCTGTCATTGACCTTGGAAGTGAAAAATAGATGTTGGCGTACAAAGAAATCATGCACTGGAGAGGGTTGCTTCAGTAAGGAAAGGGACAGGATGTGGTCAGAATATTACCAGAGAAAGTAATAAGCTGTGTATGCATGTTTGGGTTTCAGTCCTGAGAATTTCGTGAGTTTCTAAATCTTTAATTCTGGTCCTGATCCAGAAACCTTAGAGCTGGGGCAGCAGCTACTAGGAGAACTGCATCTTTACCAGCTGTGAGAAGCTCCAAAGCTCATGAATATATCCACACAAGAAGAGCAGGGTTTTTCTTTTGACAGCAAAAACAACCACTTATTTGAATTTTGTCTTTTTAATTGTTGAAAATGAAATTAACTTTTCAAAATGAAAAAAAAAGTCATAAAATTCTGTTCCAAATTTCTGTTCAGTAAAATGTTGGAAGATTCTGCCTCTATTCTTTCTGTGCTTTAGTTATTTTGCCTAATTTAATAGACATCTTTGCAGCTTTTAAAGTTTGCTGGGATTACCTTTTCAGAGGGGAAATGCTTCCAGATAATGTCCAACCGATTCCAGCAGCTGTGCCAATCACCAGTACTTGTATGTTCTGCACAGCTGGGTAAAGATCCCAGGGAGAGGCTGTAAGCAGAGAGCTTCAGACAGCTGCACTGGTTGCTGGAGATTAACTGTTGTTGATTAACTAGAGCACATTTAATTATCACTGACTTGGTACAAGATGGAAACACCAAAAAAGCTTTTTGAACTCTAATTCCTCCTTCTTTCTATCTAGTAAGCTCGGATTTTACAGAAATGTAGAATGAAGTTCACAGTGATATTAAATACCTTGTCTTTTGTGTTCATTTTTTCATGGTAGCAGTCATCCTTGAAAGGTACATTGAGTATGAGATTGCTCAGCAAACAAATAAAATACATTCCTGTATATGAAAACAGCATGAACATTGAATTTGGGGGGAGGAGTTGTTTAAATTTCAAAATACACCACTCTCATTTTTTATTTACCATGCTTGTCCCTAATCATATAATGCCAATGCATCTATAAATTAACTTGTCAAAGAGTGATGCTCAAAGTGATAAAAGCTGTCACCTAGCTCAAAAGCCTAAATTAATCTAAGAGAAGGGAAAGGAAAGCAGACCCAGCGTTGCCATTAACGCTATTTCCTGCTCCACCAGGGATGACAGACATGACTGAGGGAGCTGCACACCTAAGAATGATGACAAAAGGAAGGGGTGAACTCGCAGGCTTGAACACAGAGGCAGGTAGACCAGCTGTGCCAGTATCCTCTCCAAAACACCTCTATCTGCCCTTCTGTTTCCAGCAAATTTGATCTTTGCCTCTTGTTCTCATGGTGGTAACAAAACACCGTGCTACAAAACAGCTGCATCTTGCCCCAGAGATGGGCCTTCAATTCACTGGTGGACAAATAACCCCCACATCTGGTTTGAACATCACTTTGCAAGATGCTCCAGGCTTCTGTGAAATGAGCAGCGCCATGGAAGCAATGATATTTCTTCAAAAATAATTCTGGCCCAGAAGCTGCCTACAGGTCCTGGGCCTGGCCTGCACAGGAGGGTGACTCATCTCTTCTGATTAGAGGAATAGAATAAACACAGCTTTTATCAACATTGAAAGTTTTGCCCCTTAAATCCTTTAATGCACCGTTCCAAATTACAGAGCAACATTATTTTCTCTTGTAAGGAAATGCATTTCCACTGATGCCAGGGTGACTTTGGTACATAATCTCTCCACCTGAAGCTGGCCAGTAACAATACTGGGCTGTGCTCCCAGACACAAGTCACGGTCTGTATTGAGGGAGGAGACCTTATTTAAGCACAAGGCTGAAGCAACAGCACATGCACGTGTTTCAAACAGGCGCTGAAAAAAAATTCCTAACCAAAACCAAAGTGAGGTGCAAGGACAGTCCCTCAAGTAAAAACTATTTCAACGTGGAGCTGGATCAACTTATAATGGGATCATTATGGGGCTTGCGTGCAGCAGGAGCAGACCTGGGGCTCAGGAAGGGCTCTGACATTCCTCAATTTTGTTTTCAATCTTCCTTTCCTTTCCAACAATTAAACCTATCCAGACAAACTTTCCAAAACTAAGGTCAGCTACTCTGTATGCAAATGCAATGACTGAGCTGTAGAAGATCTGCAGCTAAGTACTTGACTTCCACAAAGCCTTGACTGTCTCCATGCTGTAAACCAGCTATGTACAGGCATAGCTTCTTTCTCATGTCAGCTCAAAGTTCCTTAAAGCATGGAGAGCTGACCTGGTTGTAATTTCATCCAAACCAGATTAATCACTATTTCTACTCAAATACAAGCCCAATCCCCTCTACCTTAGTAACCTATCTGTAGCACGAGTCAAAATGCATGTTGCGTGGAAAAGTATCTCGCTTTGGTGTATTAAATCTGCTTGCTGTCTTCTAAGCCAGGACATCCACATTCAAGCTTCTCTGATATCAGACCAAGTATTTTTTAGCTGGGGCTAGCAGTGATGGTGCTGCTTTGTGATGTCCCATGCCATGGAGAACCAGCCTGGGTTTCAGGGTCCAGAAAACAGTCTAAGCTTCATCAAACCAGAAAGGAATCCAAACCAAACCTCCACTACTCGCCTCTTTTAGGAAACTCTTGAAATAAGTCTCATGCAGATGATAACATAATTTCTGTAAAAGCAGAATGCTGCTAGATGTGAGCCAGCTCTGGGTAACATTGCCCTGCACAGGACAGCATTGGTTACACAGTTAACCCAACTCTTCATTATTTTAAAAAATGATGCATCTTCATCTCTCTCCAAGAAACAAAATAAGCAGCAAAATCACTAAAAAAGCTGAGTTTGCCACACAAATAACTAAGGATGCTCCAGCCTTGCTCTTTCCCCTGCTCATCTTCCACTCCAGCACCTTGTCACCTCTGGCTGCTCATGCCCTTTGCCTCCTTCTAGAGGTTTATGCCAGGAGCCTCTTTTCCTGCAGCTGTCTGCTGGTTACTTGAGCACCTCCTTCATGTACCCCAGGCTTGTGTCCTCCCCTCCACTTCCACTCACCCCAACCCTGACAGCATTTCTCAATGAGGTAGCAGTGACAGCACATAAAGAACATTCCTTTTTCCTTACATATGTGCCAAACACACACTTTGCTATCACAAACCTTGCAAGAGGCTGATTTGGAATCCCACGAGAACAGAAAAAATCTGTTAGCTATTCTCTGCTTTCCAAAGGTGTCACCAATAACAAACAACATGGCATCTGCTGTGTGTTTGTTGCTAACAAAGCCGATGGGCTACCAGAACTCAGCAGTTTCTCCACGCAGATTTCCACATTAGCAGCATTCTTACATTTCTAATGGTAAGTGATAGACAATCTAATTATTTGCTTTATTTTCTTTTGGAGAAGTCCCACCAAGTGATTCAGCAATGTTGATTACTATCGCCATTCCACAGCTACAGGCTGTTTGTTGTTCACATTACAAAAACAAGCTAAAAAGAAACGCTCTGCATGTGAAAACTGCTGCAATTTTCAAACTTCTACCACAGTAGTACTCTGCTGTATCTGTTAAGAAATTTCATACGCTGGAAGAGAACAAGGGCATTCTCATTCCCTTCTGGATCTCACACCACACGCTTTAAGGCTATCTGACAGACCATTTACCCCAACTCAAGATTCTGAAGCTGTGTTGCATTTTATCTCAAAGAGCCTGGTAAAAAACTCTTACAGCTTCTATCACAGCTGCACTTTGCACTGTGGATTACCAATAACCTACACATTTAAATAGATTTTAATTCATGTGGGTCTTTTCTGAGAATGCATTTCTTCAAAAATACCTTCAAATTTTCTATCTTGAGAGAATGTTGTTTTCTGTTTGGAATAAGGCAACAAGTATTCAGATGTTGAGCTCTTCCGCTCTCCAAGCAACAGAGGGATGGGGGAAGGAGGATGTAAGAGGAGATTATATAATGTAATACTGAAAACAGTCAAGGCCAGACTGAGAAATTTCTCAGTACAATGTGTAAAGAAGCAGCTCTGGAACAGTGTGGAAAAATAAGAGATCAAGGCCCAGAATATAGGGATGCTTCTCCCTCAGTAGGTGACCACCTGTAATTTGAATTTTTATCAGATGAAATGTCAGTGGGTGGCTTTATTTTTACTTCTGCCATTTGTATTCAAAGTAAAGAGCACATGAGCATATAGCTCAAATCAAAACAAATCAATTATCAGATCAGACTGCTATGTCTCTTTCAGACAGACACAAACACATACAGCTCTCTTCTCTCTAATGCTACCTGGGACACTGATATGACACTGATTACAGAACAGCTGTGATTCCATGGTTCTGAGCAAGAAAGTCATTTTCTCATTGAGCAGCCAGGCAATACAGGCAGAGAACTGGGAGTTTTGCAGATATTGTAAAGTCAAATGCACCTAACACAAAAAATATGCCCTGAAGTAGTCATATTGAAAACAGAAATGAAAACTATTTTTCAGTGAAAGAGTAAATATTTTTTGACAGAAATCAGAGCCTCTGCCAAAATATTTATACTTAATTTGATTACAACAATGATCAGAGAGCACTGTCAAATTTATTGTGTTTACTCAGTTTTGGCATCAGCATCAACACAGATATGAAATAACACTCCCTCCAGATTCGTTTCTTATATTCAGTGCACTTTAACTTATATATTTATTTATGTGTCTGCTTACATATATATCGATATAGAACCCAGAACAGCCTTTTCTTTTAGCAAAGATAAACTCATCCCTAGTATTTCTGACTTGAAGCAGCAAGCACCTGGGGGAAGTTAGTTCTGCACCCTCAGCAACCACATCCATATACAGTCCACAGCTTTTCTCTTGTTTGAGAAACACTGCAGCTATACAGGAGTTTTCATTTCCAAAGTACTGCTACATAGATCTGTTTGAGTGATTATACCGTGCAGAATAGCAGAGATTGTAATAAAATAGACACTTGCACCTAACCCTCTCAGCCTCTTATTCTGCCCGAACACCTTACACTAATCCCTCAGGAAAACACGACGTGGCTGTGTAAGATAAGTGGCTCATTCCCACACCAACTTTACTGGTTGGCAGCAGCCATCCTTCTGAAGAGGGCCTACCATAGACCACAGTCAGCTCTGTGAAGAAACTTAACAACCCAAGAATTGAGACTAGCTTTACTGCGTTGCACTGAATCTCTCTGTAAATAATCCATATGCCAGAAATAGCCTTTGACTGGGTGCAGCCCAGCTGCTGACTTTGAGGCTGGTGGCAGGGTTCTGTGGCCTGCTCAGAAGACTGAGGAAGGGCATCGCCATGCTGCTGCCCACATTGCCCTCTGAGCTGGCCCTTCCCGTGTGAAATGGAGCGCAGAGCCTCACCCAAACGTTCTCCGTATCAGAAATATCCCCTATGTAACACTGATCTAGCTCACTGCAGAAAATGTTGTTAGCTGGTACACCCAACTAGCTGATGTGTACTTTGGATTTAGGAGGAGGAAGGGTTGGCGAGAGGGAGGATTAAATGAACTGTCGGGAAAGAGAAACTCTGGTAGTAGAAGGGCTTTTCTTGGGAGTTCTCACAGCAGCCACAAAGCACTGCTGCAGAAACATTCCAAGGGGCTGTGGGTTTTTCCTTCATTATCGTTAAATAGCAGCTGCCAAGACATCTACCTGGCTCTGAATAATTTGGTCATTAAAGGAGGCCCTGGCAGTCCTCCACTGCCACAGCAGAGTAATCTTTTAAAGAGGATTTCTCACCTCGGGGTGCATTTTCTGCTCTGTTTACAGAAACAGCCTGTTGTGAGAGCCTTCACTTTGGGCCTTCATTTCTCATTAGGATTCTCAGCTTCATGGAAAAGGTTTGAGCAGCAAAAGCTTCAGGCTTTGTGCCTGTCACAATGGTTTCATGGCACGTTAAATCCAATCGCAGCCATAAACTGAGACTTCTCATAGAGCCACTGGAGTTTCTATTAACTGCAGCGATTACCAGAAAGTGTCTGTAAACGTTTCAGTGTCTGGCTCAGTTCTTTTTCTGGCTGGAAGGTATAGCATAGGGTGGCAGACTAAAACATCACACTGCTTCAGGAGCTTGCAGCAGAAGTTGCTGGGGGCTTTTTTGTCTTCTTCTTTTTTTTCTTAATTACAAAAAATACAGAAATAAGGAGGGTATGTATGTAAAGAAATAATAACAGCACTTTACTGTGCCTCGTATCTGCATAGTTCAGAACATATCTGAAACACTAATTAAACATTTCAGGAACCTGGAAGATAAGTAGGAATTATTCTCATTTACACATGGTTAAACACAGGCTTTGGGAAGTTAGATGCCTTATCCTTCCAGACAAGACTGACTAACTGCAAATGTGGGCCTTTGCTTTTTACAGTATTATATTCTTGCAACTGAATTAACCAAGCTATTGTGACAAAATCATGTTTTGATGTGCTAATTGGGGCTATGCTCTCAGCAGGACAGGGATCTGTAGCAAGTAGCACTGCTGACAGACGTGCAAAGCTGCAGCAAATCCTCTTCTACCTGCTTTCCTAAGTCATCTGCCACATGACTTCAGAACGAGCATCTTCCTCAGTGAGACAAAAATTACTTCTACTGGTTTCTTCCATATTTATTCTTTAAATACATTCCCCTTTGGGCTTCCTAATACCATGTCTTCATCTTTTCAGCCCCCAACGGCCTCAACAGCTTCTTTCATGAATGCCTAAAGCTTTATCTGCTGTTGGCCCTCCCCCTATCACAAAGATTCAGAACATACAGAGCATCTCAGGGAAAGTGCGTGGAAAATTAAACAAAACAACTGGCATAGATTTGTCAGGAAAAATATACTGGATGTTATTTCAGTTTCCTTACATAAAAGGCACAGGTTATCACTAAAAGCACTACACTGTCGAAATTAAGAGTATCTGGTGCAACAGTGTGAATCTCAATAACATACCACATTCAAAAGAATGCAGTACAGAAAACATTACCTTAGGAACGTACAGAGTCCCACCGTTTCTTGTCAATGATGCTGCAGTTTTGTTTTAATTACATATAATTGGTGCAAATATACAGAAGGAAACAGGAAAATGCAGACTAAATGCCAAAATTCAAATTTGTTTGGCAAGGATGAGGGAGCAAGAAGCTGGAATCTATAGCCACGATTTCCAGCTATGCTGCTGGAAGTGAGTTTCATAACATGTCCTTTTCTCCCACTCCCCCTCTTCCCCCAGTTCTGACCTTTATTTTCAGTCCTCAATTTTCTCTTCATCCTAACACCATCATCCTGATGATGACTTAGACCTTTATCTATATAATTTGTAATTTTGTCTCCTTCAGACTTCAGACTAAGATTTGGTGGACATTTGGAAATTCAGGAATTCTGTATGTGTATAGCTGATTAATTGTGTAGCTTGTGATCCATAGAAGGCTAAGACACACCAGGAGTCAGCTAAACTATTGTGAACCTTCAGTCAAGGAAAATGGGTACTCATTAAACCTCAATGCCTCTCCTTGTGAGATGTCTGAAAGGAGCCTCCTCCAAACTTCATGAAAAACACTGAGACTTTAACAGCCATGAGAACATCTGCACGAGGAGACTAGAACGCTATGAATTAGACCTTTATCTTAAAAGTCAAGGAGCCTGATACATTCGTATGAAAACACAGAAAGATTCACAAGGATTCATAAATCCCGAGAAAGGAGAGAAAATACAGAGACCTGACTTTGCAGACCTGAGAAAACCATTGAGAAAGGAAGAGACTAAATAGCTAGGAGAAAGACTTAATCCAATGATAAATATAATGAAAGATCCAGATGCATTATGAGTCTCTGTACACTCAAAAAGTAGCTTATGAACTTGGAGGCATAAAAAATGTGGATATCCAGAAAAGGGCATATATTTAAGCATGATATACGAGGGCTGCTATGAAAGTAAAGCCTCCTACTTTATTACATTGGCCCATGACATCAGAGGCAGATGGTGATATGGCAGTAGAGGCTGAACCTTCCCACCAATATTCTGCTACATTTTTTTGCCATACAGATGGCAGCAGAGGGGTGATCTGACAAAATGGCATCTAATATGGAAATGTGTATGAAGCAAATGGGTGTCATTGAATCCCTCCACACAGAAAAAATTGCACTCATTGACATTCATTAATGCTTGCTGAATGCTTACGTAGACTAAACAGCAAATGTCAGCACAGTGAGGCAGTAGATGGTGCATTTTAGCAGTAATGACACTGATGTGAAAGACAAGCCATATTCTGGATGGCCATTCACAGCACTCCCATCACAAAATGAAGAGTGTTTTGATCCGCTGATTTGCATACATCAGTGGACCACAACCTGGGAATTGTGTATGGAACTGAATATCATCTTCAGTGAGTTGAAAACAAGGGTGGCAATGTTGGGATACGACAGTTTTCATGAGATGGGTCCCATAAATTTTCATGGAAGGACAGAAAGAACTCTGTATGCAAGTTTGTCAGTACTCATTGAACTAATACAACATTGAAGGTTACAGTTTTCTAGGTAGCATCATTACAAGTGACAAAATATGTCACCACTGCAAACCAGAGCCCATGGAGTGGCAATATGTGAATTCCCCACTGAAGAAAAAAGTTCAAGATGCAGACCACAGTGGGTAAAGTGATGTGCACTGTCTTCTGATACAGGAAAGAATTTCTTGAAACTCAAACAGACCATCAACTCCTACCACTACATTGCAAACTGACTAAGCTGAAGGCTCAGACTTCCAAAGTCAGGCCAGAGAAGATGATAACACTTTTCTTCCAACATAACAGTGCCAGGCCCAATATCAGTTTGAAGGCAGTGAAGTACATTGCCAGTTTGGGTGGACTGTCTTATTGCACTTATTGGATAGTTTAGATTTGGCATCTTCTCACTTCCACCTGCTGTTCAGGATGAAAGATGGACTATATGGACAACAGTTTCCAGCAGTGATGCCATCATTGCAGCTGTGAAACAGTTTGTCACTTCTCCTGATGCAAATTTTATGAGCACAACCTGCGTGCTCTTGTTCATCACTGATGAAAATGCATAGGTTTTTGTGGTGATTACACTGAAAAACAGTGTTTTGTAGCTCTATCAAGGAGTGTTATTGTGTTCTTTGTGTCCGTTGTAGTTTCTATGGAAATAAATAGGAGGCATTACTTTCAGAACATAATACATACAACATTTCTGGGTTGAAGGCATGGGCTAAGTGGTCAGATCAGCTCAGAAGGGGTAAAGCAAATGAGTCAGACATTACAAGGAGGATTATTAGACAGTGGACTTCTACTCAGTAATATGGCAGAGCTCACACATTCAGTCAACATTTAGAAAGAAAAGTAAGAGCACGTGAGCAAGCAGCCTTCAGGAGCTTTAGAATCACAATGCAGCAACCTGGTAAGCATTCAGATGAGGAAGCTGTACCAGGACTATCTGAGGCCTTAAAATTTGGGCATCACACATTGGTTAAAAAAAAAACAAACAACAACAAACAAGACTAGATAAACATGATTTGATGTGCTAAAGAAGTTTTACATCTTCTAGACATAGTGCTATGGAGAGCTCATGTCAGTCTTCAATCTGGCATATGCTACTTGATAACTACATGATTTTGGAGATCATAAAGATATCTGTGTGTTTGCTGTAAGACAACTGAGTTCATCTAGAAAGGCTCTTTCTGCAATAAACATTTGCATGTCTTTCTGCTACTTATTATTCCGTAGACTACGAGTTCTTTTGCTAGATCTCCCATAGAAATTTTTCCAAACTTCAATACAGTAGTGTAACACCTCAGCCTATAGCCTGATAAGCTCTCTCAGAATGCATGAAATCTCATGAGAAAGTGGGAGGGAGGAGGAAAAAAGTTCTTGTGCTGCAATTATGGCAAGTGTAATTCCTGACTTTAAGTAGGGAATGTCTCTGAGGTTCCTAGCTGTTGTGCAATTAGCTGTCTTTTTTTTTTTTTTTAACCCCCCTAGATTATATAACTAAGTAGAAAAAAAAAAAATGCAGGCTCCTATGTCATTCTTCAGTGCAAGCTTCTAGCTTCCACGCTGGTCAGAAATAGGCAATATCTGTGGCTGGACAGAAATGTAATTTTCTGTCCCGGGAGAATTGAGGGGATTTTAAAAATCAGTTTAAGTTACTTAAAAGATTAAATTCTGAAGTTTTTAGCTTTAAAAATTTTTAATGATAATTAGCTTAACTTTCCAAAGGAAAGGTCATTTTGAAATGAAAAGGCACTGCTTTTGAAATTAAAAAAAAAAGGTCATAACAGATGCATAGGAAATTTCGAAGCTTTCCTCTCCCCAGAATTATTTGTCTTGAAACATTAATAAAACATAACCTGTATCTATGAACTGGTTTAGTTCAGACGAATACACTTAAAGTGAAAAATATGTTTCACGTAGATATTAATGACTAGCTTCACGGTTTTGTAGTAGCACAGTACATAGAATCATAGACTCCTTAGAGTTGGAAGGGACCCTTAAAGGCCATCTGGTCCAACCCCCCTGCAGTGAACAGGGACACCCACAGGTAGATCAGGTTGCTCAGAGCCACATCCAGCCTGAGCATGGGTGTCTCCAGAGATGGGGCATCCACCACCTCTCTGGGCAACCTGCTCCAGTGCCTCATCACCCTCATTGTAAAAGACGGCTTCTTTATATACAACCTAAATCTCTCCCCTTTTAGTTTGAAACAGTTTCCCTTTCTCCTATCACCATAGACTCTAATAAACAGGGCCCTCACATGCTATGAGGTTTCTCAGAGCTGGAACCAAGAATCTTGGTAGGCTATGCTTTGTTGATTTAGGGGAGGAAAAAAGATCAAGATACTGGGAAATTAAGAAGTTTTTTTCTAATTTGGCTTTTACTGACAAACAGAAGGGCTGTTTTCACTGAAATCATTTAAGAAATCATTTGGAACTGCCAGGTAAGTGAGAAGCTTGATTGCTTCTGGATTACAGTACTTTAAAAGTGGACCTAGAAACATAGTCATTAAGTTGTAGTAGCATGACCAAGCAAATCCCTAAAGCAATAGCCAGGGAATCCTGAAGCCCAAACATTTATACCATTAAATAATGACAAGAACACAAAATATGATTACTGAAAAAGAGAACCAAAAGATCAATAAGTGAGCCTTAATATTTGAGATGAGAGATGGATGACGCAGATGAGCTTCAGATCATAGTGATGAAGGAGCACTCTGCAAGTACTCCGGAGGAGATAACCTGCCTCTCCCTTCCTTTAGTTTTTGCCATAGGAGAGTCAGCATTTCCTGACCCATTAGTAATGTCTCCACAACAAGGAAACAGTTCTGGTCCCTCAGGAACGAGAGACTGCCCACAGACCATTTGGGTGTGAATTACCAAATTCAAGTGCCTAATAATGCAGGCTTAAAACTGAAGAGCTGAATTAATTCTCTTCAACCTATTTTTTTCCTGCAAGTTAGTTGCGCTGGTCCTAACACTGCCAGGCAGTTTTTAATTTGAAAACAGCCTTTCAGCTGGTATAGTGAGGAAAAGACAGCAGGAGATGGCATCAGGCTGCAGGGCCCATGCTGGCATGGAGCTCAGGGTGGCAATCTCAGGGCAAGGAGCAGGATAGGTGACCAGGTACAGGGCGCAAACACAGTGGGAAATCACATGCCACTGCTGAAAGGCTGGAAGAACATGAGTGCAGAGCCAGACTTGCTGGTGGCAGAAAGGTCTCAGGCGAATGAGAGGAATGGCAGCCTTCCTTTTCTAAGCACTTTGAGACATTCAATTAGCCGTAGTCTCTTGCGATGCACAAAGACAATCTGCTGCTGCAAACAGCAGAGATTATTTTTCTTTGCATAGATTGCCTCTTAATGTGATCACAGTGAAAATCTCAAGGCTAAAAGCTTACTCCATTTTGATAAAATATGAATAAAAAACTGACAAAGATATAAGATTTTTCTTTTTTTTTTTTAACATTTCCATAAAAGGCTGAGGAATCCAAACAAAAGGGTCTTGATTATTAGCTCAAGACAGCCTATCATCACTGCTCTGGGGACAAATTGCACCACATGCCAGAGCACACAGAAGACACAATTATTTATCAGTCAGAATGCAGAAAATTGTAGAGCACATAGTGACTTTCCAGATCCCATTTCTTCCCTGCAAGTCCTCAATTTCTGCCTTAAAGAAACAGTGCCATGCAACTCAAGGCTAAAATGCACTTTCGGAGAGAAAGCAGAGAAGTTTATTGCATAGAAAAGCATTTGACTTTGAGAACCAAACATGGGAGCCTAAATTCAAGGTTCACCTCTTCATTTTTCCCACTCTTAACAACTTAGGATGGGAAGACAGAATAAGAGGAAAGTAAAAGGAGGAGATCTCAAGGAAGTGGACCTCAATAATCCCAAAGGATTGTTGGGAAAAGCCTCCAGAGGGTGGCCTTGGGAAAAAGGCACTAAGGAGAGGTGTGTGCTCCTTAGAGAAATAGTTCTAATGACCCTGAGTGCCAGTTGCTTCCCTGGAAAGGCAAAACGCACAATAACTGTGACTAGTCTGTGAGCTCTTCACTGAGCTAAAACATGAAAAGGAGGAAGCCAGTAGTGAAAACCAAGTCAGGCTCCCAAGCAAGCAAGGTTCCCAAGCCCAAAAGGATTACATTATATTACGGAACATTATCCACTAAGAGCATTCAGGGTACAAAGTTGGATTTTACCAGCAAGATGCATCAAGAAATCATTTAGTAATGACGTGGGCAATTAAGATAGGCTCAAGAGTAGTCTCCCATGAAAGTGAAACTGAAAGTTATTGATGGGTGATGTCAAAAAGGTCACGTCATTTAATGCTTTTTTGCACTGATCATCACAAAAGATGAGCTTTCATGAGATGGTTATCACCTTTAATTCCACTGACAAGAGTGCAAGATCTAAGCCTTTGAACAGAGAAAGCAAAAACCAAAATTACAAAATAAAACAGATTATCAAGTGTTAGTTAAATTAGATTTTATTCAACTTGCCCAGATCTAATGAGCTTCATTTCCAGTCTAAACCTAAAGGTTTGGCTGTTAAAATCCAGAGCTTTTAGCTGTCATGTGGGGAACTTGTGAGAATGGTAAGGCATTAGACATTAAATTTACTGTCCTCTAATCTTTTATTTTTTCAAAATACATGAAAGGAGAAGCAAGGGAATTAGAAACAATCAGTTTAACTTCAATTCCTGGAACAAATTAAATAGACATTTATAACTATATGGGAGGTAATTACTAACATCCAATAGGGATTGTTTGTGGGGGGGAAAAAAAAAGCCAACAGAAGAAATCAAACATGTCACACCAATGTAATTTCTTTTGGGGATATGGTAACAGGCTTTCTGGTGGGAGAGGAAAGCCATTAGATTTTGTGTATCTTGACTTGTGTAATGCATGGAATATGCTTCTATGTGTTGTAAATGTAGAAAACTAGGAAAGACGTCGATAAAATAGGTATAAAACTGGCACAAATACAGTTTTAGAGATTATTTATCTATATTTCACCGTCTGTGAAAATTTATTGTTTGTATATTGAGATGTATAAGAAGGTGGCCAGCAGGGACAGGGAGGTGATTGTCCCTCTCTACTCTGCCCTTGTGAGGCCCCATCTGGAGTAGACAAGCAAGGCAGGGAGCTGTTGGAAAAGGTCCAGAGGAGGGCCACAAAGATGATCAGAGGGTTGGAGCACTTCCCCTACAGGGAGACAGACTGAGGGAGCTGGGCTTGTTCAGCCTGAAGAAGAGAAGGCTGTGGTGTGACCTTATTGCAGCCTTCCAGTACCTGAAGGGAGCCTACAAACAGGAGGGGAATCAACTCTTAACATGGGTATATAATGGCATGACAAAGGGGAATAGTTTTAAGTTGAGGGAGGGAAGATTTAGGTTGGATGTCAGGGAGAAGCTCTTCACAGAGAGAGCGGTGAGGTGCTGGAACAGGCTGCCCAGAGAGGTTGTGGATGCCCCATCCCTGGAGGTGTTCAAGGCCAGGTTGGATGGGGCCCTGGGGAGCCTGGTCTTGTGTTAGATGTGGAAGCTGGCAGTCCTGCCTGCAGCAGGGAGATTAGAGCTTGATGATTCTTGAGATCCCTTCCAATCCATGCCATTCTATGATTCTGTGTATGAAATAACATGCAAATTCACCCTTCCATTCCACCAGAGTTGTTTCGGTGACCATGTCTGGGTGCCATATAAGAACTGATTACAGAGAGCCCAAAGACAGAAATGGAAAATATAGGAAGATTGAAAAACAGTACCTATAGAGACCTACCAAAGGCACAGGCACTGATGGCAGATTCTAAGCATCTTCCAGGTAGGAAGTCTTTAGACAGTAACAAATTCAACCTTACAATAAACTAAGTACAGAAAAGCAACAATTGTCTCAATTTATTTTGCATGTCAAGGTTAATTCCTGTGTATCTAAGGTTGAAAAATAATTTTTGCATTATATGTATTTCAGTCAGCAAGTCCAAAATAATTAGATGCTATCTTGGCAGTGTACAATTTCATACTGTGTGTTTATACATGCATTTAACTATACGAATATAATCCTTGTGTTTGTTTTTCTTAGAACTGTCCTTATTTATGTTGAACTACTGAGGGTCAGCCTAAAATAACTGAATGAGAGAAACTAATGGCCACAGAGGCTGCACATTAGTATGAAAGGTAGCACTTCCCATTGATAGTCATGTCTCAGATCTCTAGAAACACAGCTTCTGCTTCATTCCCTGAGCTCCATGTTAAAATCCACTGCTTAGTCTTAAATATCACCGTGTTAGGAGACAACACTTAACCTGTGAATGCAGAGCTACTGAAAAACTCCATATCCTACAATTGCAGCTCTTTATCCTGCTCCATCATCATCCTGGTCTCTGCATCCCCTCTGCCTTTGCAATTCAGTGTATCCAGTAGCAGTCATCTTCTTAAATTCTCCATTAGCAGTTATTAATTATTATCGTGGATAGTAGTAAAACTCTCAGATTGTTACAACAATCTATACTTTTGACTATTTCTGGACTTCTAATGATGCTCCTTCCTTTCCCCAGTAAAACAGCCAGAGTTCCAGACAAAAAGACTTCCCTTCCACATCCTCAGCTTCTCCCACAGCTCCCAGCACTGCCTGTCAGCCCAAACGTCAGCCCAGCTCATTTCCCAGCACTTCACTCCTCTCCCCGTGGCACGGCAGCAGCTGCAGGCTGTGCCACCCTGCATTATCCCAGCAGCACTGAGCCGGAGGCACCGCTGTCACGGAGGATGGCAGCAGAGTGCAGAGCATGACAACAGCAGCAGCAGGTGGGCAGAGCAGAGAAGGCCAGATTACTGTCTATGTGATTACTGTCATTGATCTCAAGTCAGGCAGAAAGCAGAGCATGCTCTGCTTTTGCTTGTTCCTTCCCTCTGTCACTGCAGAACGATTCCTGAAAACACCGTGCCGAGCTGTTGTGCACTTGTTAAGCATTGTTTTAAGCACTGAAAACCACCTCAGTCAGAGTAATTGCCCCTCACGGCAGACAGATGCTTCCCTCAAATGCAAGTAATACAGAAAAACAGAGACGGAAGTCTTCAGTGCTAGGACCAACTTGAAAAGCTATTGGATTTTTACACGTGCATAGATTTCTGTCTCACTGTATATTGGGCAGAACAATGTTTGAAATGGAAAATGAACTTCATCCTTGTAGCTTTCCCTTCCCCAGGCAGCAAGGCTGCTGTGCTCCCGAGGCAGGGAAGGGCCAGTGCAGGGGCAAGAGGCAGCACTCCCATCCGACACTGGGAGCAGTCCCAAATGCACTCTTGCATCTGCTAATTCTTCTCTCTGCTAATTCTTCTCTCTTTTCTCTCTGATATTTAACAGGGTCATATTTTGCCACAGCTAAGTGTTTTCAATTCTGTCTGTCAAATCTCTAAATGAAATCCATATATTTAAAATGCATAAAGATTTATGTATCAATGCTTTATACAAAAATGTCATATCTGAATCTTCAAACAGACTTTCTAAATTTAGCCAGAAAACTTAACACCATCAAAAACACAGCCTTCGTCACAACACATACTTTCCCCCTCCAAAACTGGATCCAAACTTTGCTACTTGGCCTCATCGTCGGGCTAAGAGCAGATGATAAAATAAGACTCAGATAAATCCTGTGTCCATATGAAATATAAATCTATTTTGAAGCCTGATAATATTCCATATGCCCTCATTTTCATCCCATTGGTCTTGAACTAGACAAAAAAATCGAGAAAATATTTGATTTGGGGAGAGAGGGGGGAGCTACATTCAGGGAGCAGAAAACTCCATAGCCCAAATGAGGTTTAACAAAAGCCTACTAAATAAATCTGTGGACCTCTTGAGACTTTCTTCATCATCCAGTCATAGAAAGGGGAAGAATAAATGCATCTCAAAGACAGCTGCATGAATCCAAGTAAATAGGTATGAAAAATGGAGGTGCATTTTAATGCTCATTCATCTATCATCTATTTACGTTTTTTTTCAAAGCCTGCAGTTTCATATGAAGATGCATACTTACCATCAATAGCAAAACTTCTTTGGTTCTAGAGTTTACAGCACATCCAGTTTTAAAAACAGGCTGTTGGAGAGCTCCTTGTTAGACAAGGAAGAAGGAAGTTCCTGGTAGATAAACCATTTAGAAATGGCAATTAACATGGGTAAAGCATTGACTGTTTCAGTCAACACGGAGTGGCTTCACCTTATACTACACACAACCACCATTAAGCAACTGTCTTGTAGTCACCTGTGCCATTCTGCCCTGAGAAGATCAACATGAAAAGTTTATCATCTGTTCCAGAGCTGGAAAACATTTCCTCCATTTGTGGGCTCCACTTCCAAACTCACTCATCAGCCTGCTTTCACAATTGGTACAACTGTATGGTGAACAAGCAGTGAAGGCACAGACATTCACCTGCAGAAGCTCTGAAAGCAGGATTGCCAGAGTTATGCTCCCTTTTTTGTAGCCCCACTAAACTTCCCATGCTTTCCATGAAAAGGTCCTGGACACCACCAACAGAGTTGGGCTTCCTGCCTCACCCTGCCTTCTGCAATAATCATCCCTTAGTGTGGCAGTCTCCCATGGAGATGCTTGCATGCTCTCAGACAGTTTGATGTTTGGGTGGTCCTGTGTGGAACAAAGAATTGGACTTGGTAAGCCTGGTGAGGCCCTTCCAACTCAGGATATTCTGTGATTCCAGGGATGTCAGACTTGCTTAGATGGCACATTTCTGTGCTCAAATAGCCAGGCAGTCCTCAGGCCGCAAGAGCAAGGAAGCTGTTTCTCATTCCAGCCCCAGATCTCACAGCTACAGCCAGCCAGCTGCAATTGCAACAACTGTGCCTAAAGGTGGCTAGCACCCTCATGATGAACAGTCTAAGACAGCAGAGCAGTGGGAGATCAGCCCCTGCTCCTCCTGCAGGCCTTACTGTCAGCTCCAGCCATTAGCCTGGACAGCATCAATTAGAAGCTCGACTAAGCTGGAAGCAGGAAAAAAACCCAAGCACCCAGCACTCATCCAGTAGTGTACCTGCCTCCCTCTCAACATTTTAACTCCAGCTAGTGCAAGCTACTGCTTTAGGCCTGCACAAGATAAAAGGTGCGACAAGCCGACCTGTGGTTGTCATGGAGACCAAAAATCTTTACCAGCGCCATGGTAACGGACTACAGGATGTGCTATGAAAAGCTTGCTGCACACCCGAGTTGAGCTTTTTCGTATTTTTAAACCAATTAACTGAGAGCACGGTTAAATTAGTTTCTGTTTAAAGAAAGGCACTGTCAAAATGGAAGAGACGTTTGTTGATGTCTTTTACTTTGCAAAACAGAAGGAAGTAAAACCTTAGGGATATCACTAGGGTTCATCCGATTGTTTTGGAAAATCAAAATCTTCTCCTTTCAAGTAAGAAAAACAGTTTTCATATATTTATGCTGAATTATACGAAGGAAAAGGTTGAGAAGCTTTGTAACGGCTTTCCCCGTGGACACAACACTATGCCCTTTGCATTTCCAAGGTGCTGACACCACTAGAAGTTTTGGATGGACAAGAAGCAATGTTCATAAGGAGGAAAAAATAAAGGTTTCAGTGAAACGAACGCTTAAAATAAATGTCATAAATCTGTGACAGAAGCTGGACATAATACAGCAGGCATAGGCTGCATTCCCTTTGAACTTTCCCACGCCTCAGTTTCCCCAGCTTTAGTAGGCAGTGAGTCTCCCCTTTGTACCAGAATACTGCAATACCAGGAGTCTGAAAACACCTAGCTATCATCAGGAGGCATTTCAGTTTTCTTCTCGTTTTGAGCACATGCCTCAAAAGCATGCTCCTCCATGAGGAGCTTGATATCCAGAGCTCTGCGCGCACAAAGCTATCGCTGCTGAACCAGGAACCTCTTTCTGTGCTCAACAAACGTAGGAGTTGAACATTGTATTTCTTCAGGTTAAAGAGCAAGGAATACAACAAAGCCTGTTATCACATAAACAGGAGATGCTAAAAGTGAGCAGGCACAGAAGTAGTAAATTGACAACCATATATACTCCATGATAATGCTGAAAAGGCTGAGCAATGCCTGGAGAACACCTGCCATGGCCACATGCAGCGTTGGCAGTGCTATCTGAAAGACTCAGGGTGAAGCGAGCTTATGTTACCAGCCACTATCCCATGTGTGGCAGAGAGCTTCCCAGAAATACCTGCAAGCTCAGAAATTTGGTTTGAATCCAATTTGTGTATTTTGGGGGGTCAGAAGTCTGGATGTCAGAAGCGAGAAGAATTTTGAAGGAATAAAGAACGTGTTCCTTTCAGGGATGTAGGTGGCAGAGCTTTCCCACTGAAATCATGCAAAAGACTGTCCTCGTGTGACCCAGTTGTAAATGGATATCCGGTCATTTGTGCCGTGGACTGAAACCTGGGCAGGCGCAGCCGCAGTCACACAGGCTCTCCAGGTAATGAGAGTGAGCCCCATCTGGACACACTTTGAGGTTTGCTTTTTAGTAGCTTGCCTTTGCTTGTACCATAGTGAAAGCTTCAGCAAGGAACATCTTTGGAACACAGTATTCAGTACTGCACAGGCACTCCAGCCTCCCAGCAAGTGGCACGAGGGAGGCCAGGCAGAAGGATACTGATTCTGTAAGTTTTCATCTGAAAACTGCCATTTCTAATAAACAGCCTGTAATAGCTAAGAATATTTTCTCAGAATTTAAAGTGAGCAAACTCAGGTTTCTATATAAGGCAGATACTGCATCAGGAGAAGATGTACTGGGTAGGTCTAAAAAAAAGCTCTCCAGTCTGTCTTTGTTCTGAAGACAATTTGCTCTCACTTTTAGTTATTGTGCAATATAAAAAATATATATCCCATTGAATTAGATACACGGAAAGTTTGTTTTGTTGAAATTAATTTAAGATGCATTCCTGAGGCATCACAAGAAGCAAAAAGAGAAAGGGAGCTCTTATACAAGACAAATACAAGGCAGATACTACAGTAAACATGTTGCTATCACCATGGAAACACACCCCTAAAGTTTTTGACAGGTATTTAAACAGCAAGAGTCTAGGCGAAAGGCATGCAAGAGTACAAGCTAGAACTCATAGGTTTCTTTCCCCTAAAATAGAGTGAAGGCTCAGCATGAGATAAACACTATGGACATCAAACAGAAAAAATAGGTGGGTAAAGACTGCCAAGGGAACAGATAGAAGATATTTTGATGGCAACTACTGGCAAACGCAGCATTGGCTGATCAGCAGCAGGAATCCATTTCAGAGTTTTTCAAGAGATGCTAAAAATACTCATGAGTATAAGATGCCAAACCAGCTAGCTAGTCAAGGAGAAGCAAGAACAAAAGAGGAAAAATCCTAACATGTTACAGAGGCATTTTATAAAGGAGAATCCCTGAGAAAAGAGAACAAAGTGAGAATGAACTTCCATCTCCAGCTCATATACTATCCTGCATTATATTAACAGCATAATTTATTAAGTGACGGGTTGTTTTTTCTTTTTTTTTTCTTTTTTTTTTTTAAATACTTCACTACTTGAGAAGTGAACAGAAACATTAAGTTAAATGAAAGTAAAACTGTGAAATAGGCATTTGGTGATAGATCAGATTCTGTAAAGTGGTTTCACAGGACAGAGACAAGCAGCCTAAATCCAAGATTAAATCACAAGGCCTAAACTTCTAAATAACTAAAGTCTGATCTCACCAATCTTTACACTGTTACTCCAGGGACAAATTTTAGCTGTTATCCTTAGCGATGCAGAGCTACCTGCTTAGTTCTATGAAAAGAGTGAATTCTCATTCTGGATGGTTTTCCTTTTATCTGTCTAGGATGCTAGTAAAGTTTGTCTTTAATCAAATTGCAAACCCAAGTGATTAAAAAGAGATTTAAGCACATGTCAGGCTGAAATACAGATTGAAATATTGGCTGGTGGGATGGAGCTGTGCTTTACTAATGAACCTACAGAAATCAAGTCTTATTTTGTACCATAGATAATATTTCTTGAGATTCAGAATTAAATAACAGACAGAGATAGATGAAATATGCCTGTCCCTGAAAATAGCTACCCATTCTTCTTTATCATATTATAAAGTCAAACATATTCTTCTGAAAATATCCTGCATCCTGAATTGCTGTAGCTATGTGGGGAATTGCCTGCGAGTTCTTTGTGTACTATGAATGTTCTCGAAGTGGAAACTTTCCAGATGTAAGACAAATGACCAAAAAGATATTAATACCAACACAAAAATTCACATCTCCAGTTCGTCCATTCCTGACTAAGTTCAATGCAAATTGCTGATCAAGAACAGCTGAATGAAAATATTACTCATTTGAAGACACATTTCATTTTAGAGTTCTGATTTTGGCATTGGCCAGTGTTGTCATAACAAGAAGAAATTACTTGCACTTTAGCTCTCGTCTAAAACTAGCTGACACTTACAGCCTCAGAGTTTCTATGCTTCCTTATTCTTCCTCAAAATACTTTTTTATTCCTCAAAAATACTACTGTCAAAACATTCTAGCTTCCTTAAAAGGAGATGATTTCTCAAGTTATTACCGGGAAAGTTAGTCCCCTTGAGATTACAAGTTTATGAAAAATCAGCGGCAGGCAGGAGCAAGCAACTTCAACCTCTTTTGAGAGGACCCTGTTACTATTTAGCTTTTCAGAAAAATACCTCTAGGCAGGTTCTGTCTCCATCTACACCTGAAATCCCACTGACACCCAGGTGCTCCATCTGGCATGGCTGAGAGTAGAATTTCTCTTGTAGTTTTTCTATCAGAAATATAGACTTTTCTGTTCTTTCCTTCTCAGTTACCATGATGTTTTTACCTGCTTACATTAAATGTATGTTGTATTAACAGCAAATGGGCAGGTGCCAGACCCTTGTATCATGCATAAACTATTTCTACTATCACTTCAACCAAGTAAATGAGCAGCATCACCTAAGAGGAAAGAAACTACAGGCTTTCTCTCATACTTAACAGAAGAAAACAAAGAAACACTGTGCAAACTGACATCCCAGAAAGCACAAGAAGACTTACATGCTGGTCTGTTTGGCACAGGAAAAAATACAGGTACATTACTGCAGAAAAATTGTCATCCTGAGCTGCTCCCTTCAGAGCCTGCCAGAAATCAGTCATGGACAAACCACAAATACCTTGAAGGTTCAGACAGGCATTCACAACGTCAGACACTTATCATAATCTCTTGAGTCAGTAGAATGGTCTTTATTGTGGTTTCTTGATGCTTCTGCACAGAGCACCGAGGTATGAAAAATATGAAGCATTAAGGCAAAAAAATGCCTGAATGTTTTGAAATGACAAAAGGAGCTCTATCTGAGTTTTGTGCTGTTATCTCTCTATTTTATTTAAACTGGCTTATATATCCCAAAGCGCTTGCATGGCAAGGCAGTTTGGAGGTCTTATAAGTCTTTAAGCAACATACACTAGCCTAATTAGATTCTAATCAAATCTCTCAGAACTCTAAGTATCATTTTTTAACACAGAAAAAACAAAGCAAGCAAACAACAAAAAAAAACATATCTGTGTCTGCCCTGGCAGATTTTGCTGATTTCAGAAAGAGATTGGAAAAAACTTTGCACAAACAGTTGCTAGGTTTTTTTTCTTCTTAACATGGGAATAGAAGTACAATGAAACAATGGGTCTTACAGCAGTGAATCGGGAGATTCACTCAGCAGCGCAGTGTAACATCTGATAATAAGAAATAGTCAAAGATTCTGGAGCCTACAACTCAGTCAGAGACACAAAAGCAAATATAATAATAACCATTCTTGTTACACTCTCCACATATAAAATTTCACCCACCGGACCATATTCAAAACATTACTCAGGCAAATGAAGTCTTATAAAAACACAAAACATGGCCATGGCTTATTGAAACTAGCAGCACTCAGGGATTTGAGAAGTGAACAGAAACATTAAGCTAAATGTGGGGACAACTGGAAGTCCAGAGAAATGCTTAAGGGATGGAAAAAAGTCTCCAGTTTTAATACACTAATATCCTAGACAGAGATATTGATGCATAGAAGAAATCTGTTTTTCAAAGAAATTTCAAGCCAGAGAAGGTGCAAAGACACATATTAATACAGGAATAAAAGGAATAAGGTAATCTAAGGAAAAAGAAGAGAGCTAGCATAGCAGACCAATCTTCTAAGAAAGTTTCTTATACAAAAGCCATAATCGTTCTGCACAGTGGAAGGAAAACAAACTACTCCGCTGAAAACGAGAAATGATTGCATTACTGAGTTTCTAAAGACACTCCCTCTAAGAATTCACAGAGGGAGAGGAACAAGTAGTATTTGGAGCCACAAAATACATATATATACACACGCACACACAATATTTACCTCCTCATGCCAAATCAGGTGAGCAAATTTATTTAGTATTTCTGTGTGCTTTCCATGTTCTTCTTGTGCAAGATTTGCTCACCTTATGACAGAGTTGTTTCATTCAAAACAAATCTTTTCCCGAATCATGTGAGATATATATATATATATATATATAAAGAACATGCTCACTACTGCCTTGTACAAAATCAGAAAGAGAAAAAGCAGGCTGCAGTGCTGCTGAGTTGTTTAAAATGTAAGGGTGCCATTTATCTCACACTGATTTAGCAAAATGAAAGTAAGCATCTTGCTACTATGTGCCTTTACTGAGAAAAGAATGACCACTCTTTGCTTCCAGGCACCAGGAGAAGTTTATGAAAAACAGCAGGAAAAAAAAACAACTGGAGTCTGTGATAGCAAGCCAGCAAGAATTTGTGCATAACAAAAGTTTAAGAGCTTTTAGCTCCTTGAGCAGTTGATGGTCTCACGTCCCAACTTTGTGGGTGTTTTTCCATGTTACTAAAGCAACTTGAGTTTATTGAAAAGTTCAAAAATTCAAGTTCCAGAAAAGAGCTAAAAAACATGCAAATAAAATATTTTGACACCACATGTATGACAAACTGCAGAGACAGAGCCTGCTAGCAAAACAGACTGAGAGAAAGCTCAAGTGCTAAGTACTAAGCTCAGGTTATTTCAACCGTGAATAACTAAACTGAGGCTTCCTTAGAAGATACAGCCACACCACATAGGACAAGTCATAACTATTTGGTCTCTTCTTGAGCTTAAATTCTGCAGGTGTCAATGAGATTATGTAACAACAACTAGATGTAAAGTTTGGTTCATACAGTTTCTACTCCAGCTGTCTGTACCCAAAAGGCACATTGAATCAAATTCATATCCATCCCTACTTTTACTGTACAGGAAGTCCTAAAAGAAAAACGAACAAAAAACCCTAATCGATATTGCATTTGAAGTATGCAAAAACAGATGCCACAGATGGCTGAGAAATGGCAAACTCCAGTATTGTTCAGGAAAGTTTAATTATAAGCAACCCAAAGATCCATTTAAGCCACATGTTTTGATTTAAAACCTAGGGATTAAAGATATATTCTTCTTGTTGCCTTCTAGCTTCAGGCCACTTTATCCAAGGTAACATGATTACCATCTCAGGACTAGAATTGATCAGAAGATTTTAAATAATATCAGCCCTCACAAATCAAGTGCCTTTTTCTGGGTTTGGTGTTTGCTTTTGGATTTGAATTTAATAGAGTTACTGCCATGATATTCTCCACACACATCCCAATCCCCAACTCTAATTTTAATGTAATTGCTATTAAGTGCTTTATTTCTCTTATCCTCGTTACTATGAATCCAACCAGCTAGTAAATCCTACATGAAGCAGGGAGGCTATGTACAGTCAGGGTTGGATTACTTTCTCTCCTCTCTCTGTCTCCTTTGATCGGTTGTTTTATTGAAAAAGCATACACTCAACATTATAGAACAGAACAATGAAACAGTGAGAGAGTTTAGACAGCTTGTCTTATCATTTCTGCAATTATGATATTACTTGGGTTGACCCAAAAACTCATGGGATGGCTAAAACATTATCTGTGAGTTTTCATTCATATTTATTTAGTCATTAGCATTTATGGCTTTTATTGTTAGTGATTAAGCATTCATGTTACAGAAGTGGTTTTTTTTACTCTTTAATAAATGTTCATCTCCAACCAATGCTTCTAGGTCAGAAACATGCATTATCTAAACTTATTAATGGAAAGGATAAAGAAAATAATCAGATGGTCTCCTTCAGTTATAAGGAGGGAATGACAAGTTTAAGAATGGAAGAAATAGCAGGATCTGTGATTTACACATGTTGGGAAAATATCCTCATTTATAGCAGGTACTAAAAGTAAGGACTGGAGAAGCCAAATGGAAACATGTGATTGCTTTTGACTGCTCCCTGGATTGACTACAAGCCAAGGCAAGAACAGTTTGGAGAGGTCCAGGTTTTAGGCTCCCTATGAATTGCTAAGGTGCAGATCAAATAAAAGCAAGTGTATGTACATGTCATACTTGCTAATTCAGTTTTCTGGAACCAACAGCATACCCTATTTTCTTACGCCTGCAAGTTGGTTCATATGAGAGCATATGTACCTCACAAAATGGTTTACCACATTGAGCAGATACTATAAAAACACAAAGGAGGGAATCTTGACTATTGTAACGGCTTGCAGTGGAAAACATGCCTATAAACCAAAAGATAGCTAAATCTGCCTGTTAGAAATCACTGGAACTTCCCCAACACCCAGGGCATGCAGAACTCGCCAGGTTTCTAGAACAGAGAAAACAGATTTTCAACTCCCTGAGCCAAATTTTCAAAGCTATTGAGAAGACTCAAAGGGCTAATAGTGCCAAGTGAGATTTTCAGACACAACTAACCAAGTAAAGGCATACATCGTCTCCAAGGTCCTAAACTATTTAGGCACTTCAGAAAATATCATTAGGCATATATCTGAATCTTCAGTTACCCATGTATTTTGGAAGTCTGGCCTCCATTCTCTGTCAGTTCAACCATTTTATTTACTTGTTGCCTACTCATGTTTACACTTTGCCATTCACAACAAATGCAGTAGACCACTGACCTTGGAAAAGGGATTGTAGAAAGCTATTTTTCAGTACTTTTTAAAGGGGAGACTAAGCACAGAATACTGCCTCCAGAAAGAATACACTGAACAGCACATATATATATTTTTTCTGTTTAACCAGTGCAGCCATAGATTATAGAGAGTTTGGTTTCATTATATAACAACCCATCATTGTTCCCTAGTACATTATCTCATCAGGAGGCCCCATTTCAGAGAGGTTACAAAGGCACACATTTCTTAATAGCAGAGCTAAGTGGTGGCATGATCTAGTGGATTAATTATGTAACTGGCAGCTAGGCTTTCCTCATCTTAACATAGATTTAAATCTACTTCTTTGAACCAAATTTTTGGACAATTAAAAAGTGCTTAATGTTAAGAGATCTATATCTAGCACCTTTGTTGAAGGAAAAGATTGTTTTTCTCTTTAGGAGCTCCCATTCTTATGCTTACGCTCACTATATTCAGCAACATTTGGTACTTCATAGTTACTTGAAAAGCTCCTTGAAACTACCTCACAAATTTCATTTGTGAAAGCACAACCAAAAACATACGAAGTAAAATTATGTATTTGGTAGAATTATTCCTATTGGCAAGAAAATGGAAGAGAAAAACAAAATAAAATCTTAAAGAATTTTCAACTATTTTTGCCTTCAACAGTAGTTTGTTTGTAAATGCCCCCCAAAAATGAATTTTATCAAAGACATATTCAGGTGCTGAAGGGAGCAAAACAGCCACATTCTAGGACACTTTCAGATGATACTTTTCCTTCTCTCTGAAAAAGCTTTGAAATTGTTCTTCAGAAATAGTGTATGAGATTACATATTTAGCACAGCCTTTTAAATCTTCTCCATATGATACCAATCATTCTACAAATACAGCCCATGTAGCTATCAAGATTTATGAATATATGCAAGCTGTCAGACCACTGAAGTGGATTCTGAAATAAAGCATTGTAGATAAGTAAATCCCATATGCATTCTTCCCCGGGCTTGCTTTTTTCTAACATTAGTATTCAAGCACTGCTAAGAATCGATGCAGAGAGGTCTTTCACACTTCTGGAGTCAGAGCACATTATCAAGTTATCCAAAATGGTTTTGCTATAAAATTATTTTAATGCTCTAAACAAGGTTTAATGCTGGTATTTATGAAGACTTACAAGAAATATTCACTTTAAAATCAATGTTATGGCTTACCTTTGCATTTTCGGAATGGAAGAAAAAAGGCGTCTCATTCATTTTTACAACATCAGTTGTAAAATCAAGCTCAGTAACAAGAATCAATCCATTTTCAGAAGTTGAAAGCTTTCAACCTGCTCTTTTTTATCAGATATACATCTTATATACTTGTTGATTCAGTTTATTATCACTTTCTATGTAGAATGATTTATGTACTTCTTTCACATCTCTCCTTATTGCCTGTAGTTTCCATTTCATTCTCACCAGCTTAGCAACTAAATAACAGTAATTTCATTCATTGATATATATTATCCTTTGCAATGACTTGACCTGTTTAGAGAAATTTTTAAAATGAAATCAAACCAACAATTCATGGTCAAGGTAGCTGCCGCCAAGCAGTACACAAAAATCCACACCCTCCACTTTCCTTACCCCACCACCAACGCCTGCATATTCATGAGAAAGATCTACTTGGCTCCTAGCCCAAGCATAAATTAAGCCCGAAATAGATCTTGGATCTGACAGGAAAGGATCATTTTGATTCCACCTTATTCTAATCTTGTTTGTATTGACTTTTCACTAGCGTTAATTCTGCTAGTTATACTGGAGGTGTTTCTAATCATCATCATTACAAATAAAAATCAGGACCTTGTATTTCAGATTTGAAGCTGTTCTTCCATCTTAAAACATTTGCAATTCACTCTAATCCTATGCTAGTGAAAATTTGGAGCAACTCCAGCTGGAGACCATGACTATTTGGCAAGCAAGTAGTGAGGGAAATTCACCAACCATTTCTTTTACTCACGTACCAGACTGTTGTTCCAGTAAAATAAAATAGTATTAATGAACATAACTGTAAATTGTAAAATCTTTCACCTCTTTTAGAAAGGAAAATAAATTACACTGCATTATGAAACTGTGGAAGATGCTTTTGTAATTAAAAAAAAAGTTGACATCAACCAAGTGGTAACAAAACTTCCTGAAGATGTTTTTTCTGAATGTTGTGCAATGCAGGGAAAAAAAGGTTGGCTTAAATGGAAAACCATCCCTCCTACAGAATCATTTTAGATAGTTATGATTACACATAGTATGAGTTACAGGGTTAGTAATGTAATTTGAATAAAACTTAATTATCTCTGAGCTACAGATTGTCAAAAAGTAATGCTTGATGGACAGAAGAGAACAGACATAAGTGATAATATTTAATAGCAAAGAATCCTCTACTTCTCTAATATTTGAAAATCTGTTAGGTCATCTTTCCTTTAGCAGATATGTCAGTGCTTATTATTACTATTGAAATCTCTTTGTTGTGGATGGAGAACAGTTTGTCCAGAGAACTTGTGTGTGCTGGAATGGATTGGTTGCTGGTTGGAAGGCTGGTTGCTACAGTAGGAGCAGATAGCGCACGTATAATAGACCAGGAAGACCAAGAGAACCAAGTGACAACATCCCCACAAAGGAGGAGGAGTAGAGAGTAAGCCCTAGACTGGGGCTCTACCTCTACTTTCAAAGTCAGAATTCATTCTGATTTTACTTTGTTTTTCCATACTTGGTCTTAAAATGCTTGCTCCCTTTTTCACATCTCCTGTAGCTATTTCTCCCCTGATTTTATTTACATATTTATTTATACCTATGACAATAAAAGATTTACGTTATTTTATTGATCTGAGTGAGGTACAATGCGGTAATGGTTCATATCCACAAGCTCTTCTCTCCAAACAATTTATTCATGACATGCAATATTTTCTGGCCTCCTGAATGGTGTTCCTCTACTTTTTTTTCTGCTATTATGATCAACATTAAACCAACATTTGTCCAGGTATGTAAACAAGCATCTTTGCATCTCCAACCTTGTGCTTTTACATGGTTCTTCCAAAATACAACAGACCTGAGATCACTATTGCTGCTTCCCTAGCCCTTGTTCAGTACTGCTCTGCTGACAAGTAGACAGGTCTTTTAAGGAAGAGGTAGGCCTGGAATCACTCATTTATTAAAAAATAGTAATGCCGTTCTGACTACTTCTGCAAATCTACACTTGTGCACAGGATTGTTACAGCCAACTCATTCAATGAATAGAGTAGCCATTATGAATTGTATTCCACACAGATGATAATATGCACGCTTTCCTCAGTTGTTTGGTATATTGCAAACCATGGATTGCTGGTTAAATGTTTTTGCTCATCTAGACAATAACTCAATACAAAATTACCAAAATCAACCACCTTGCATTGTTCCTACTTCCAGATTCCCTGGAATGTTAATTTTATAGCTGTTTACCAAGTGGTAGATTAATCTGTTATTTCTGCTTCTACCTGAAATTAGCACATTTGAAATTAATTTTAGTTCCAAATCCAAAATTTGGTTGCTCCCTCCCCTCTTTGATGTCAAATATCCCCATGAATAAGATTTCATTATTAAAAGAGTTACTAGTTTTATTTAATGCATTTTTGAAGGAGTATAGATTGGGGATGAATAAGATTTAATCAAAGTGAGGTACTGATTCTGCCACATAACTTGCAAAGAATATTTCTTCCAGTTTTCCCAGCTTTAATGATCGTTATTGCTTAAGCCTGCCTTTGAAATAGGTACTGTTACAATTTTAGTAGTTTAAGACTGACTGCAAGAAGGAATGTCATAACAAAGAAACACAAAGACAATAATTTTGAAGTTGTCCAGATAATTAAATGTCAAGCAATACAAAGAGTTGACTGGTCTCAATGTTAAAAGCATACATGAACTTTTAATATTCCTTTTATCAATTTCATCTTGTTGGAATGTAAAGTCAGATGACACATTTGTGGTGAGATGATAGACTAATTGACTACTCATTAAAGAAATGATCATGCAATTATCTTAGAATAGAATGGCTTGGGTTGCAAAGGCTCTTTATGATCATCTAGTTCCAACCTCCCAACATAGGCAGGACACCTCCCTCTAGACCAGGTTGCTCAAAGCCCCATCCAGCCTAGCCTCCAATGCCTCTAAGGTGTCAGTGACCATTCTGGGCAGCTTGTACCAGTGTCTCACCACCCTCACAGTAAAGAATTTCATCCTAATATCTAGTCTAAATCTACCCTCTTCCGGTTTAAAACCATTTTCCCTTATCCTGTTGCTACATGCCCTTAAAAGAAGTCCCTTTGTAGCTTTTCTGTAGGCCCCCTTCAGGTACTGGAAGACCACTTGCTATAAGATCACCCCAGAGCTTCACAAGTGGGGTCTCACGAGAGCAGAGAAGAGGGGCAGAATCACCTCCCTCAACTGGCTGGTCACACTTTTCTTGATGCAGCTCAGGATACAGTTGGGCTTCTGGGTTGCAAATGCACTGCCAGTTCACGTTGAGTCTTTCATCAACCAACACCCCCAAATCCTTTTCTTCAGGGTTGCTTTCAAAACATGCCCAACCTATATCTGTGCTTGGCAAAGCTCATTTATTGTGCAAAGTTCCTTTCCTTTTATGAATCTCTGCATAGTATATGTTGAATAATCATAAGGGACTGGCATCCCTTGGCTCAAAAATGAGAATACTGCCATCTTTAAAAACACTTTTCATGAGACATCTGTGCCATACCACAGCATATACATGCCAAAATGTGTCAGTATTACAAAGCACAGAAGTTCCATTTACGGGAACAATACAGACGTGCATCAGTGACTGTTGCACAGACACTTCTGTTGGACTTAGCACACTCAGCAAGATCTCTGTCAAAGTGCTGGCTCTGATTAGCCTTCTTTGCAAAGACAATGCATTCTAGAGCTTTTGTTGAGGGAGTAAGACAATTGAAACTTAGCTGAGTATTATCCAGCAAAGTCTGGTTGTGTGTTCTCTATTGTGGTATTTATGTATGTTGGAAAACACTAAATTTGGACAAATTTTGTCATATGTCTTGATGTCTCCAACAGTGAAAAATTTGGATGCATTGACTTCTCTTAACAACACCATATTTTTATTTTGCCAGCTTTTCCATTTGGATATTCCTGCATCGTCAATTGCAGAGCTAACTATGCAGTTGAAAATAACACCCAAGTGACCATGGGGCAGAGGAGGAATTGGCTCCTGAAGAACACATTAAGAGAAGATGGCTCCAAGAATATAGGTAGCTAGAAAAAAATTTCTTGGTAGTAATCTCCTGAAACTAAACCACAGCCCAACAAGTCCTCTGAGTGCTTAACAGATAATACATACAATAGAGACATTTAATTTTACCTTTAGTTTGTAGTTTAAGACCAACTGCTTATCTTTTTTGAAAACAACTGCAACTGTTTTACCACAAGTTTAATTCAGTTCTACTTCATTTACTTGCCACTGTTTCTCTAAATAGTAAAAATTAATAACTGGTGAGTTAGCTGTACAAATCACTTCATGAGCCTTGCCTTGGAAGCAAATCCAAAGGAGACTCTGAGCATACTGAGCTTAGCTCAGCTTAGAAGCAAAAGGAGATATTTGCAACTTCCTTCTAAATACAGAGATGTTAGAAGGTGCATTTCCCTTGCATCACTTAGTAACCTATACTGTTAAACTATTTCTAGTATTGTAGAGATTTCATTTTTCCTTCATCCAAAGAGCAGGTTACTTATATCCATCCTAGGGCCTTCTGCTAAAACAGACCACAAGGCAGCCAGCTAATGCTGTTTGTGTTCTTAGCTGGTCTAATGAGACCTAAAATCATTAGTATCTCTTCTCTGAACAGGTATGTTGTGTTGAGGAACATAGTTTAGTGAGAACTATTGGTGACAGGTGAACGGTTGGACTGGATGTCCTTGAAAGTCTTTTCCAACCTTGGTGATTCTTTAGTATCTCTATGCATTTTAGACTCTTGTGAGGTAGGTGATACACTATAGTATACCACAGTTGATATAGTGTAATCCTTGTTTAATTCCTCAACTGTTGTGCTACCAAAGAACAGTTATTCCTTCACCAAGCATTCTGGTGTAGATTTGTAGTTTGCATTTGCTTATTAAACTTGAATCTGAGCTCAGAATTCACCAGCTTTCATAGCTGATTGGATATTTCTGCCATCCTCAGGTAAACTTTCAAGAGGCTGCGGCTGAACTGAAACACACTGCAGAAGGATGCATGAGAACCACACACGCGTCTTCGTCTTTGCTGTTTTAATGGAATTTGTCCTTCCTAAAAGAGCCCATTTCAGAAGATAAATTTAAATGATTATGAAATCCTCCTCCCTGACCCACACCCCTTCTCTTGGTTTCTTACATAGTCCATCTTTTACTGTGGGAATTGTTATGTCACGGAAAGAAGACTGTGTGTCCTAGAAATACATTAACTAACCAATAGATGGGGGCTATAAAAAGATTAAGAAGGGTGACAAGCAAGCCCCTCTCATATACAAATAGATAGCGTAGTAAGTAACAATTTTGAGACAAGAGTTTCCTGGGAAAAGAATCCAATGTGAAGGGTAAAAGGATTTCTATTTATACATTATGTTTCCATTTGTATTGTTCACTAAGTATGAAACCTCCTTTTTAAATCTGTGTCTCCGGGTGTCTTGAAGAAGAACAGACTATTCCTGCCTGTCTGACTCATGTATCTCTGGGCACTCAGACCTTCTGACTCACTGGATAGTCAAAAATCTCAGATTAACAATAGTGCGTGGCTGCTAAAAATAGGTACTGTAGCCCCTGGGCTGAATGCAGACAGAAATAAACACATTTCTTCTGAATATGTGCAATCAGTGAAAGATGAGTAAAAGTGTTCTCTTTATGCTTCTTTTCTTATGTTTCATTAATTTTGTTTAAAAACAAAAAACAAACAAACAAAAGCCAACAACGCAGATCTTAAACTGCCTCTGCAATCGTTTTAAAACATCACTTGAAGTCACATCTTAAGAAGCAATGACTAAGTATCTTTCTGACCTGTATACCTGGAAGTAATTTGATTGTGTTTAAGAACACCTGCACTAACAATGGAATGATACCCTTATCCTGGCACTGAATCCTCCGTAGTTTTTACAGGTCTTTTGGAATACTTGTTCCAAAGCTCAAATAATATCAGTATCTTTGCTTCAGTCTTCAGAAAGGCACACTGAAGATGATCTATCTATACAGATTGTGTATCTTGCTGATAACCTCATAAATGATTATTGATATATAAGATAAAACAGCAAATTAAGTATCATAACCTAGAGAAATAGAACTGAATAATTTCCAGGAAAGTTCATCCTCAAACACAGAAAAAGTATTCAGACTGCTTTTATCCTGAAACTGACATTGATGCCAAGACTGATAGTTTAACTAATGTATTCCTCAGCATGATTGATTTGTGTTAGTATTTTAAGCGCTTACATTTTAATCAGTAAAATAGATATCCACTTATGTGACAGAACTTTACGGAATTGAAACTGAAATCACCTTCTGAAGTGACATCACAAAAGAATTCTGCTCACATGCCGGATTTTGGTGTGATCAACAGGAACACCTAAAGCTTTAATTTGTCATGTCCTCCTGCAACAGTGATTTATTTATTTATTTATTTTGCATAGTGGCTTCAATATCTTTTATAAGACAAGGAGTGATGTCAAATGCCCCACAAGACTTAGAAATTACTATTGCTGATGCCAAACAGTATGCGAGCAATCAAAGAGTTGGAGAACAATTTCAAATTATAAAAGAACAATTATGTATAAGAATTTAAGTCATTTCTAAGAAATCATAGCAGACTGCAAATCCTAAGAACCATAATTTTTGTATTTAAAGGATTTCAAAAGCTGTCAGTATTCAACAGATAGCATTGCTTTAAACATGTTTTATGTTTAAAGCTGTAGTCTTAAAAAACAACAACAGAAATAAACTATGGAGCAGAAAATTTTCAAATATTTTAACCTTTCCTTTTTTATCTAATGTAACTGCTTGTGCTCTTACTCATGGCTGCCTCCTTCAGTTAAGTCTCCTTGAATATATATTTCCACATTGTTTTGAGGAGTCTTTTTTTTTTTTTTCTTTTTTTTGATAGTAATTAGAGATAATGCTCTATCTGGCAACCCATTCTTGCTGGTCCTTGGAGCAGCACTTTAAAGGAGGCTAGGTTAAAGAGTAAGAGAAAGAATATGATCATGCATGGCCAGCAAGCTGGAAAATAGATATTAAAGAAAAGATTGAAAAAAATCCATAGAATTCTGAAAAATGAAGTAAGATTGGCAGGGATTAAGGTGATTCAATGCCAGAAAAGAGTTCTGCAACCCAAATAGTCCAATCTTTGACTGCTTTCTCAACTCCTGTCAAGCCTAGGCAACAATGCTTCATAAAAGAGTGCCGAAAACTGCCAAATATTATCAGAGATCGACTAACAGACTGAAATTACTTTTATTCAGTGCACCACTGAACTGGCTCTTGAGAGATACAAGTAGACAGCTACTTGGACATGGAAACTTTGGCAACAGCAGCAGTTATTGTATTTATGTCACAAGTAACAAAAAAAACAAATAAATGAAGTGTTCCTTCTTGGAACGCTGATCTACCCTAGACGAGAATGTTACCTTTGTAAAGAGTGTTCATAGTTGACTGGAACATCAGTTTTCCATCACCTTTTGAAGGAATGTAGCTTAAAACTATGATCCCTCTGAACTAACAAACAATTGTATCAAAGAGACTCCAGAAGTTAAAATCTGGGAAAAAAAACCTTACTCATTCTGGCATAAGTCCTTGTTAACATCTGAGCATGTGCTCTCATGTTGAAACTTTCAGGGGTCTCTATATTAGGATGATCTTGAACTATCTTCCCCTAACACACCTCCAATTTTTCCTGTATTTTTTTCAATGATAGTTGTGTGTTAATACATGCAAAACAAACCACGAATCTTTTTAATGACTGCTGTGATGTTCAACAATTCTTTGGTGAGAAAAGAAGTCATAAACTTAGAGAAAAATATTTAAAAAATGTCAAATAGGTTAAAAAAGTATGGGACAACAGGCAAAATATGATTTTAAATCTCATTTGAAAAGACAGGCAGTAGAATCAGAGATGGGTGGCCTGGGAAGATACAGAGATGTTGTCCAGATGTTATAAATAAGGGATCAGGAAAACAAAGATGCAGATGGAACTAAACTTGGCTGGGGATGTGAAAAATAACAAGATGGGATTTTATAGGTACACTGATCAGAAGAGACAGACAAAGGAGAGTGAATCCCCCTCTGATAATGAGAAGGGAGAAACAGAAACAGCAGTGGCCTTCCATGATTGAATGACTGCCCCAGAAGACAAAGGAAGGGCAACTGCTGTCATCTACCTGGACTTCTGCAAGGTCTTCTTTGATATGGTCCCATATCACCCTCATCACTAAATTAGAAAGATATAAATTTGAAGGGTAGAATATTCAGTAGATAAAAAAATGGATGGATGGTCACAAACAGAAGGTTTGGTCAATGGCTTTATATCCAGGGAAAGGCTGGTCAAGAGTGGTATACCCCAGGGTCCATCTCAGGACTGGTGCTCTTCAACATCTTTATCAACAACCTACACAGTGGGATCAAACGTACCCTCAGCATGATTGCTGATGACACCAAGCTGAGTGGTGTAGTTCATAGAATAGAAAAGGAAGGGATTCCACCCCAAGGGACCTGGATAAGCTTGAGAAGTGTGCCCACAAGAATCTAATGAGGTTCTACAGAGCCAAGTACAAATACAATACACTGCACTTGGGTCAAGGTAATTTTGGATATGCATATACTGGGAGAAGAACTGCTCACTGAAAGCAGCTCTGTGGTTAAGTACTTGGAGGTTCTTTGGATGAGAATCAGGACATGAAGCAGTAGTCTATACTTGCAGCCTGGAAGGCCAACAGGGAATAAGAGTTGTAAATGAAAAGAAGTGAGATTTAGGTTAGAAGTTAGGAGGAAATTTTGATCTCACAGGGTGGTGAGGCACTGGAAAAGGCTTCTCAAAGAAGCTGAGGATGTCCCATCTGGACTTGTTCAAGGCCACGTTGGATGGGATGCTGGGCAGCCAAATCTAGACACTGACAATCCTGTCCATGGCAGAGGGTTGGAACTGGATAGTGTTTAAGATTCCTTCCAACCTAAGCCATTCTATGGTTCTATGAACATAATATACAGGCATGAATAAAAGTGGTTAATCCAAACATCTCAAGTGCTGAAGAAGTTTGCATCTGATCTTTGTGCTTAGGCCTATCCAGATTTTCCAGGTCTTTGTAGACAGATAGCCAGAGGACAAGTACTCAGAATTAAGAGCCTTATATTCTGAAGAACTTCTATGAACTGAAATTAAGAGGACAACACCTACATTGTTGGTCTGCTTTTTTGCTTGCTTGTTTTGTGGTGGGGTTATTTTTTTGTGGTGGTGGTGGTGTTTTGATTTGTGTTTTAATGACACTTGCCAGTATATCCTTTAAAACTCCAAATCTGACTACTCTAGAACTTGCAGTCATGTACCTTATGTAAAACATGAGCTGTACATTGTTAAATATGAGAACATAATGTAGCAGATTTTGAACATCAAGTTTTTTTGTGCCTTTTTTTTTTTCTTTTTTCTTACTGTGGTGGGATGATTAGACATTGCTGTCTAGTGTCAAAAACAGCCAGATCTTGACAAGGAGCCCTCACCACTGCTCACTCACCTGGAAAACCTTAGAAAATTAGAAGCCTTCTGCTACTTTTCACCCGGACGTGCAACCAAGCATGACAGGTGATTAACTAGCAGTTATGAATCACCACACTAATGCAAAAGTGATCTAGGTGTCTCTTTTGGTGGAATCATCCTAAGAATTAGAAGGAAAGCAGTCATTTCTCCCTTTTCAGCACTTGTGAGACTACCTCTGGAATACAGTGCCCAGTTTCAGCCTCCCCCTCCCAAAAATACAAGAGCCATACTGACTAACCAAGGCATGAGACATGCCAGTAAGGTGTTACCATGATAACTAATGGGGCTGGAGCAGACACTGTAAGAGGAGAGACTGAGACAACTGAACTTATGTAGCCCAGGGAAAAGAAAAGGTGGGAAAGTATCAGTAGAGACTAATGGAGAGACTAGAGGGTAGAGAACAGATCCAACTTCCACTCACAGCAGCAAAACAGATTTGAGAAAACATATAAGTTACAGCAAAAAAATTGTGATTCAAGTGATTTTTCTCCCTTTAGGTTACCAGGAAAGTAATCAAACACTGGATCATGTGCACAGAAAGACTGTGGTATCTCCATCTTTGGACATAATCAAAACTAAAATTAAAGCAGCCTTTGAGTAAGTGATGTAAATAGTTGGTCTTTTCCCAAGGTATGAGCAGCGCTAATCTGATGTCAGTTTGTCACTCAGCCATTGCTCATCAGGTGAACTGAACTGACTAATTTTATTTCACTCTATAGATGTTTTCATTTGTGCCCAAATTTCAAAAGTTAGCCAGCTTTAATTATTTCCTATAAGGAAAAAAAAACCTGTCCTACTCAGTGAACTCCATCTCTTACTGAGATAAAAAGGAGATTTGTTCATGGTGGATTTTCTAAGCTTCCTGTATTTAGCCATGCTCTTCTCTTACACATATACCTTTTAAAAGAACTGTCTATAAGATAGAACATATAATTATTGTTCTTTGTCTATAGGAGCAAATTAATGTTTCCAGGCATCTTTAAACTTACATGGGAAGAAAAATGCATTTTTGTACATCTTTCTGGAAGAAAATTCAACTAGCAATAAAGAACTGACTACAACTTTAAACACAATGGCCACGAGTTTGGACAGCAAAGAGCAGTATGTATTTTTATAAACAGATAAATAAATAAAAAGATTGGTACGGATCAATGTAAATTGAAGTCTGAATTTCATCCCTGCTCTTGCCTACTTTGTGTTGCTCTTTTGGTCATTTTGTGAAGATCACATATTCAGAAAGCTAAGGAAAACCTTCAAAAGCCATTTGTTACAATTTTCATCTGAAAAGCACAACTCCCTTTTGGGTTATGTCTTGCAAGTTATGTGAATGGGGGAAGATTTCAAGGTCAAATACTATTAGACGTAGACACTAGTTTCAATCTCCTTTTAATCCATGTGTAGCAGCATAACCCAGAGTTTGAAAACCACCAGTTTATTTCATCCTTTTAAGCATAATTTACTCCTTCCCCTATATTCCAAGGGAAAATTGAATATACTTATATCATTTCTAAGAGATGTTTTCTTAGTCTATTTTGGAGAGCTTCCAATGAAAGAGTCTCCACAGCCTTCTTTGGCAATGTATTTCAGAGCTTCACCATCCTTATTGTTAGAATTTCTTTCCTAACATCTACTCTGCTCTTCCCATCTGTAGACAAAACATGCCTACACTGCAGGTTATGCTTTCATTGTTCTTCTGCATCCTATGCAGTTGGATTACACCTTTTTTAACACGTACTACCTAGTACTAGACTCAGAGTTCTACCTGAAGTCTTACCAGTGCTTGATAATACTTAAGGTTTCTCTCATTTCTTCTTTAGGCTGTTCTCCTCCTTTTGCATCCCAGGATGCCATCTACTCTCTTCACAGAAGCACGAGGTGCTACATAGCTCTGTGCTGGTCTTCTGCTATCAGCGTCCTTGCTTTTCCTGGCAAAGATGTAAGTGGCCTTTGCTTCAAAAGTTTCTGGATGCCATAATATCCATTCGTGTCCCCAGCCATCAAGGATATAATTAATTCCATGTTGTGAGGTTCTACACTGGGAGTAGTTCCCAGCCTACACCAGAATTGAAGGACTGTGAGTCTTGGATGAGCACAATCTAAAATGCAGTGCAGAAACTGATTGGGTAGCCAAAATCAACATCAAAAAGCAAGAGTGTGTTCCTAGGTGCATTATTCCCTAATTCACATCTCTAGCTGCAAGGAAAGGACTATTTTTATATCTACATGTGCATGTAGGCTTCAGAGTTGCCAAATAATGATTGTGTAACTCCTTAGTACTAACCTTGTGAGCCTTTTAAAATTATTCTCTACACTGAATTATTTCAAATTTGGCTTTGGAAAATGTAATATGGAAATCTAGGGTATTGTAATCTTATTTGTATGTATTAAACATCCCTTTGCTAGAAAATATAGACAATAAAGTATTAAGGCAATTTGACTGTACTGCAGACCTTGTTTTGGATGACTGGTAGCAAACTGAAAGATGCAAGACAGTGTATAGCTAGTGCTGTGCAAGGAGATTTATGTTATAATACAAAACTTCTACATTTCTTCACCTACTGTACTCAGTTATGGAATCTTAACATGAGTTTTGGCAAGATGTCTTCTCCTCTTCCCTCCCTGGCTCCCCACCCTGCTTTCACTTCTTTTCAATTCTTCCTTTTTATTTATTTCCAGAAGGTGGAACAAATAAGTCTGTTCTGGCTTGTTTTGAACAACATGCCACTTGCTCAGCTGAGGCAAGCAGCCCTCTCTTGACTTCTATGGAAAGCAGCTGTTGCTTTGCTTATCACACCTTTAATTTAGAGTAATGAAGCACTGTAAATATGTGATTACAGGCTATAAAATCAGACCTTCCAACGCTCTAAATACCTGCTGGAGCCTTTTTATATTCTTAATGCCCCTTATCACATTAAGAGGTTTAGCTGCAGCTCCCATCAGAAATGGAAACATTTCAATAGCCCTGAGCAAGCCTTTGGGATGACTGCTGTCAGACCCTAGAACAATTTTCATACAGCACACATTCAGTGAAGTGACCACATCATTACTTTTTAGTTTCTGAAAGGAAATAAGGAGTTGCATGGTAAGTAAACAGATATAAGTAAACATTCCCACAGGAGGTTAGTGTCTAGTGCACACGAATCAAGAGCATCTGTATGCTGCAGGTAATTATGGGAATCTTAAATGTTTTCATAAGCAAACATGAGAATAATTCTGCAATTCCTTCATGGGTCATCTAGTCCTGTTCTTGTCAGTGAATTTCATAGATAGTAAGAGCAGATGCATGAAAAATGCACTTTATGTGGTAGTTTGGAAGTACCCACAGAGGTAATTATAACTCCAAGACATCCAATGGATATGGCAATAAGAGCATAAGAAGGAATGCCTTCCTATAATGTGCATGTAATCCAGAGTAAATCTCTGTCAGTTACACACTTTCCACACTTTCATGCTGCCTGCAAGAAGTAATGATCTGTAATTCTCTGTGACTTTTTTTATTCCTAAAAAAAAAATAATAAAAAAAAAAAGCAAGCCTTCTCCTATACAATCAAAGAGACTATTTCTTATTTCCAGAGAGATCTCAACATGCAAAGACATATTGGCACTGATTTCCTCAGCTGAGTTTGGGGCAAAAATTATTTTCTACCAAAAGTTTTGAGACCTGTAAGAATAATAAGCACTACACAGAGGACGTCAAATCAAAGTAATCGTTGTAGATGAAGGTGTGGGGCTTTTCTCTTTTGCATTCAGCATAAAGCAGATGGCTTTAATTCATCCAGGCTTCAGTAAAGAAGAAAAAAGCACTATGTCACGTGTTTACTCTACAGCTTTTTCCAGATATAACTAGCAACAGTCAAGAGCAATATTGGTTTGCTTCAGTTGAGAATCACAGAATCACCAAGGTTGGAAAAGACCTACAAGATCATCCAGTCTAACCATCCACCGATCACTAATATTTCACTAATCCATATCTCTCATCACAACCTCCAAATGTTCCTTGAAAACCTCCAGGGTCGCTGACTCCACCACCTCCCTGGTCAGCCCATTCCAGAGCCTGACCACTCCTTTAGAGAAGCAGTATTTCCTAATGTCCATCCTAAATCTCCCCTGGCACAGCTTGAAGCCATTCCCTCTAGTCCTATCACCAGTTACATGACAACAGAGGCCAACACCCAGCTCACTACAACCTCCCTTCAGGTAGTTATAGTGAACAATAAGGTCTCCCCTGAGCCTCCTCTTCTCCAGACTGAACAATCCCAGCTCCCTCAGCCGCTCCTCATAAGGTCTGTGCTCCAGACTCCTCACCAGTTTTGTCATCCTTCTATGAACACACTCCAGGGCCTCAATGTCTTTCTTGAGGTGAGGGATCCAAAACTGGACACAGTACTCAAGGTGCAGGCTCACCAGAGCTCAGTACAGGGGGACAATCACTTCCATGTTCCTGCTGGCAACGCCTTCCTGATGCAAGCCAGGATGCCATTGGCCTTCTTGGCCACCTGGGCACACTGCTGGCTCATGTTCAGCTGAGCATCAATCAATACCCCCAGGTCCATTTCCTCTACACAGTCTTCCAGCCACTCTGACCCAAGCCTGTAGCATTGCCTGGGGTTGTTGTGGCCAAAGTGCAGGACCTGGCATTTGGTCTTGTTGAAACTCATTCCATTGGCTTCAACCCAGTTATCTAGTCTGTCCAGGTCCTTGCTACCCCCAGACAGATCAACACTTCCAGCCAACTTGGAGTTATCTGCAAGCTTACTGAGGTTGCACTCAATGCCCTCATCCAGGTCATCAATAAAGATACTGAAGAGGACAGGCCCCAGCACCAACCCCCAGGGAACCCACTCATGACTGGTCACCAGCTGGAACCTTTGAGGAAAGGTTCTCACTTGAGAAGAGGTCTGGGAAATTGCTCTTTCACCTCCAGAGTCCGCACTGGAGGACACCTCAGGATTCAAATATCTCCTCCGCTTTACCCACTGTCTGTACAGAGCTGTTGAGAGAGATGGTAAGATCACAAACACTGTCGTGCTGGCAGTCTGTTTGAGCCAACCCACAGCTCTAAATCTCCTTTTTATCACACATAAACAGCACCATCCCTCAGCTTTCTCAGTGCCTCTATGAAAACAGCATGTGGAGGCATGGTAGCTACCTACAGCTGAACAACCTACACATGACTGAGTAACATTGGTAAGAAGCAGCTTTTTGCTCTTCTCTCAAAGAGATCTGTCCTTGGCTTTACAAACCAGGGTTTAGTCTCACCTGGACTCCTTAAGCAATCAACTAAATAACCATTGTAGCAAAAAAGCCCACTTCTAAGCATGCCTAGAGAAAAAATAGATCTTTCAGCCCATCAGAAGGAATATCTGTAGTTACTGTCACGCTTTTCTTGGAGCTTTATGCTGTCAGCAACACAAATCACAAAGGCAATTCCCTGCAATACTGTTTCCTATCCCGACATCCTGCTGTACATAGAGGCAAAGATCCCCGTTCAGAAAGACAAATCCTCTGGTGGAGATTACTGGCAACTTAGGGATACTCCTTTCACAACCTCCAAGCCTTCCTACAACACCAACTTTTCACTGACATGATTAAATGGCAACAAATGACATCGTATCTTCCAGAGCAGCATTTTATAAGATTATGCTCACAAGAGAGAAAACTAACCAAAAAGATCTTGTTAGTTGCAGGACCCATCCCCCCACACCTGTCCCCCCTTAAAGGTGTGCTCTCTCTTCCTTGAAAAGTTTCTACCCATCCACAAACAAATGAGCAAACCACAACAAAATCTATGACTGAAACTAGAAGTTCCCTCCTCCTAACTTCAAAGGAATTGCAAAGGAGTTGGCTATTAATTTTAAGTTGTCTTCTAGTTATTCAGATACCACATTCATATAGGCTGTAAACTCATGTGGATGGCCTCCAAACTACAGCGCAATAGATGAGAGTACAAAACCCATGAAGTAATCTGTGTGAGTCCCGCAGGAAAGTCTGGTCCTTTCATCCCAGAGAAATCAGTTTATAGTAACTGGGTCAGATTAGTGGCTAGGAAGGGATTACTTTCAGAAACCTTATGAAAAACAAAATTGTCAGCAGAGCCAGTGGTTAAGATTTACGTATCCCTCATGGCAGAGATAAGCAGAGTCTCCATAGCGCCCTTCATAGGAGAGTCAGCAGGCTAGGTAAGGTGGACCTGAAAAGATTTACCATTATAATAATGTTTAAGGAATGTGCAATTCTGTAGGATCAGACTGCAGTCTCTTTCAGACTCAGCCACACTGCAGATGAACCACCAGCTACCGAGGCTTCCAAATAATGACTCAACTCATTAAAAGAAGCTCAGTCACTGTCAAAACCTCTGAGTAAGATCTCAAACAGCTGAAGATATCCTTCTCTCCCTTGTGGCTTTCCAAATACTTGAAGCTGTTTGAAACGAGGGTCTGCTCTTTTCTTCTTGTTTTCAGAGGTAACACGGCTTAGACCAGAAGGCAGAGGGGACAATATGGACAGAGATCAGCACACACAGTTTTGACTTTTTCTGATGAGAAAAAAATCTGGTTCAGGGACAACTCTGTGGGAAAGTGTTTTATTTATGACTGATTCATGGTTATTATATAAAGCCTTCTGCTTTTCCAAATGGTCTTGTGAGAGGATTTTAATAATATATCGTGACCCTTACAGGGATAGGTTACAGTGCTATTAATACATCAGAACATGAACATCTTTCATGCAGCAATGGAGACTGTGGATTTCTGTCTGTAAAGTATCACCTACGTAACAATTTGAAGAAACTGAAAAAGAAACACACCCCTGCTTTGTAACACAAACTTCTGGAACCCCCGACTAATTTTTCTCAGCTGTTTTCATCTTTTAAAGATAAAGCTGTTTACAGATTAAAGTAATTTTACATAAATATTTGATGCTAGACTTCATTATGAATCTGGGTTTAGTAAGAGAGTCTAAGACAGAACATTTCAGAGGCAGCATTTTCCAATACAAAATCATTTAAGCATTTGTCGGCTGCAAGAATAAATGTCTCTACCAGCTTGTCATAGCCTGTCAGGCCTATAATTACGTTCTACAGCATTAAAGAAGCTACTTTTGATTGTGTGGGTATGAGCTACAAAAACAACAGTGCCAAATCATGAAGGCTACAAGCAGAACAGACTCAGATGGAATGCGTGTGTTGTTGCTGGCCAAGGGCTCTTTATCTCTTGCCCTCTTCTGATGGGTGCACGGGCCTTGGCAACTGTTACATCTCCTATATCCTCTTGCAGCAAAGGATTTTTAATTGCAGAACTGATTTGCACCTCCTCTGTTACAGGGACTCCAGTATCTCAGCATACCACTGACAGCCCACAGACATCCCACCTGACACCGCTGTATCATGAGGTCTCATGAGCTGAAGAAAGGCAACTTAGGTCAGCTGCCTAATGGAAGTGCTCCAGAGAACATTTAGCAGCAGTGATTTAGGAGGCAACGTTTTCTGTATATGGCAGCATGGTCTCTGTTCCCACTCAGCTGATTAGAGGGTGCCTTTTGGAACCCTTGCTGCAGTTTCAAGACTGAATGCCACTTACACATACCTCTCATCCCGAACTTTTTGGTAACATCACATTTTGTGGCAGTGCAGCTTTCATACTCGTCTCCCTTTTCACTCCCATCAGGTGGCTACACTTAAATAGCACACAAGCAGATTCCTTGTATTGCACTACGACCAGAAGAAGGGCTATGAGTCTCACTGTCTTGAAAGAACAATGGCAATTATACCTTTTAACAATGTTATTTTTTAACAATGAATTTCTAACATATTACTCCAAAATGCACTTTGATTACAGAACTTTGATTATACCCATGCATATCTGCATTTTTCCCACATGTAAAGGCAAAAAAGGTGGTGAAAGAATTTACCACTTGTAAAAAAGATTTTACTGCTTGTAATAGCATGGCATTGACAGTACAGACAAATGCTATACCAGACACTATTTATATAGACAACATAAGGTACACACTAAACACTAATTCAACTTTAAATACTTTATCCTAACAATATGAGGGAGGAGAGGAGATTGATTTCTACACCAAAGCACTTTTTAAACCTAGTTTGCAGAAATACCTTTTACTTTTAGTCATAAAAGTGACTGTCAGAATCTAGTTAGAATCTCTATTATTCATGTATTATTTAACTCTGAGAATTTATTGCTCTGATGAACTTTTAAGTCTGTACTACATTAGGCAGCAGACAGCTTACTTTTGTCAAAAATACCACAACATTGTAGGATGAGCAAAGAAGCAGCCACAGAAAGCCACACAAAAAGAAAAAAACACTCCTTATCTTCAACTTCAGTGTCATTTACCTAGAGCCTGATTCCTCTTGAACAGAATTCCACAGAAAGAACAGTTGACTTCAGTCAAAGCAGAATTAGGCTACTAACATCCAAGACCCAGAGTAGTCGTCGTCTTCCAAGAGGGAATTATCATTGAAAACTGGGTCCATGTGGCCTTGACTTGTTCTGATTCTGTCTGTACTTCAGGAAGTTCTGCTATAGATTAGAGTTCTTATAAAGAGATAACATTTAAGTCAGACAATAATCTCCATCCTAAAACGAGGGATAAATCTATAAAAGTAGCTGCACAAAATATGCAGTGTAAGGAAAAAAAATGTATTGTAGAAACACTGTCCGTGGCTATAGTCTCTTGATTTCCTTTTTGTAATTTCTTCAGCCATATGACTTTATATGCCCCTAATATTGAACAATGTCCTTCAATCATTTCTTGAAAATCCTCAGAACTAAAAAAAAGGAGCAGTATGTTTTTAGAAACAACAGTACAAACTACTAAAAAAGTCTGAACTCCATGTTTCCATACAGGAAACAATGCTTAAATGGGGATGAAAGCTCTGTTTCATCCCTTTTAACAGCAGCTGAAGAGCAGCATTTCTTCAAGTGGCCTGACTGCAATCCTTAAGGCTAAAAACTGAGTCACTAGCCGAAGATCATTTGACTGGAAGCCATCCTGCTCTACTAAGCATTAGCCTGCAAGCAGCACAGGAACAGGCAGAAGCAATCTGTAGGAAGTTGCCAGTGCCTTATGTATTTCACTCAGTGGAGAGAAGCTCATACTTGGACTATTTGCAATCATCCAGCCACATCTTCTCTCAAAAGTGTTGTTTGTTTTATGTGGAAAAGATGCCACACAATGATCTCCACGTAACTGTCAAAACAAGGGACTTGACAGTGCCCAGCAGGGTCCTCTAGTCACACAACTGTAGATTTGAGTACCTTTCTTCCATCCATACTTTCTCCCATGGCATCTAATCCATCCTTCCCAAGTCTACTCCCATCTGTGTCAAGCACAGTCAGCTGCCAAACATATTCCCTCCCACAGTGACGCAAAGCTTTGCCATTTCTGAGGACACAGGAAATGCAGGGAATGCTTGCTGATGCTCTAAGTGCCGTTCCCCCAAGTAGCATCTGCCCTCCCTTTTTCAGCCTCTCTGAACTGCAGTGGAAATGACAACAGCAGTAGGAGAAGGCACGCTCAGGCAGGCATTGACCTACCCAGATATTGTAGTCTGCTCAAGCTGCCACACCCCATCTCCACTGAGGAAAATTTAGTAGGCTGAATGCAAGTGCCTTTAAACTAGCGATCAGTCCCACTGGTATATGTGATCACAGCTTTGTTTTTTTGTGTTTTTTTTTCCCCTTTTTTTTTTTTTCCAGGAAAAGGTATTCTTCCACTTTCTTGTAAGAGATTACAGGAAATGCATCATGAGATTCCCAGCTGCGAAGTAGAAAAGGAATAGGATTCATTTTCATTACATGCCAGCAATTGGAACAGTCGACCAGATTTTTAAGTAAGAGGCAGTTCTGTGTTGTGATTCACTCAGATACTTGAGACATCTACTTTCAAATAGATGAATTCATTTTAGACATGGTCAGCTGAATCCTGCCCAATGGGAGTTAACCCCAAGTCCAGATGGTTGCATTGGGTTAGAGGCATCCACACCCAGCTCTGCTGTTTGTTTAGGTCTTTAGACAAGGCAGGCAAGAGATTGGGGTTTAAGTCATTATTGAGAAGAAAAACCTCTAGGTGAACAAATGGAACAGCTGAGTATGTCTTAGATTATTAGTCAATTGTTCTATGTAAAGTTAATTTTCTATAAAACCAGGAAAAAAACCCTTTAAAAATATGAGATTTTCTGTTTAAACTAATCTTGCATTTCAGAGAGGTCAACCAAATTGCATAATGGCATCAATAGACAAATTTTCAGAAGAAATTGTTATATTTTCATTAAATCTCTGAAGAGATGTATTATGCTATGCAATTAGAAGACCATTACACACAATGTGATCTTAGGAATTGATGTCAGTTCTACAGGAGTGCAGACTAACTGTATATAAAAAGATACAACAGAAACTAAGAACACAATATATGTATCTCACTTTTTACTGTAGCTGCACCTTGAGAGTATTTTGCATAGGACCTAGAATCTGAATGTTTTTTTGCTACTGAAAGTCTAAGTAGGAAGGTAGAAAATGTACTGGTCACTGAGAATAGCATCATCTAAACAGAACTGCTATTTCTGAAAGAAAGAGAGGTTGTAATTAAAGCAAGGATTAGTGACCTTGGTTGAAATATTTGACAACATGTGAATAGGAAAATGTACAGCCCCAGTATGGAAAGCTTGTATTAGCACACCAAAAGCTCACAGACACATCCAGGGGCAAGAATAGAGGTTAAAAGGTGATGCAATTTATACCAAAGAAAGACAACAAAAATAAAAATAAAGCAGGAGCAGTTTAGTTTAAGAGAGAAAAGAAACATGGAGAGAACTATTTGAACAGCTACATCTAAGAACATGACTGATACATCTGATTAACATGACTCTATTTGATTTAAGTCAATCACGTGGGTATGCTACATTGCACAGAGGATGCTGCCATGCCATTAGAATCAGAACTTGTTATCTGCTACTATTTACTTACTTCTTGGGCTATAGATGTTTCCTCTTCTTGTGGTAGAACAGGTAGGAATATATATAATAATTACTGCACATACTGAAGTGCTAATGGAGTTGATTAAGGTAGTCCTCTCTTCAGTATTACAGAAAGCTTTATGAGTGCACTAAGGCTGGAATAGCATAAACAAAGGCTAGAACTGTTCAGGAATGGGAAATTCAGTGCTGTCATTTGATATTTCAGCATTGCTTTTCATTTAAGAAATCTGCCAGAACTCAGTCACAATGCCAAAACATCATGCATATTTTGTAGAACATGAAGTTCCTGAAAAATTTTACTGGAAATGCCAGTATTTTTCATTTAGACATTAATGTCAAATTGAAACTTAAAGATGTACTTTGAAAAAAAAATATATCATTTTAAAATGGAGTAAGACTCATAATATACTGCAATAGTAAAATAAAGAGGTGTCACAAACACCAAGGAAGGGCTCAGCCCAGGAAGAAAAGAGGGACGGAAGTCGCATGAGTTGGAACACTCATGAAGAATGACAGAAGTCCAGGTAAACAGATGCTGAAATCAAAATAACCTGAAACGTGTTGGTTCAGCAGCTCTCTGTAAATTGAGATGTTGTTTTTAATTCCAGAAGGAAATTGAGAAGCGTTGGTAAAGCTGTAGTTTTGTCCCCATGAGAAAACATTATTTAAAAAATTGCTAATGCCTCAAGAAATGCATGTATACATATTTATATATGTAATATGCATTTTTAAGTTATATACACACATACCTACTATATATATATATATTTTTTTTTCTTTCCTTTCCCAAGAATCTACAGAGCTGAATTGCTCACTGATTGCAGTGGGAGCAGGCACAGTCACTGCCAGCTCTCAGCTCAGCATCCTTCCCAAAGGTGCCTGTTGTCTGGGGCACCTCCTTTATGGAGGGTGTGACAAAAACTGCTGCTGCTAAAAATTGTCCTCTTTGAAATGGTTTATCTCCAGGCACCAGCAAAATGGGTTTAGAATTTGCTTCATCTGATGCATACTGTGAGTCACACAACAGCTTATGCTTCCTTGTGTAGACTTTCAGAAGCAGCCTGATGTTTGCTAATTAGTGCTAAGCCCTGTGTTGTTGATTCTTTTTTTTTTTTTTGTCAACATTTGCTTTCCATTGTTTTTACTAGATGTTATTTGATTGTATATCTTAACATTTTAACCATTTTTCCCTCTAGAAATGCTACATTTTGCTTCCTCTGTGCACCACATTGCTCGTTGGGTTTGTGTGGGCCCCCGGTTAAGTTCTTTCATCTCAGAGATACAGAATGGGAGGCTGAGAGCTTTCCATTTCTGATGGTAAAATAGAAGTAGCTTTAGCAGGTTTTGCACAGCTATGACCCTCTTAGGTATCTCAGATCATGTTAGGCCACAGCCTGAACACCTCTCAGTTCCAGAACAGAAAACACTTCAGATTTCCACACACAGCACTCCATCTCCAGCACACTTTCACTTGTAACAAGGAAAGAATAGGATGGTTTTGTTAAGACCCAACATCCGTGGCCTAATTTTCCCCTTACAAGTAGAGGAACTAAGCCACTCCATTGTGCTTACTCTTATAACAGTGGATTTACATTGCTTGGTATTAATCTAAACAATTAGATGCAGGCTTCCAGACCTGGTGGTGGTGACACTGACTAAATCCTGTAACTGTCACACTGCAGCTCACCTTCAAGTCAGGCACTTGCAGCTGCAAACACAGTTATGGCATGGGAATGTTTAAGAGCATTGAAATCCCACAGACCACCACTGGCAACATCTGGGAGACATTATGAACCTGGCCAAGGATGTTTACTGTTAGGTAAAGCAATTTCCTTTAGGAAAGAGGCATTTGTTTTTTGTTTCTTCCATGCCCTGTGGTTCCTTGCAGGATCAAGTCAGGAAGTATGCAGATACCAGTGGACAGGATACATGTGCTGAGTTGTAACCACTTGCAGGCTGGGTGAGCAGGAGGAACAGAAGTGATCCCACTTCTCCAGATAGAGGGAAACAGGAACATGGATTAATATTCAGGAGGCATGTGCTCATTTGCAATCCTTTTTTTTTTTTTTTTTTCTTTTTTTTAACTGTTTCTTAAAAGGAAAACTATGTAAAATTATTTAGTTTGGCAAGGCTGTAAAGGTTTTCTTTGTTTTAAATCTTTCCAACACTTCCTCTTTCCTATTATTTATTGCACGAATGCTTGGAAATACTTATGTGAGACTGGCTTTTAATTCTGCCTAGAGAAAGCTGCACTCAAGGCAAATTGCATAGGATCTGAGACTTCCTCTCTTTTCTCTTTGGAGACAGTACAGACTTTATGAAGGATCACATGTAGCAAAAGACATTTCTTTAAACTAAATAGACAATGCCAATCTTATTTTTATCACATTGTTTCAGACATAACACCATTAAAGACTGAAATCCATTGCCCCAACATCATACCTTCTCTGATCAACCCTCATATTCTCTTTGGGTCTTAGTCTTCAACAGCATGCATAAGCATACTACAGTTATACCTAAAATTAGTAGAAGTGGAGAAGCAGCAGACTGAATAAAACATAATATACCATCTTAAACATTCAGTGGTTCTCAGTGGTCATGGAAAAAAGAATTTCCTTTTTTTCGAAACTGTAACTTTGCCCACATAATAAGCTACAATTATGCAAAGTCAAGTACCATTACTGTACCCCAACATCTTGCAGCAACAGCAAGATAACATAGTTGTATTATGTTCCCAGAAGGCTCAACCTTCCTCTCAAGACCGTAGGCCTTCAGTGTTTAATCAGACTGTTGCTCTCTCCACAGGCACAGAAACTCAGGAACATGAAGTCGTGTTCATATGTGACCTCCACCTCCCTGGGCAGGGGGATGGCAGTCAGCTTGGTCCTGTGCACCTGAGCATGAACTCCAACACCGCTACCAACAGCAACAACTGTGGTTAAGTATGCCATAGATTACATTGGTGATCACGTCACTGTAATGTAGTAGAGAATGCAGAGTGCAGTGTACTCAGTCAAGAAAACAGAACTTATTTAGATATACATACACACATATTAAATGGTGGACATCTCTTCGCAAGTCTTGATTTCCCTACAGTGTTATTAATACATGATGTATACTTGTGAATCAGTGCTAGAGCTTCATGTAAGTATTACAGAAATATCTTAAATGCTCCCATGGCCTATTTTAGAACGTGAAAGACAAACAAAATGGATGAAGATATGACTCTCACATTTGGGAATATTTATTGAATAGCTTATATATTCTGAATGAATCTTATGTAAGAGTCAACATGTTCAAGCAACTAAAAATAGGTCTAAAATTTTTTGGTGAGCAAACTCACAATATTCCTTTGGTGCTTTAATCTTTCTTTAACTCATTAAAGACTTCAGATTGCTTGCCTACTTCCTACAGTTATTTGCCTCCTTTAAAAGTCTACATCAATTTCTCATCATATCATATCATCATTTATGAAGATTTAAGCAGGATGTTAGTTAGATCTGTCTCAGTGTCTAGTCTCCCACCCTGAAAATAACAGGATTTTTTTTTTTTTTTTTTCTTTTAAACGTAAGTGGAAATAAGTCCCCTAAGGAGGCATTTTGAACTTAGGGAAAGAAAAGGCATACAAAACATTCTACTTACTCTTTCATTAAGGTATTGTTTGAACAAATTAATGGGTCATACAGACGCAAAAGCTAAATTAAAAGGAAACCATTGGACATGTTTCTTGCTCAAGGAAACAGGTGTCACCATATCAGCCATCAAAAAGCAACATCACAAGTAAAAAAAACTTGCCAAAATCCAGACAAATATCAATTTCACATAGAAGTACGGACGCAGTTTAGAGCTATGGTTTCTAGTAATGTTACTAGACTGCTATGTGACTTGGTTAAAGAAGGGAATCATATTACAAGAATTTTTTCAGGCATGAATACATGTATTCTAGATGAAAAACAGAACAGTAAACAGTAAACAGAAACTGAAAGTAATGAATCTTTTATCAATGTGAAATAGAGGATTTAACCAATGGCCTGTATACCCTTTCTAGTGTTTTCTCTAATTAAATAAGCAAAAAGCAACTCCAGCTGTCATAGCAAAAACTCTACAGCCATATACACAGGACCAGGGTCATAGCTAGATGACTAGCAGGATGAACTCCAGGTGTTGAAATATGAACTGAATTTAGACAGCTAGGAAAGAGTATGTTGAGAAGGCAGAAGGTGTTTTTACTGCTTCAAGTTTAATGATAATTAGAACAGCAGCAGAGTAGCACATTTAGTCATGATGCCTGCCCTTTGAAGAAAACACAACCCCACAGGAAAGAAAACACTGAATCCTCCCTTGCCCGAAAGAAGAAGCTCCAGAGATGCTGAAAGCCTGCCGTTCTATAGGAGATTGAAAAGGCATGAATATACCACTTAAAGACAAGAAGCATGACAGAACTCTGACTACAGTAAGTTTTAAATAATTGCTTAAAAGGAAAATTAAAATACTAAAGTTTTATCTCTCAGTAGTTTGCTTAAGTCTTTGTCCCTTGATGTTGCCCATGCTTAATGCATGACTTCTCTAGAATCTATGTTCTAGTTTATGCTTGAGTTGATAGAATAAAGCAGTTAGTGAAATTCTGCAGGCCATGTAATTCAAGAGATCAAAGTAAACATTGCCAATGGATCTTAAACTATGCAGCTGTGAATACATACAGAGTGGACTAATGTCCTTTCAACCTGATCTCAGAGTTCTGATCAGCAGTGCATGTATTGCATGGCTAGCAAAACTTATGGAAAGAGAATGTTTCTTAGAGAGTAGATCTATACTAGAAAAAGCTTCAATAGCAATAACAACCACCACCACCCCCTGAAAACTAAAAGGAGAGTTAAGATTGAGAAGGACAGAGCTCATGTATTTGTTAATGATATAACAGTTTTTCCTGTCTGAAAAATAAATAAATAAATCACGTCAATCCTCAGATTTATGAGGATCTCACCTAGGCAAAGTTGGCTATTCTTAAAGCAACAAAAAGAAGCTAGCTAACCTTAGAAGATCATAGATGAACAAAGTTCTCTAATGAAATGCCCTTACCTCCTCTGCCAACACTTAAATGAGGTCTGGGAAGGGGTGTATCCTCATTCCACCCCTTCTGGTCACTCAGATGCACTGCATGCACTTGGGTTGGTCCTGCCTTCCCACCAGGTACTCTATCACTGGTTCAAGTCATGACTTAGCATTTTGACTACAAAGAAACTGAGCTGTGCAGAGGCAGGATGGAGGTCAATCCTATTATTAACATCTCCAGAATTACTGGAGATACTGCAACAGCCGTAGTGGTGGTTTAACTCTGTATTGAGCTAACCAAGATACTGTTCTGCTACCAAAAGACACAGGAATTGGCACACACTGGGGTATGCATTTGCACACGCTGCCCTCTCCTATCCTTGTAGGCAGTTCTGATGTATCTCCTAATTGCCAGGTATTCATCTCTGTGTCTATCATCTCTCCAACAACTTGGAATGTCCAAAAGGACCAGAGGTGAGTATTAATTCAAAAACTAACAAAAAAGCTGCCACAACACAGACACAGCTGCAGCTAATGAGTTTAGATTTGAATGATGTAGCGTTTCATTTTGCTAGTCCTGACTAAAAAGAAAAAAAAAAATGGAAATCAAGTGGTTTTTGTGTTTTTTTTTTTCTTATTCTACTTAAGAGGACCTATTTCCTGCCTGCATTCCCTGCATTGCACAAGCTAACATCTCTCTCCTGTGCCTACCTTTCTGAGGTACCTTAAGTATTCAAGATAACTTCAGAACTGTCATTTATCCAGTATGTCCTGATATTAATCTGAGGACAATTTGTAGGCCAAAGGGTATCTTCTGCTTAAATTATTTATAAAAAGCAATTATTTTCAGCCACCAAGGATGAGAACCTGGTAAATGCTTTGTTTTGCTCTAATTTCATCTTTTACACTAGTGTTTCATTTACATATTTTATTGAAACAACTTTGGATTTGACCTATTTTTCCTCCAGTTGATCTTGTAAGCAGCTTTCTCTGAGGCTGCCATTGTTGCCTTTTAAATATTTCCTTGCATACCGTCCATGCAACTTCTACAGGGAACATGTTTGTACAAACATACTGACAGGACTCCTGAAGAAACAGGTAACTTACTGCCTGGATTATGTATCCATAATTCCAGAAGCACTACCTTCGAAGGACTTCTTGTAGCTGGAAGGCTGTAAGAAGGTCTGCCCTTGTTGCTAGAGCTGCAGATTGTCTGACCCAATTTCTCCATTGCCATTAGTGGCCTTTTAATGCTCCCAAAACACATGGATGAACCACTTCACTTGCCACTCATGCAAACTATAATCCTACTGTATCCCTATAAGCTCATCCTCTCAGACTTCTTGGGAAATCTTTTACACTCATCCAAACACCTCCAGAGTAGCATTAAAAGCATATGCAAGATTTGTGAAAAACATGCATAGATAACTCAGGTATGCACACAGAGCTTGTCCAATTTAGATGGTTTTCTAGGGTACATCCTTCAGGTAAAGATTTAATGCTGTTTGCCTAAGACATGGTGCTCAAGACTATAAGAAAATTCATACCAAATTCTGGAAGTACTTCAGTAGGTCAAGATTATGATCTCAATTATACCTGTCAGCTCAGGTGGAATGGTTGTGCTGAAACTGTGCTTACAGTCAGAAAACTAGATTGTATCTTGGACCAAAATGGTTCCCTGAACATTGAGAGTAATTCATTCAGAGACCTACTACAAGAATGACCATGATAAGGGCTCCTACTAACACATAAGGTCTGACTTCTTTCAAACTCAGGAGGTGTACTGAAAGAGGGCTTTACAACGGTACCCCTCCTCCTTGAGTAAACCCTGGTGACTCTGCACACCTCCTTCCTGCCCTGGCAAGGATAAAGCCTGTAATCTTAGCCTGCAGCCTGGGCAGTCTTTGTTCTCTTGAAATAGGTGACATTGTGGTAAGAAAATCCCGCTACGAATGTGTAACCTAATAACAGTGTCTGTTTCTGTCAAAGGATTTGTATTTGTCAGTTTTAGCTTGTGTGAAAGATTACTGTATCTCTTTTATAACACAGCCAATGTGGCTGATAAAGCAAACAACCTCTAAATATGTCTTGTAAGTGCTCCTTGTCAATAGCACAGCTCATTGTGCTGACAGCTCAGGTAATTTCCCCTTCTCGCCTTCCTCATCATGGGTAATTGACATTAAGATTTTAGACATGTCAACTCAGAGAAATAAGTGAGCTTAGAAAATTTGCAAATACAATCAGGATTCAGCTTGCTTACATTACATTATCAACGTTTATTCTCCCAGCAACTACCATGTCTCTTTCCACTTCCATGCCTTTCTTAGCTGGGAGATCACCGTGCTGTTCACAAGTCATTTCCTTGAAGTACTGGCATGGATTTGGGCATTCTACTTGAAACATTAATGAGTGAGGATTTTAACTCTTTGTTTAAAGACACTAGGTTGTATGATCCTGGTTTATGCATCTCAGAAGTCTTCTAAGAAGAAAAGAATCCGACATTCCTCTTCCCAGCTTTGCTGAAGCAAAAACAAAGCTTCCCAGCTAGTTAGGAGGGCAGATGCATTGGTTGCTAGCTTAAGTACTTTTCTTCAGATTTGTTTATTCATTGTTCTGCCACACAGTTTAGAACATGGTTAAAATGCTTGAAATATACTTCAATTTGTCAGTCCTTCTGTCCACCAAGGGTAAGGACAATTTGTTATTATACTTGTACACAGAAATATCATATTTTGGGCAAATGTTCTACTAATTTAAAATAAACCATTGTTTCAATAGAGAAATAAGGATTACTTAGTGAAAAAAGGTCCACAGGGTTCAGTGAACCAGTTACTGGAATAAAGGATCTTAATCACCACCTGGCATAAAGAACATTTACAATGACAAAGCAAATGAATGCACTCGAAGGTAAAGTTTCTACAAATTAAAAGTTTTTGAAATGCCTTTACACCTACATGGATGAGAATCTGCCCTCTCAGGCACCCAACACCAACAATACTTCTCCAAGACTTTCAGCGCTGGAGTTGGATTGGTTTCTTCATCTATTTGCCAAGATGCTATTGTTCTTTCTTGGATGCTTGACACTTAGGCAAGTGCCAGTTTCATCACCAGTGAAAAAAATCAGGTGAGTGATGGAGTAGCTCAACATAATCTAATATTCTTGGCAAGAAAAAGAATGGAATTTTCCTCTTTGTTTGTATTTGGGATTCCTTAGACAGCTGTCAGCAGGACACATTTATGTATGCTTGCATGGCCACACATACAGTCTGGAGGAAGAGGCAGTTAAGCCTCTTTAGCACCTGAGACATACAAGCCCTATTAGAGGGTTATTCACACCGAGCTTTCTTTCCCCTAACACAGCCAATACTTAGCTATCTCACTAGGATTATCTCCACATTAAATAATGGCAATTGTCCTCTGTGATGTCGCCAGCTACTCGCATATTTTGCATTTCAAAATCTGTACTAGCTGGAGATTCACTTCACGAATGTTAATAATAATGTATTCTACTAAGATTACTGCCGTTATTATCTCCATTTTTTGTAATACACACAAAGATAGCACTGCTATGAAGGACCAGTAATTTTGTGAGTTCATTCACACCGGATTGCCGTTATCTGGAACTGCTGTTTCTGAGAACTCAGGGCCGCATGACTGGACAAGGTACACTGAGAGCAGGTGTCAGCCACACAAGGCAGAAATAAAATATCCCCACTTCTGATTAAGTTCATTACTGCAAAAGGAAGGGAGCCACCAAGATAGTTAGCAGAGCTAACTAAGCACATCTTTAGATGTAGCCAATGTAGTGTTTTCTCATTACTAGAAAATTCTGAATCAATGAAGCCAAAATTTTTCATAGAAGAGGACTGGTTCCAAATGTGTATTTTCTGAGGGCCTGGATGTAGTTTCTACGTCTTTGTGTTTATTTGGGAAGCCATTCAGAAGCTTGTGAATAGATGAAAGATCTCCAGGGTGCCAGTCAGCATGATTATGGTAAGGAAATTGCAGGGGTTTGCTTTGGTCCTGAAACAAGGAAGTTCAAGTAACTGGTACCAAAGCCAATTCAGAAGTTTAGAGCTTAATACTATCTCATCTCAAACAACTTAATAGTTTTCTCACCAGTTGTGAGGACAACTATGCAGAATCTACATACCAAAACAGATGTCTGCTATATCGCTTTTCCCCCTGAAGAACTACCCTTAAGTATCAGCCCCTTGAAAAAGAGAAAACCTTCTCAGCCATATTTACTGTTAAAATTGGTAGCGCTTGGGGCTCAGGTGGATTCCAATTACACATTATCAAATATTAAAGTCAAGTCAGTAGGCTGTTTCGTGAGAGCACTGGAGAGAAGAAAAAATAAAATGCAACTTGATGAAAAGGACCATGTGCATGTATATGCTTACATTCAGATAGGGTATTGCTTTATATCCTTGAGAGATGCTAAAAAGACATACCTGAACATTTTTAGTTATTAAAATAGGATTGACAGATAAAGATGTTTGGAGAAATTCTGGCTCGAGTTCATTGTCATTCATTTCAGAGGCAGGAGTAGTGTTATAGTTGGGATCAGTTAAGACAAAGAAATGCTCAGAAGAGATAGGGCAGGATAAGGAACAGGGAAGGAAACAAAAACATATTTTAAGGAATTTAGGGTGGTACATCACAGACAAAACTGAATTACATTTAAGCAGCAAGGCACAAACCAACTGCAGGAACTGGCATATCACAGACAATTCATGGGATGCGTTACCAAGGAGATAATGTTAATAGGGAAGAAGCAAGAGAGTAAGAGTGGAAATAAATAACTATCCTTTATGCCTTTTGTGTCAATTGTGTTCATGCATATGGAAGGATAAATAACCTATTTATAAAGGAAAAAGAAGAACACAGCTCTACTCTAAACATAGTTACTGAAGCGCTAGAGCTCTAGCTCAACGTGAGGGTTTTTTCAAACACAACAGATCAGGCAGGCTTTTTTTCTCCTTCCCAACTGTCTTTTATCTGGGAGACAAGCACAGTTTAGAAACAAGCAAGTTTGGGTAAAACTAAGAGATGCACCATACTCCAGTCACCACCTCGTGTCCCCCCATAGTGATAGCTATAGCACTTCTGTGCACAGCCTGAGGTTTTTCTAAGTGATAAGGAGCATTAGGTGTATTACCAACATAAGCAAGCCCTGATGGTGCAGGAATGAAGCCCCCATCTTTCTCAGTTCCGGTACCTAATGATCAAATTACCACACTGATTGGAAGACAGACAGAATGGTGTCCAATTTGAGCTATTTCAGCTTCAAGTGAAAGCACTCTTTTTGTACAAAAAAATCGCAGAAAGCATATAGATTGAGGAATGATCTTTCATCCAATAGATGGTGCTAGCATTTTCTCCAGTTCTCTACATATCCAACAGAAGTCCTATTAAGCAGAATCAAAACCTAACAGTCTGGCAACAACAGATTTCTGAACTACACTTACATTTGATATCACAGAATTACTGCTTTCCCTTAAAATGGTTGAGTTTACTTAAAAAGTTTCCTCAATATTTCCAACAGAAATAAGTCCAACAGTATTAGCCTGTGTGTGGATGTGCACGCATATTTCAGTGAACTGTTATTCCAGTTCCAGATCTCTGCTGCTGTTTCACATGTCCATCAAACTCCCATTCACTTTAAGGAATGATATAACTACAAAATTTGATGTCAGGCTTGCTAAAACATTATACGGTCTTTCCAGACATTAGATTTTTTCCAGCCTTTCAATTGTAGCATTCTTGAAACAAGAACTGTCTTCTTGACTAACGCGTTAAATAAGGAGAAAACTAGTGTGCAATCGACTCATTTTCTTATGCCATCATCTTGTTCATCTTTCCTCCATGAAACTGAGGACACATTTGGAATCGTTTATTTAGGTACAAGGCCAAGAGTATAAGATTATGCTCCTAAGCTGTGAGCCAGATTTTGTTGCAGAGGTGAAAACACTAATTCTGGTTTGCATGAAACCAGAAGTAGAAGTTAAAAACAATCAGAGAAGACAAAAATGAGGCATAGAATCAGTTTTTGGACAAAAAATACTTAAATAATTGGATTAAGAAACAAAAAGAAACATAACATACCAAAATAAAGCTATATAAACACACCTTGATAGCTGAAAGAAGAAAATGTCAAAATATTGAATTCAATGTAGAATATTTCACTTTCTCATTTTCTTCAGGAAAAAACAAACAAACAAAAAAAAACACAACAAAACCAAGACTCCAATACACATAACAATATTTTAGAATAAGAAAAAGGTTACATTATTGAAATAAGTGTAAAAAAAACCTTGTTTTTCTTCCTCTGTTTTATCCTTTTACTAATCATACACACAACTCCATTCATCACGGAGGCCAGAGGAGTTATCTGACTGTGTGGTCAAACTCCAGCCTTCAGACTTTAAGTTTCTACAGTAAACTGTCATTTTACAGATCTTTCATAGTGAAGCAGATGGAAGATTCATTAATTTTCTTCAGAACTAAGCAAGTGAACAACACTAACACAAATGTAAGCATGATGTGTCACACAATGTACTTTGTTCATTATTTTTTTACAAGTGTCATTTATAGTGTTAGTTATTTATGATAACATTTCTTCATGCAATAGTAAGTGTCCTTGGGCTTATTTCTAAAAGCAATTAAGTCTTCAGTAATGAAAAAACAGCAAGTCACCACAGCCTCACTGCAGCATTCTGTTATATCTTTGCTAGAAGTGGAAGGGAAATGAGCATTTTTGGTGTGTGCAAATTAGCAAAAGATGTATCAGTGATGTTTCTTACATCATTTAAGAGCACCTTGACTGACCACACTGTTTTAGTTTCACTGGTTTCCAAGCATCTTTGAATTAACCAGCATCACAACACCCCTGAGACACAGAAGGATGAGGTACAAAATGCTCATTATTTCACTCATTACTGAAGCACTTGCCATCTGAATTCAGAGAGAATATTTGCAGCTACACTAGAAGATGGGATGTAAAGCTTATTGTATCCAAACAGAAGAGTGATTTAGAGAAGAGGAATGCACATACTAAAGTTTGAGTGGTTAGCATTCCAAATCCTGCAGAGAAGTACAATTCATGACCATAAACAAGGCTGCACGCTGCAGCTTTCAAGCTTTTGTTCATGAAACTTACTGCAAATACGTAAGCCCAGGCTGATATCCAAAGGGAGCAATCCTGCCCCGTGAGCTCCTGATCCTCAGCCACACATCCACAGACCCTTCCCACTCACCTGAGCAGGGATTTGCTCTGCTGAGACCTAGCCATGGCCTTCCTGCAAGTTCAGCTTTCACCCTGCCCTGAGTCGTCATAGAGCTGCAAAAGCAGTAAGTGCTGGCACAGAGATATGGCAGAAAATTGGAGGCGAGAAAAGAGAATGCCCACATTTTTGGAGAGGACCTCAAATTATCATTTATTTTAAACCAAACCAACTTCAATTAAAAAAAAAAAAGAACAACTTCCCACAACTTTCAGCCTTACATGCCCCCTCCATGTTCTAAACATTTTTATATCTGCTACATTGTCCAGCCTTTCCTCGATATCCTGCAACATCCTGTGACCTTCATAACACTTCCTATGTGAGGAGCAAGTGACTTAATCTTTTTTTCACGCTCCCCAGCTGCTGTGCACATACAGGTTCACTTTAAGCCCTTCCAGTAAATGGTAGAAATACTCCAACACCACAGCAAGCAGAAGAACCACCTGAATTAATAAATTGTCATGAACTCATAACAAGAGCCAGCTTTGCTAGTAAATACAAGGGAACATAACCTTACAGTATTTTGTGATGAAGTGATGAGAAAAGTGCTAATTTAGTAAACCTTATTGGGGATGTCTAAGGAGGCTGTTAATTTGTTTTATGATGTGAAAGATACTGGCAGCAAATTCTTCCAAAAAATAAAAAAATAAAAAATCCACCCCTATTTAACACAGGTAGGAGGGCAACAGATCCAAGAGAAGTGGAACACATCCCACTCCTGGTTTGTTACATACTTTACAGCTTGCAGCTGTAATGGCTCTAGCAAGAACGTGCTGAGAAATCTGGAAGAGGTCAGCCATTTCTGACAGCCAGAAACAGACCCAGCAGCACTTTCAGACCAAAGCCCTGAAAAAGCACTGGTATTTGCATTGCTGGAGAAGAAGAATCCAGCAGGCAAAGCACTAGCCAGGAACCAAGGACACCAAAGACACCCTCACAGCTATCACAGAATCACAGATCACAGAATCACAGAATGATCCGGGTTGGAAGGGACCTCAAGGATCATGTAGTTCCAACCCCCCTGCCTAGCAGGGCCACCAAACATACACCTTTACTAGATCAGGTTGCCCAGAGCCCTGTCCAACCTGGTCTTGAACACCTCCAAGGACGGGGCATCCACAACCTCCCTGGGCAGCCTATTCCAGGACCCAACCACTCTCCTAGTAAAGAACTTCCCCCTAACATCCAACCTAAATCTTCCCTCTCTTAACTTAAAACCATTTCCCCTAGTCCTGCTATTATCAGCCCTTTCGAAGAGTTTACACCCCTCCTGGGAGTAAGTTCCCTTCAGGTATTGAAAGGCTGCAATGAGGTCACCCCGCAACCTTCTCTTCTCCAGGCTGAACAAACCCAACTCCCTCAGCCTGTCCTCGTAGGGGAGGCCAAAGCCATTCTGTGCAACACTGACTGTTTCTCTGCTGACTATGAAATGGGTGGTTAGGAATGTACAAAACTGAGAACTTCCTTCCCTTGAAGAAGCCACAGCAAAGACTGTTACTAGAGAAAAATGTTTTGCTCTTTCACGATCTTCCAAGTTATTACTAACACAGCAGTTTTCTAGAGCCCCTTCCCTTTAGGATTATCGGAGTACACAATATTACTCTTTCTCAGAGTACTGAAAAAGCATATTGAAAATTATCACAATTCTGAATTCCACTATTAATATCGCACCTACAAATAATGTTGAGTTTGCAAAGGTAAGACAGAACAAAGGCTCTGCAATAGTGAGCTTGCACACCCAGTCCATTTCTACGTGCATTTCCCCATGAACCCTTTGCCCCCAGGCACTCCCAGTGCACAGCCTGTACTTGTCCCACACTGTTTTTATTACTCAGGAAGCTTCAGCCTGCCAGGCACAACTCATCCATTGTGGTGTTTCTTCACAGGGCAGACACCTAATTATTCAAAGGTGCTGAATTTCAATAAGACGTATTTTTCAGATGGGTCCACTTTGCTAGATGGAAACCCTTTTAGTTTGACTGGCAAGCTGACAATTTGGCATCTCCTTGCTTTAATGAGCTACATAACTTTTGAACAGAGTTTAATTAAAATTGTCTATACTACATATACTGCCCTGCAGCTTATAGTGTAATTTTCAGGTCAGATGTACCTATTAGCACTATCTTTTGACAGACACAGTTCTTTCAACCAAGTACACTGAATATTATTCAACAAATACTGTGAGAGCCACTAGATAGCAGCAAATCAAGCAACATGTTCATTAGTATGTATGGCAGCTTCTCCCCGACCCACTGCATACACAAGTGTCCAGGCTGTTAATATTCACAGTGCAAAGGAATATTTGTAGACGAAACGTCACACACAAAACATACAGGCTTTGCATAAACTAAATTTGTACCAGAAATACACGCATCAGATAACAGGCAAAGTATCACCGACCTCAGTGGGAAGAACACAAGCTGCAGAAAACATCCTAGCTCAGGGATCACCAACTAGACGCTATACTAACATGGGTGCTCCTGTAGAGCAGGCAGAGAACAGTAGGAAGACACAACAACTGGCTTCTTAGGAGACAAAATAAGAGCTGTTTCCACATATAAAGGAAAGGGAGTCCACCTTTGTATCCCTCACTGCCACTGGGAGGAGTGGCTCTTGCACTCCTCTGATGGGAACAAGGATCATCTGTGCAGACCTTTGGTCCTCAGCACCAGTCCCAACTGTCTCTGTCCAAGGCAGGAGCCCTCTCTGCAGTATGGATTTGCCCTGATCAGAAAAACCTGTGTTGGCCAAGTCATTGCGCACTCCTGTGCTCATTTCCAAATAGAAGTGAGTCTGGATTTGCAGGGAACATCATCCTCTGAAGGTCATACCAGTGACCTCCTGTGATTTCTAAACCAGAGACAAGAAGATGAAAGTTTCTTCACTTTCACTATCCAGTCATTTTGCAACAGCTTGTACTGTACCACAGAGGGCAGCAAGTGGCTTTACACTGTCTGTTTTACTGGACATCAAAGCCAGTGACGTGCTTGTAGCATCTGTGTGAAATGAAAACAGCAAAGACTATTCTTTGCCTTGTTTAATGCACATGAAAACAAGAAAAAACATGCTTAGGAAGGTTCTGACTTTGGTACCAAAGTAAGAACAAGAGAAAATTCATTGGCTTCCATAAGATGTTATGAAAAGAGTAGATCAAAGAACTATATTCGATCTGGTGACATCTGTAGTCTGTATCACTTTGCCTGGGACAGCGGGGTCAGCCCTGTCTGCAGTCACACGATCAGCACTCCTCTATCTGACAACCACTTGGGAGACATCAAATACTCAGACTTTAATTCCCCCACATACAGAGGCATAGCTTCAGGAGTGTCAGTGTTGGGTTTGAAAGAGTCACTTGTATGGCACGCAAATCTAAAGGTGCATTTCTCATCTCCACTGTATAATGGAAGCAAACTGCCGGAAAAGATCAATGAGGAATGAATTGTTTCCTGTTACATATGTTTACAGCATCAAACATTTAAGACACTCTGACTGTAATAGAAGTGACTTAAATTGAGACTGACATATGCTTTGGAAAGAGCAGTTCCCAGACGAGAGCTTCACCTAAGCCTCTGCAACAAAGACCACATTAGCTGCAGTTTCAGATCAAATACTCAGCTTTTTCAACTTCAAGGCATTCAGACCTGGACTTTCATTTCAAGCAACTCCTCAGGATACGTCTTTGAAAAAGCTAGTATGCCATTGTACAGAATGATGGGCATGTAAAGATAAGGAAGACTTACTAGCAGTTTCATCTTCCACAAAATGAACTGTGTGTATGCTCAAATTGGTGCATTTGTTGTAAGCAAGCAGGGGTAAAAATGCACAGGTGACTCTGGACATAGGCAAATAAAAGCAATAAGAAAAAGCTGTTATTATTAGAGAAAACAGATTACAGATGTTTGTCAACAGCACTGTGCAGCATTAAAGAGCTTGACATAAACCTATAGATGAAGACACAGCAGCTTTGTGAAAAGTGCTAGACTTGGAGGAATAATGAGAGAAATTCAACAAGAGCAGTGACTGCTCTCTTCCATATCCTGTCACTCATGCACATTCATTTGCTTCCTAAATAAATGATCTGGTCAATGAAAAGCTTCATGCTCAATGCAAGGCCCACATATCCATCAGTGCACACAACAGCACTAAATTTCATGTTACCTATCAACAGTAATCAAGTTCCGTGCTGCAAATGATTACTAATGTAACTATTCATTGGAAGAAGTAACTGGTAGAGTTGCAATATGCCGTACTCACATCTTCATGAAATCTACCCTCAGTCTTTGGGAGACTGAAGCAACATGTAAGGTAAAAATAACCATTAAGTTGAGGATAGAGCTACATCCCTTCGTGAACTCAAATCCCAAGTTCAAAATGACTGATCGTGGAAAGAGATACGCACACCGGGTAAGGCTTTTTTGATGTTCTGACAGCAAAAGTCCATCTGAGTCAGTCAACTAAAAATATAGCTTATAAAATGGAAGAGGTGTGACTTACTGACAAGTCTTCTCACCCACTCTTTTATAGACTTAGAACATGATAGATAGAAAATGGAAAAACATTTTGGTAAATTGTAATTAGGGCTCCACACACAAATTAGTAACAGAACAGGGAGGGAGCTCCTGTAATGCAACAGCTCAGGTCCCATCTAGGAGACAGAGCTGGTGTGAGAGGATGAACCAAAAAGGGCCCTCATGAGGAGGAGACAGCAAGAGACTTTCTTTATCTTGCTTTGTCTCCAAAGCTAGCTTGTCTGGATGCACTGATCTGAATGAGTGTTCTCTTAAGGGAGGAAGGAACATAAAGGCGAAGCCTGAAGGACTAAGTTTCTCATAGAATGGCCAGAAAAATACATTTGCTCATACATTTGCTTTGCCTCTGCTTTTTTTTTCTTCTTCCTCTTTTGGACAGCTTTTAACATAAGGCTTTCAAAGCCAACTGTTCTGGGACTCCAAATCCCTCTGACAACTTTGAAAATCTCCACCTTGCCATCTCCTTTGTTTACTTTAGCAGCCATTTGTCTTTTTCCTAAAGAGGGCCAATAACTCCGCCTAGTTAAAGCAACTGGAAAGCTGGGGTCTGCTCCCAGGTGTTTCTGCTCAACGTGAATACTTGGAGAGCTGCAATATCAAAGAGGATATTGTTTCTAAACTATACTGAAGGAGAACATTCTCATTCCAAACATCTGAATTGTATCTGATCTTTACATAACATAGAAAGCACCAGATTTCTTGTCAGTGGGTTGAGGAGTTTCTCCATTGCTTGCTTCTTTCTTTCTTTCTTTCTTTCTTTCTTTCTT